>CM032449.1:203212350-203217206 GCA_019049505.1 Pachyrhynchus sulphureomaculatus
ATGCGTAGTAGGCAAAGGTTTCCCTCTACCGATTTTTGGTTGAATCGCCAGAATCTCATCTACCAAAAATGAATTATCGCGGACCCGTTCTTACTTGACACACAAATTTCCCTGTAGTTGCAAGTATGTTGTAGACTGGACTTAATAATCTTATTATGCTCTCTTAAAAGCAGAAAATCAAATATTTAGGATTATAATTATAAAATCGTTGTATAACAATACCGAGTAAAATCCAATTTTTGAATTACTATCGGTAAATGAAGACAAAAATAATCCGAATTTTAAATCAAATTAATTTAAAACAATTTCTCTTCGGTGGAAAATCATATACGTAAAGCCGAACAAAAGGGATTTATATCACTCAACAATAATCTTTTTTAAGGCCTTTTTACTAGTCTAGAACACAATAAAACTGAAAGCGATCCTTTGTACTAATGAATAAATGATAACGCGTGTATTGTTTTCGTGACATTCGTATTGTTAGGGATTCACAGTTTCCCCATTGTTTATTAAAGACTCCCTCGCAGTGATGAAATTTTCCGTTATATGTGGAAACCGTTAGCCATAAAGCCTGCAATGTTACAGTTAACTCTACTATTGTGGTTTGATAAATCCTTTCGGCAAATAATAAAAAATAGCTTTACAGAACGATACCCGGCTAATTCTCGAGTAACCTGAATGGACAAGAAGTTTTAGGAGAACTATTTGATTTTCGACTTCAACTTTACCGATTGACATAATAAAGTTACATATCAGAGGGAATTATTTCGAATTCGACGATAAGATTTATGTAAGTCGGCGTTTCTCAACCTTTCAGTATTTGGGACACAATTTTCAAACATAATTTTCATCGCGCCTCCCCCTCTCTCATACAATAACAATGCATGCAATAATAATGTATTTTCAGTATTTTAATGCTAAAGCTACATTATGACCTTAATTACAAACCTTACAAACTACCAAGAATAACTAAATTTTTTCATATTTGGCAACACATATCTGCTGCGTTGACAAAACTAGAATAGATGCCTCTCTATTGCTCTCTGTCACCTCCTGCATATAGGTAACGGCTTCGCGAGAAGCTCCGAGTTGTCTCGAACATTCGGAAAGTCTGCCCAAAAGTGTATAAATGCTGCACCTCGTTCAATTACAGCCATCTCAGTCGAGTTGATACTTCTACTGCTATCAGATTTATCATGAATGTGTATGTTGTAATTTATGTGTTAATTGAAATTCAAGGTATTAAGTATTCACGGCAGCAAATTTATACAGAATCATGGATAAATTCTTAAGTGGGCGTAAGAGAGCATTAGACGATAGTAAAGCATCAACAAGTGCACAGACGAGCGTGGTTCCGAAAATGAAATCAAGAAAATATTCTCAAAAATACTTAAATTTAGGGTTTACCAGTACTGAAGTAAAGGAAGAAGAAAGGCCCCTGTGTGTTATTTGCTCAAAAATCTTGGCAGCAGACAGCATGAAATCAAATAAACTTAAATGACATTTGAAAATGCTTCATAGTGAGTACCTTAACAAACCCCGTGAATTCTTCGAATTAAAATTAAAATCATATGTAAAGCAGAAATCATTTTTAAAAAAACTTTGTCTGTGAATGAAAAAGCTTTACTTGCCTCTTACAAAGTTTCATATAAAATAGCTAGATGTAAAAAGCCTCACGCCATTGGTGAAGAGCTTGTTTTGCGAGCAACAAATGAGATCGTAGAAAGTATGTTTGGAGACAACTTTGCCAAACAATTGCTATCCATACCTATATCAAAATGATACTGTTGCCCGTCGAATTGGTGATATAGCTGAGGATGTCCAGCATCAGCTTTTCGGGAACTTGCGTGACAAATTGTTTTCAATTCAGCTTGATGAGGCAACATATAGCAATAAAGATGCTCATTTCATTGCTTATGTGCGATTTTGTGATGGTATGTCAGCAGTAGAAGAACTATTTTTCTGCAAACCAATAGAACTCAAAGCATTATTTGCTATCTTAAATGATTTTATAAACGAGGCAAATATGGAGTGGAAAAATTGCGTCAGAATATGTACCGATGGTGCTCATTCAATGTCTGGAAGATTTCAAAGTGTATAAGCACTTGTGAAACAAAAATCTCCACTGTGTGTGTAGACATATTGTATGATCCACCTAGAAGCTCTGGATTCCAAAGAAATGAGTCCTGTTCTGAATATTGTGCTTACTACAGTTGTAACCGTAGTAAATTATATTAAAATGAGACTCCTAAAATCTAGAATTTTTTCTGAACTTTGTAAAGACATAGGTGCCGAATATTCAGCGTTACTGTTTTATTGCGAGGCAAGATGTTTATCACGTGGGAAATGTCTGCAACGTGTTTATAAATTAGGAAATGAAATCGCCATTTTTCTAGAAGAGGAAAACCGACCGGAAGCCGAGAAGTTTCGAGATAGTTTATTTGTGATGAAATTGAGCTACTTGGTCGATATGTTCAAGAAACTAAATACCTTAAATCTTCAACTCCAAGGAACAAATACCCATATATTCGATACAAGTGATAAAATTAATGCTTTTTGTAGAAAATTGGAATTGTGGAGCAGAAATGTAAAGCAAAAAAACCTAGAAATGTTTGCAAATATGGATGAATGTGTTAAAACATACAATGCTGAAAAACAACATGTGAAAGTTGTTTTAGTAACCATTGAAAATCATCTAGCCATGTTGACAAAGAATTTTAAAAAGTATTTTCTTACTGACGACAACTTAGTAGCAAGTTACGAGTGGGTTAGGGATCAATTTCAAAATACTCCCGAAGGGCTCTCAACTTCCGAAGGAGAAATCTTCAACAAAATATGGATCTCAACTAAATATAGAAAAAGAACTCAGAGTGTCTATTTCTAATATTAAAACCGTCCTTTGAAAATCTTTGCTCTGCAAAACGGGCCCAAGGGAGTGACTAATAATTATTAAAGTTGTTTTTAATTTAGTATGGATATGTTAATTATTAGCTATTTTGCAGACCTGAGCAAAAAGTACTACCAGGACGGCGTAAATAAAGTGGAGAAGCGATCGATAACGTTCCTAGTCTGCGGAGAGGACTGTATTAAAAAATACTATTTTCGCACGGAGTTTTTGAACGATCGTCGTAGTTTTTGTATTATATTCGTTTAAAATTTCACTTAAATTTGTCCAGTAGTTTATTGTAATATGACACATCAACAGAAAATGCGACTAAATGATACATTTTATACAATTTGAGAAAAATATTTCATTCACAAATTGTAGAGCGCCGAGCGCTATCAAACTATATTTTGCATGCATGAATGCATGCCTGCATTAAAATTGTTTGAAAATGTTATATCATATAGCCGCATAAGCATATAACTCTAACAATTTATGAAATATTTCAATTTTTATTTATTTATTTATGAAAAGAGCTTTAGAAAAACTAAGAGGAGACAATATGCATCTAATGGGAATTGTAAGTTCTTTTGGACTGATGCAAGCCCTGATAAAAATTGTATATTCAAAAGTACTAAAAATAGGAGCGAATACCGAAAATTAAGCCAATATGAATTCTTGAAGAGAAAGTCGACAGTAGCAGCACTACTAGGCTCTAATAATAAGTACTTTGTCTACAAAAAGTAAGTAGTAAGGATTTATTAAGATTTATTACATGAGTTTCGTATTATCAATATTAATTGATTATCAGAACTGAATCAGGGGTCCATAGTAGGTAATGTCATATATCACCGATGGAAGACACTATATTCAAGGCAAGTGGAAGCTTCCGATGACATAATTTTTTTATGAGTCTAGCACACGTGCTGCAGGGAACTCCCTAAAGCATTACAGGAGCGACATATGTGCGGAAAAAGCAATTCACGTTGTTCTTGAATCGTTGTAAATTGTACTCGGTGAGAAACACAGGACTGGGCAAATTATTCCAAAGGGATGATGTTCTCCATATAAAATCCTGATTGAATAGCGTTGTACACCGCTCTGGGAAGAATTAAGCGGGCTATATCCTTTGAACACTTTCCATGAAAATATTTATAGAATAGGCTCAAGTCGCCCAACCGTTTTTTCGATGTTCCAACGAATCAAGGCCGCCGGTCAGTTTCGGGTCTCCAATCAGACGATCAGCTCTTCTCTGAATAAAATCCAACAAATGCAGTATTTGTTTTGGGAGCGGAGCCGCAAACATGGGAGCAGTATTCCATAGTCGGTCGAATTTGAGCTTTGTAAAGAATTAACAGTTGTTGTGGAATGTAAAGCTTTCTGGTTCGAAATAATATTCCCAACTTTTGAAAAGCTCTCCTTGCTATGCCTGCAACATGTTTATGCCAGGACATATTTGCTCCCAAATTAACGCCTAACAAATTGAGTGACGATGTTAGAGCAATGGAGTGCCCCTACATAACTATGTCGGGTTCAGCAACCTTAACTTTTTTAGAGAAAACTACCGCCTGGGTTTTTGTAGCGTTAAATTCCACTTGGTTTCTTAAGTTGAATGACTTCCTGCTGTCTGCGAATATTCGTCTGAGTAGCAGATGTCCCAGCGTTCATAGTGAATGAAGAGATAAGTGTACTGTCATCTGCAAAGCTGTAAAATGGATTCCCGGTCTTTTCCAGCATATCGTTAAAGTAAATGAGAAAGAGAGTTGGAGACATTATGGAGCCTTGGGAGACACCGGCGTTGATAGTGAAGGTGTTAGAAAGAAATCCGTCGACTGCTACTCGTAGAGAATGTTCTCTAAGGTAACATGAGAGCCACAAACAGAACTTTTTAGACATACCAGAAGAGCGTAGCTTAGCCAACAGTCCATCATGCCAAACACGGTCGAATGCCTTGGATATGTCAAGAGCAATC
>CM032449.1:203217306-203267306 GCA_019049505.1 Pachyrhynchus sulphureomaculatus
TCACTTTTCTCCAAGAGTTGTAATATTACGTCCTTCAAATATTACATAGTAGGAAGTAAATGGATTAGGTTTCAAATCGTCCAGTTTGGAATGGAAAATTTTAAGATTACAATAATTTCATTATAAGGCCAGGAAAATAGTTTTTAACTGGCAAAAAAGCACTTTTTACAGGAAATGCTAAAAAAAATAAGACAAAATTCAGGCTAACTAACAGGGGAACGTAAAAAAATACCTGGAAATTTCTTAGTATTCATACGTTACCGAATGCAAAATACTTTTAAAAAAAATATGTTTTATCCCAATTGCCTTTTTAAAAACGACGTTTGGCGTAATATTTTTTACTTTAATAGTTAATGTTATCACTGCATGAAAAAGTTTATACTCTATCCGTTTGCAAGGCGAAGTAATAAATCATGTAAAATTATGCAAATTAGTAATAAAAGTGACCAAGTGGGTAATAAACCAAGGCGGGTTGTTTTACCTGATGGGGTTATTTGGATTATAAACCGTATCGAGGGTATACTCTCAGTTTATTTTCTCACGTATAACACGTAGTGCATCAGTTCAGAACAATAAAGATGTCTTCCCCAAAACGTCAAAAAATAATGGCTTTAAGCTTAAATGAAAAGATCATAATTAGGAATGTGTTGAATTACAAACAAAAGTGATGAAAACCTTAATTTAAGTTTCGACGATAGTGTTCAAAAGTGTTCCCTAATGAACGGAGTTGGAAAAAAAACAACTATCTATCGAATTTCGAAGGAAGAAAGGGCAGGAGGAGTTACTGCGCCAAAGCTAAAATCAGGTAAAATAAAAAAAACTGAAGCTGACAGAAGATGTAAAAAATTCCCTGCGAAGAATCATACATGGGTTTTTCATTGAAAAAAGTAACCCACAGATACCAACGATGGGGCAGGACTAAGTTGTGGGACGTTTTAAAATCAATCAATTTTCATCGGGAAAAATTTCAAAAGAAAATCCTTGTTAATTGAAAGGAGAGAAATCGTGCGCTGGAGAAGAGATTATCTGAGAAAAATTAGACATGAGCGTTCTCAAGGAAATCGTATTTATTATTTAGACGAAACTTGGATAAACGAAGGGTACACCGTAAATAAGTTTTGGCAGGACAAAAACGTTTTGAGTTCAAGACAAGCTTTTATGGAAGGTTGGACAACCGGTCTCCGTCCACCATCTAGAAAAGGACGCCGATTAATTATAACACATATAGGGAGTTATCCACGGTTTCGATAATGGCGGTCTGCTTACATTCAAATCAAAAAAAAAACAGGAGATTACCACGAGGATATGAATCTTGATGTGTTTGAAGAAATGGTTTACGCAGATGATAGATTTGATTTCCTGAAGCTCAATAATTGTCATGGATAATGCAAGTTACCATTCCAAAAAAGTTATGAACGTATTCCCACGATGGGATGGCTTAAAACGTGATATACAGCCTTGGTTAACTCAGCGAAATATTATTATTCTATGATGACAATGTTAAACGCGAGTTTAATACAATTAGTGAAAACATGAAGTTTTAATAAAAACAAAGATTAGTACAATAAGGTACCTTATCGACGAAATTGTCAAAACTAGGGATATAACTGTTCTTCGCTTGCATATCATACCACTGTGAGCTTAATTCCTATAGAGTTTATTTGGGCTCAAGTAAAAAGCGAAGTAGCTAGAGACAAGGTCACCTACAAATTAACAGACCTTTAAAAATCTATATGCAAAAGCAATATATAATGTCATTTCAGAAAACTGGCAAGAATGTGTTGAACACGTAATTAAAGAAGAAAATAAAACGTGGACACTAGATTCATCAATGGACAAAATTGTAGAACCACTAATAATACCATTAGGTACTGATGATGCCATTTCAGATTTGAGTTCAGATATGTCTGACATGACGGATATAGAAGGCCTTTAGGATTAACCCTGCAGCGGGCGCGCTGGCACATTTTATGCGCCAAATTTCGAAAGATGGCAACATTTGTCGGTGTTTCCCGTTTATTAACGTCTAAGTCTAGGTATTTTTTTAGTTAACCTTAATTTTTTGTAACTAAGTGCTTGGGTGTCCTATTTTAGTTTTATATATATTTTTTTTATTTTGCTTTGTTTTGAGACTTGTGGCTTCTGGCGCATAACGTGCTCCACGCGCCTTGTTCATGTAAGTATCGTTTTTTATTATTTTTTTTTTTTTACATGAAATTGTAAAGGTACCATTTTAATAATATATTTTTGCAAATAATATAAAATATGTATGTAACACATAGTTTTGCGCACACATGAGAAATTATAAGCTTTTTTTAATCTTTAATATTTTGTCTTGATAATTCAAAATTGATTTCAGAGCCAAAAAAATATCTCTCTGTTGAAGAGCTGTTCAGAATACTACATGACGAATGTTCAGATGAAGAACAATATTTGCCAGTGGATGAGGATGTTTCGGAGGAAGGACGAAGACGAGAAGAAGTTACTATAAACTAGTGACCATGACACAGATTCCGAGCTAGAGTATAGTCCCAACGATGACGATCTGGTTCTAATAATTGATCCTAAGATTACGTCTAGTGATTATTTTTTTGGCAAAGACAAAACATGTAAGTGATACAAATTTAGTTTGGAGACAAAATCGAAAACAAAAAGTAAAAAAAACATTACAAGAATTTTTCCCGGTCCAAAGCCAACAGGCACGAAAACTTTCAACAGAAATTTCAGCATTTCAAAAAATCATCGATTCTACCATGATAGAAATTATTGTAAAATATACAAATGAGTATATAGAAATTAAAAAATCCACTATTGAATATTCACGGGAAAACGAGATGTTAAAATATGTTCAAAAGTGAAACTATGGCTTTACTGAGTTTGCTAATATTATTGGGATGTAAGAAAGCCAATCATGTCAACGTTAGAGAAACTTTGGGAAACTGATGGAACGGGTCTAGAAATTACTCGCCTGGTTTTATAAGCTACAAACGGTTTTTTATTTCTATTGTGGTGTCTCCGGTTTGATAACCGCGATAGTAGACCCGAAAGAAAAAAAAAACAGACAAATTAGCAGCTATAAGAGATATACGAAGCGTTTGTAAAAAATTGCAAAAAAAATTATAGTCTTGGACAATACATCACAATTGACGAAAAACTTGAAGGTTTTCGTGGTAGATGTAGTTTCATACAGCACATACCCAATAAGCCGGCCAAATACGGTATCAAAATGTTTGTTTTATGCGACGCAAAAACTCACTTCGTTAGCAACATAGAAATTTATTGTGGACAACAACCTGAAGGTCCGTACAGAGTTCCAAATTCGCCAACAAATATTGTACTCAGACTTGTGGAAGAAATAAAAGGTTCAAATCGAAATTTAACGACAGATAATTGGTACACTAGTTATCCTTTAGCAAAGATCCTACTTAGTGATAAAATTACACTAATAGGAACATCAAAAAAAAATAAATAATAAATTCCGTTGGAAATTTTTGCCAAATAAATCCCGTGAAAACAAAACGTCTGTATTTTGGATATCAAATAAATATTACTTTATTTTCATATGTACCAAAGAAAAACAAGTCAGCAATTCTTTTGAGTATAACACTGGCGATATTGATCAGGATTCACAAAAGCCTGAATTAATTATGGATTATAATGCCACCAAAGGTGAGTAGACAGCGTTGACCAAATGTGTGGTTCATATTCGGTAAAACGGGTTACCCGGAGATGCCATTAGTTATTTTTAGTGTTCCGTACGGAACACTTATAAGATCACTTCGGTGTCTGTCTGTCTGTCTGTCACACCCGATTTTCTCCGAAACTATTTGACATAGAAAGGTGAAATTTGGTAACAATATAGGAATTGATGGCCTCATCAGAGCCATGTAGTTTTGAGAATTAAATTTTGACTTAAGGGGCTAGTTTTGGGGGGTGAAGTCAGAAGTGAAAAAAAAAAAATTTACTAGGTCATCGAGTGTGGTGTCAAATGAAAGCTTGTGGAAACACGAGTAAAAAATATATATATAATATTGTACTTGCGCGCACTTTTCTTTGTATTATTTTTAAAAATTCGCGAAAAATCGCTGTCCCGGGCCTTATCTCGAAAAGTACTTATCAAAAAATTTCGAAAAAATTCTGGAATATTCTCCACGGGATGTAGATTGAATGAAAATTATCACGAGTGCATTACCTTTAATAATTTATATGGTATATAAAAAAAACAAAAATTTCAAGGTCATCCGATTTCAGTAAAGGTTGGAAACAAACTTTGTTGAAAACTCATTTGGGGTGTGTTTTGTGAAGTTATTGATCATTTTATACCACCGTAACATAAATTTTGACTTAAGGGGTTCGTTTTGAGGGGTGAAATCGGAAGTGAAAAAAATTTTTTTTTACTAGGTCATCGAGTGTGGTGTCAAATGAAAGCTTGTGAAAACACGAGTAAAAAATATATGTATAATGTAATACTTGCGCACACTTTTCTTCGTATTACTTTTAAAAAATCGCTGACCCCTACCTTATCTCGAAAAGTACTGATCAAAAAATTTTGAAAAAATTCTGGAATATTCTCCACGGGGTATAGATTGAACGAAAATTATCACGAGTGCATTACCTTTAATAATTTATTTGGTATATATAAAAAAAAATTCAAGGTCACCAGTTTTCAGTAAAGATTGGAAACAAACTTTGTTGAAAACTCATTTGGGGTGTGTTTTGTGAAGTCACTGATCATTTTATACCATCCTAACAAAAATTTTTATTTTAAAAAACAATCAACGTACGGAACACTAATTGTGCAAGTTCAACTTGCACTTGACCGGTTTTTTTTTTATTCTCTGATGGATATGACGGGAATAAATGCCCAAGTATTGTTTAATTTCAACGAGGGAAATCCCAATATACCCAGAAGAATATTTCTGAAAAATTTGGCAGTTGCGCTTATGAGACCGTTTCTGGAAGAAAGAGCTAATATAAAATCCCTAAAACAAGACATACGGGTATCTTTAGCGAAATATAGAAAAGTTCAAGATCCCAACCAGGAGAAACCTCAAAGAAAAAAAAGTGGGACGCTGCTTATTATGTGGACGTGCAAAAAATATTAACACAACCGTGCAATGTAGTACATGCAACAATTTTGTTTGTAAAAATCACTCTGTTAAGCAAATAGTATGTAAAAATTGCAATGAAAATGCAGACATTAGTGAAAAGTCAAGATTTTGCCTTGTATTTGTATCTAAAAATGTGTTATTAAAATCAATAAATTTCGAAAATATAACAAAAAATTCTTTAAATATTTTATTAATTTCAATAATAATTCCGTGGAGCATAAAATGCGCCGCGCGCCTTTTCGTGTAAAACTTTATAGCGCGCCCGCTGAAGGGTTAACATAGCACTAGGGCTAGATATAATAATTTTATTTTATCATTAAATTTAAGTTATAGTTTAAGGTGTTATTTTATAAATGATAAACTTTTAATTGTTACCCTCAGTGTTAAATGGGCATGCCTCGTGGATAAATAAATAAATAAATATTAATAAAAATAAAAAACCAGTCAACATACAGTTATTGGGTCTTACCTGTGTGGCCTTTGTATTTGTGTTCTTTTAGATTTTAGGCTTTAAATAGTGTTTTGTAAAGGCACATACAGGAGCAAGCACCTAAGTGCCTTTATATTTTAAAACTTGTTTACAAGTAATTAATTTCCTATTTATTTGTAAATTTATATGTTTTGATACATAAATTTGATTTGATTTGATCTGAACTATCATATTGCTTTGTATGCATATATTATGCAGGTAGGTAATCATGTGGCATTGATGGGCGCCGTTCTGTCATCTTATTATAATTCCTCAATTTTGTTTAATACTAGTTTTACTCTTGTAATATTATTGTAATATCTGTAATATTTTTAAAATATTTTTTTAATATAACCAACCTTTATTATAGCTATATTTAATACAAAATTCAAAAATGCCATAATTCTATTCTAAGTTTCCATAAATGTTAGTCCAAGCTAATTCTACTGGGCCAAATAATCTTGTAACTTTTTTGCGTAAAATGTACTGTGCGGTACCGAGACTCATAATTTTATATGATTTATTACTTCGCCTTGCAAACGCACAGTGTGTCGACTAGTACTAGTTAGCTGGACAAAATTATTTTTTCACTTATTTCAATTGTTTATGTATATTCTAGGAATATTAAGTTATTTTAAGAAAAAATTCATCGCGTTGGTTTTTTTTATGGGCGTGGCTAATTTTTTCCCCCTAAATTAGTCAGCTACGCAGACATATTTAACGATAACTCGGGAACAACTTGTCAGATTTTTATAAATAAAACATTAAAAAATGCGTAACAAAATTTTAGTAAAGTTGATTGAATATTATTTTATTCTATCTTTTATCGTTTTGGAGTTATTTAGAAATTAATGGAGAGAAAAAAATTTTTTTCGTGTAAAATTCATTATTTTTTTCGGTAAAAAAGCGCAATAACAAAAGAAAAACAAAATATTATACATTTTTCTGACAGCTGCGTATCTGGAAAATAAAATAAGGTATTAATCATGAAAATCGGTTAATAAATGTGGGTTTTATTCACAATTTACCGCAGGTACTCAATATCGATAAAATTTGTGTAATACAGCCACCCTTGCATATAGCGGTAGGATTGCATCAGCTTAGCAGGTAGATAACGGAACTAAAGGGCAAGGGTATTTTGTATGGTTATTAGAATTAAAAATTATAATACAGTGTCTTTCATTTAGCTGCATTTCGCTTACCTGTATTTTTTGTCCAGCTGCACAAAACATTGTATAACAAAAACAAAATATTCTGCGTATGTGCACGAATTTTTCTACAAACTTGAATGTGCAACTAAATGAAAGACACTGTATTATTATTTTTAATAATAACCAGATGAAAAATCATTTATTGCATTTGTCAATTAAAAATAAAACAATTAATCCATATTACTTAGTTTTATTGACACAAAAAGGATAAACTCAAATAATACCTGCCTTTCAGGTAGGTAACTTGTGCATTATACATACATAAGTAGTTGGTATTTTAAAATGTTTTTGATTTTTTTAAGGTACATATTTCTTGCTGTTCGGTTCAAAAAAAAATTGTTTTTGAAAATTCCAGTCAAAAATTGTTTTTGTTTAATTTTAAAATAAATGTTATAAATGTTCTGTAATAAATTTAGCATAATGACACTGACCGTAATTATATGTAAAATAAAAATACTCATTTATTGATAAAGAAAAATTTACAAGTCAAGGTTTACATGCTTAGTACAAGCACTACATAACTAAAAATAGTAGCTGAACCTAATGATCATCATCAGAGTCTTCTGATGAGTCGTTTACTGTATAATCGTCATCATTTTGTGGCATTGTGCGACAATATGATGACGATTCCAATCTTGACTCTTCTATGCTAGGGCTTACAATTAACTTTAATACATCTGTACATATTTTTTCCGGCTTTTTTTGGGAATCTCTCGAAGGCTATTGATCAAAGGATCAGATGTTATAATTAACATGCACAGTAAGTCTCTATTCGTGGCAACACGCGAGCACTTGCGGGTGTTGTACTCCCTAAATCTGCGGTAATCTTTGTTCCGTGCTTCTTGAGCCTCTTCGGAAAGCTGCCCAATTGGAAGCAATGCCGCTTTGATGACTTCTGTGCTGTGATATTTTTTATGCACAGTAGCAGGCATACAGTACCACGAATAAAGACTAAGATAATGTTTTCTGGTTTCAAGACAAAATTTTTTGAATTCAACTAAGTTTATCTCGAATCCAGAAGACAATGTTCTCAAAATAACATCAAACTTTTTTATAATTGTAACATCCAACCCTGTGATCTGAGCACTCATCTCAGCATTCTTAAAAAAGCGACGGGCTGTATTTCCATCATTGGAAGAACCAAATCCTGGCTTTGGTTTATCTACAATGAGTCCCATCTCGTTCTTAAATTTCAATTTGATTTCCTCGGAACGAACCTTGATATCTGCTTTGTCCTCATTGCTTCTAGCCTGCCATTTCTTAATATTCAACTTGTAACTGATATGTAAAAGACATTCGAAGCAACGAATCCAAGCATGAAGTGTAGATAAACCAAAGCCAAAATGTTCTTGATTGCTGTTAAACATCGCGGGGTCATCGTTCATCGTCTTGGGGGTGGCGCCACAGATGAAACACTTTTGGTATGAACTAGTTTCCGTTAAGGCGTTACACACCTTTCCGTCTGTCATTGTCAGCAAAAGTTCGTGTTTTACAGAGATTTGAGAATCACCAAAGTTGATAAGTGTTGGAAGAAGAGCATTAACTTCTTCCCACAATCTATTTGTCTCCACTAACGTGAAGTCGTTCGTTTCTTTGGCAAATATAAATTTGATTGGGCGACAATACAAAGTTGATGAAGGCCAAGGATTTTGCCAAATAATTTTGAACCCATCATATAACTTAAGGGGAACTAGAGAAAATGCGAAAAGAAACTCGTCCGTATATTCAGTGTTCTCAAATCTCTGTTTGTATGTGCTGTGCCCAGAACTTCCATCACATCCCCATTTACTAACAAGTGTAAACGATGAACTTGTTGGGAGCACACTGCTGATAACTTCATTCTGTGCTAATACTAGACGTTCCACTGTTTTATTTAATAAGGCTTGCAAATTTATTTCAGCACGAGTTTCTGTTATAGCAATGTGCTCCTCTGCAGGGTAACAGACCTGTTTGGACTTTTTTAAACTAAAATATGACGGAAACACATTATGCCCCGCCTTCATGGACCACTTCCTAGTTTGTTTGTAAGAATGCGTTGTTGACTTAGAATCTATATAGTAAGCTAAGGCTTCGTCACTACTTAATTGCCTAGGATTAACTGAACTGGTATTTTTAGACTTAATAATATTATCTGGGCTCTCACTAATGTCTCTAATCACATTAGCAATTTTCCTTTGCCCTGCTGAACGCACAGCAATTTCGGCAGCAGTCCCCAATTCACTGACACTTCGGGATTCTACGAGATCCACGACGCGACGTTT
Organism: Pachyrhynchus sulphureomaculatus; assembly: GCA_019049505.1. NCBI lineage: Eukaryota > Metazoa > Arthropoda > Insecta > Coleoptera > Curculionidae > Pachyrhynchus > Pachyrhynchus sulphureomaculatus. The sequence goes on from CM032449.1 coordinate 203,226,359, forward strand.
CTTCGTCTTAAACGACGATTCCTCGAAATCTTTGCGAGGTCTTCCTGCAGGAGTCACATTCTCACTTGATGTGGAAGGTTGTGGCGCAAAAGAACTCGCAGTAAACTGTATGTCTGCTTCATCCAACCAATTCTTATTTTTAATTAAAAAACGCTCCTTCGACTTTCCTGAAGCCAACCATTTGGCACCAAACTTATTAGACAAGTTGGATATCTTCAACTTTATTTCTTTTTGGCTGCTTTCAGTAATGTCACCAAAGTGAAATTTTGAAGAAAGAAAGTCATATACACGCGACTTTTTTTCATTCTTCGTGTGTTTCAACCACTCCTCAAAAAAGGCTACCCTTGAAATAGAGTAAACGTGTTCTGGAAAAAAAGAAAAAAAAAAACATGTTGTACTGAAGTGTGCTAAACAATATGTGTATTTTTACGAAGAATAAAGTTATTTCTGTGTAATATCTAAAAACTAGCCCGGATAGAGGTGAATGTCTGTATATTCTGAACTTTCAAAGTTTTTTTTTTTTTTTTTAAAAACACGCTAAAATATATAGGCTATTTAAAAAAAATACATTAAAAAATAGTACTTACCCTCAGTATTAATATTCATCACAAAAACTTTCACAATATTACAATATGTCACTATAAGATGTGCACGAAAGTGTCGCTAAATTGCAACTGATTGATTGAAAGAGCTGCATTAAACTCATTACCTGACTTCTGACGCTTATGACTCGCCACTTGCAAATTTGATAAACAACCTTTTCTCGGAATTCGGGGTTTGGTGGTGTTGTTTACGTTTTGCAAATAAGATTTCCTGGAAATCATAACATGAATTTTGTCCACCTAGCATATTCTACGCGACACACTGTGAAACGGGTAGAGTATAAAGAATTATCAGAATATGTTGCACATGAAACTGATGTGAACAAAAATAGTAAATGATTCGATACCGAATAAATAAATTTGAACTAAGTCGGCACATCAGTTCAGTTGAAAAAATAAATAAATTATACATCTTAGAGTTTATTTTTAGATTAATAAGTAACATATTGGCGTATTATAAGAATAGATACATACTACAATCTTATTGTTAATTTAGTCAAATAAATCAGTTCGTTATTACCTAACTTCGTGTCTAACAGAAACAAACAAATTTTAGGAACATAAAATTCCTTAAAGTTACAAAACTTTTTAGTCTTAATGTAATTAATTAATACTGGGTAAAGCTAAATAGGGCATTATTTCTTTTAAAAGTACAAAAAAGGTTAGATATTTCAAATTAAAAGTTTTCTATATGATAAGTAGCTTTAATTCAAGGAAAAGTAATTTAACCCCCTCAAAATACAAAATAAATACGGAGAATCAATTTATAAAACCTCAAGATTTGATGAAAATCAAAAATACAGCTAAAATTTTACAGAACTTACAATGTTGCGGTTTATTCTGTTTACTCAAGAATTCCTTTTTCAAGTAAAGTAATAAGTTATTATGAAATAAGAACTTGAAGGAGGGCTTGCGGAAGCTTTGGATAAATCAATCTCTAGTGTTATTTGAGGAAATGATTGGTATCCTAGTACATTTCCTTTTCAATAATTGTGATATATGTTTACTATATTAAGAAGTTCCCGACGTATTTCAGAACATCTTCCTTATTTGTGAAGTATACTATCGAGGATGTTCTTCACAGTAGGCTACATTTTAATCAAAATATCTAAGTTACTAAAGATTTGTAGTTACTCTTTTGGTACTTGAAATGTAGAGTAAATTAAAATTTTTTAACTTTTTAACAATTTTTCAATCTACACATTTTTTCTAGCAGTCACATTTCTTTGTACTTTTACAAGAACAGGAAGCAAGCGACACCGAAGGCAAAGAGCAGACGGCCCCTATAGTTTTATATGCAGCATACTAATGAATAAGGTTCACTAATGGGAATCCGCCAGACAAAAAAAACGTATTCTATATACTATTCTTATTTTTAATTTGTAAGCAAATAAATGAAACACAATTATGGAGTATTTTTCTTTTCCATATATAAATATGCCAAATTATGTGGAGTTAAATTTGTATAAATCTTCACCCTTATTTCGTTTTTAATTATAATTTTATTTACTTACTTTCATCTTTTGAACGAAAACCCTTTTTAATAACATAAACTGCCATACAAAACCTTGTTGAGGTTGGTAGCCTGCGTGGTTTGCGATATAAAATAAGAAAATTAATTAAGGTAAATACTAAACTCTGTTATCTTGTTGATTACTTTTCTATATAAAATTCTGCATTAGTATATAAAAGTTTTCTACAGATAAATAACACAGGCCAACAAAAAAATATTTGCAAAAACTTTTAAACCAATACATCTAAGTGTTATGTATTTTGGGGTGCTGAAACCGTATCTGGTATCAGTTTTTTTTTGTATCACCCACAGTTCTCTCACAATATGACATCGATTAAATTTCAAAATAGGCATCATGGCAGTAAACCAAATCCTCTTCCTGTTTGAAAAACTGAGCAAACTGTTGATCTCTTGTTCTATAATGGTAAATAGATGTTCCAGATTCCAATAAATGTTTTTCTTTCAGCCTAGAACCAAGCAATTCTGCTTTTTCCTTAGTCAAACTCAAATCTCTCACTGAATCAATTAACTCAGCTTTTGTAAACAACTGTGGTTTTAAATTTTCTAGAGAACATTGAAATTCATCATCATCTGGTCGACTTTCGTTAAATTCGGGGCTAGACTGTAAAACGTCATCAATAGACTGAGGTGGCTGAGGGATAGGAAGTCCCGGTCCATGTCCTACCGGGCGATTAGCTGAAGTAAAGTTAGGATAGACAAGTACTTTCTTATTTTTGGAGTTATATCCAGAAACAAATACGCTGCAAAAATAACAATCATTTGAATAATTTTCTTGCTCTCTCCATACCATGGGTACTGCAAATCTAAAAGCATTCTTTTCTTTCTTATACCATTTCCTAAGATCCTCGACATAAACATAATATACTTTGTAAGTAGCCCAACATTTTTCTTGGTTACCGATTTCTACACCAAAATATGCAAAGTATACTTTTTTACGAAGTCAGTAATGTTTCTTTGATGTATTTTAACTACAAACTCACCTCATATAAAACAAAAAGTGTTGGGAGAGTTTTTACAAACATGATTAGCCATACTATGAGTGTCAATTAAAGCACATGGGTTAAACACTGCAATGCGGGGTTATATTAACTGGAAGAAAACAAACAGCAGGGGCACTTATCGGAACTGCTAACCTAATAACAATTGATTTTACTGCCAACCTTATAAAATTGTGAATTTATTACCAATCTAATAAAATTTGATTGATAAAAATAAACTTTTCACATTTTGAATATTAAAATGTGAAAAATTGGTGGATGATACGACTTTTTTATTATTATTTACGAACTCAGCACACCAAAAACATAGGAATCAGGTAAAATTATTAAAAAAGTTTTTTCATCGTTGGCCTGTGTAATTTTCGGTTGTTTTTCAAGGACATGAATGTGACTTATATTTCAATGACTAGAGACTTTCCGAGAGATGACAGCACAAAAGAAACCATATGATTTTCAGTTAATGTCAACTTTCAGAAGATTCGTGTTAAATTTTTACGACATTTCTTCTATTAGTTTGGAAGTTACAGCTGTCTGAGTGAAACTATGTTTAATTTTTTCAAAATGATACTACAAAAAGTTTATTTTGTTTGCTTGTTTGTTTTTATTGGTCGGAGCGCATCGACGTCTGTGGTCATTTAGCGCCCCTTATTGGATGTGTTTAACTGTTATATAGATATTTTTTGGTCTTTTAAGTATTTGTGGATTTTTTCCTTGATTGAGGAATGTTGTGTTTATTTCTCAGGTGAGAGGAGTGATTTGCCTCAAAGATGTGTTTTATCGTCAAGGAGGAATTGCGTACCACACACTTCGGTGCTGTTTCTTTTTTTTAGGAGATGTGAGTGAGTGTGGTAAGTATGGCCTATGGCCAATCTTCTCAGCAAAACATTTTCTGATCTTTTATCATTTGGGTTATGAAGAGGCGGGAATACTTGAGGTTTTATTGACCATAGTTTATTTTCATCATGCTCCAGGTCCCACTCCAGCTGAAATAAGTCTCTTTTTATTGAGCTTAACATTTTAATATAATCATGACTGTTGTTTTCTCCCGTGAAGAGTGTTCCGTTTGTTACCTCTCGTTTAGCCTCTTTGTCAGCTTTGTCATTACCTTTAATGTTCATGTGACCAGGGTTCCACATGAATGAAATTTCAATTCCTCTCAATTTTGCTTTCTTGGAGATAATGTATTTTAGCGAACTCAAGGAATCAGAGGCTATGAGAAGTTTTTTTGTCCCTTAGGTTGAGGTAATTGAAGACTTGAGAGCTTCCTTGATGGCAAGTAATTCTGCTGTGAAGATGGAATTGTATGGGTGTAGTTTGAGGCGTTTAATGATTCTGTCATGGACGTAAGCTGCACCCACTCCCTGATCTGATTTAGAACCATAGGTGAATATTATAGAGTGATCCCGGTATTTAGAATAGATTCTTTCAAGAAATGCTGATTTAGTTCCTGTTGGATTGTTATCGTTTAAATTGTTGGAATAGAGATGAAAGTCTACCTTTGGGTTGGGGTGATCCAAGGTGGGAAGTTCTTCCAGAGAGGGTAATCAAATTTTGGTGGAGGAAGGTTATGCAGTAACATGAATTTGTTTATTCTGTTGTGGATTGAATCTTTGGGTGCTATCATGTTGGGGCGATGAGAATTTGCGAAGTTAATTGTATTTTTTGTATAGGATTTCTGGAGTGAGGATGCGCAAAATTTCATCAGGGAGAATTGCCTGTCTAGGTAGAGCGGAGGAGTTGATATTATACATTGTAAACTTGCTATGGGTGATGTTCGGAATGCTCCTGTAGCCAGTCTCAGGGCCTGATTTTGAATATGGTTTAGAGATCTCTTTATTCCTTGTGGTGCCCAATCATATAGAAAATCTCCATATCTTAGTTTGGGTAATATTAATGATTTGTATAATTTAATAAATGTGGGGAGATCCGAGCCCCATTTGGTACTACACAATGTTTTCAAAAGGTTTAGGTCCTGAGTGGTTCGGATTTTTAGATTCTTAATGTGTGGAGCCCAATTAAGATTGCTATCAAATATAAGTCCAAGAAGTTTGACTGAGTTCACTGGAGGAATAGGAAGGTTATTTAGTGTGAATACGTTTATTTTTGAGCAATTTCGAATTTTGCAGAAATGTATGTTGCAAGCCCATACATTGACTTTTGTTATTACGGATTGCAAGTCACGAGTTAGATTCGTTGAGATTGAGCCGGATTTATATATGATGAACTCATCGGCAAATAACTTGAACTTTATTGATGGAGAGATCTCTTTTGTTAAGGATAGAATTGCTAGGTTAAAAAGGGTAGGACTTAATACTGACCCTTGCAGGACTCCTCTGTTTAGAAAGTGCGGATTGGAAAGGAGGCCATTTATTCTAGTTTGGAAGACTCTTGGTGTTAAAAAATTTTGTATGAATTTAGGAAGGTATCCTTTAAATCCGAGATCTTTTATTTGACTAAGGATTTGATTATTGTTGATCGAATCAAATGCGTTTTGTAGGTCCATCGAGATTAGACACATGTGTTGTTTTTTATGAATTGATCTTCTGATGTCATTCTCAAGGGAGGAAAGATAATCCATAGCTGATCTGTGTTTCCCGAATCCATATTGTTGTTCTGATAATATTTTGTTTGTTTCAAGGCGTGAGATTTCCAGGATTTTGCATAAATGGTTGTTCAGTGAAATTGGACGATAGTTTTCAGGGGAACTTCTAGGCTTTCCCGGTTTATGGATAGGAATGATGATTGATCTCAGCCAAGCTTTAGGAAATTTTGAATTAGTCCAAAGGTAGTTATAGTATTGTAACAGAATGGACTTGTAATCATTGGATAGGTTCTGGATCATTGGGAGTAAGATTCCGTCAGGACCGGGGGATACTACAAAAAGATTTTCGTGTGTTGATTAAAAATTGCTTTGATGAGGAAAAATATAGATATAAACCAAGAACGATTTGAGTTGACACATCTGCTCCGTCGAAAGAAACTATATGTCGATGTTCAGTGAACTTAAATGCGGTCGTACAAGTACCGATGATGCACGACGTTCTAGACGTTCAAATGAGGTAGTCACTCTAAAAAACACAAAAAATTCACAATTTTGTTCTGAATGATCGCAAAGTCAAAATGAGAGAAATAGCTGACATCGTGAAGAAATGAACGGAATGCGTGAGGCATATTTTGCATGAATATTTGCATATAAAACATCTATGTGCCAGTTGGGTGCCGTACACCATCACGATTGATCAAAAACAGCAACGTGTCGAGGATTCAGAATGCCATTTGACATTTTTTCAGCATAATCCAAAGGAGTTTTTGCATCGACTCGTAACAATAGACAGAACATGAAGAAGAAGAATAAAAGGCCTCATTTATCAAAGAAAAAGTATTGTTTTACAAGGATAATGCACCAGATCATAACTCTATAAAATTTAAACAAATGTTTAAGATCACCACTTATGTTTATTAACACATGGGCTGAAAAGTCCCGGGCCTAACAAAGAAAACACGGTTTTTTTTGGTTCAAAATTAGCTTTATTCATCAACGTAATCTCCATCAAGAGCAACGCAATCATTCCAGCGCCGCTCTAACATTTCAATACCACTTTTGCAGAACGATTTATCTTTTGCCTCAAAATAGGCCTCAGTTTCAGCGATAACCACTTCATTCGTGCGAAATTTCTTACCGTCGAGCATTTTTTTCAGGTCTGCGAACAGCCAGTAATCGCTGGGAGCCAAATCTGGCGAATACGGTGGATGTGGGAGCAATTCGAAGTTCAATTCATGTAGTTTTGCCATTGTTTTGATTGACTTGTGACACGGTGCGTTGTCTTGATGAAACAAAATTTTTTTCTTTGCCATATGCGGTCGTTTCTTTGCAATTTCGGCCTTCAAACGCTCCAATAACGCTATATAATATTCACTGTTGATGGTATTTCCTTTTTCAAGATAGTCGATGAATATTACACCACGCACATACCAAAATACCGAGGCCATAACCTTTCCAGCCGATTGTTGTGCTTTCGGGCGCTTTGGACGAGGTTCACCAGTTGCTGTCCACTCAGATGACGATCGTTTTAATTCCGGAGTGAAGTGATGGATCCATGTTTCATCCATTGTCACATATCGACGCAAAAATTCCGGTTTGTTACGTTTAAAACATGGCCAAACACTGCTCAGAATCATCAACACGTTCTTGTTTTTGATCAACAGTGAGCAAACGCGGCACCCACTTTGAACAGAGCTTTCTCATAGTCAAATGCTCATGCAATATAAAGCCAACACGTTCTTTTGATATCTTTACGATGTCAGCTAACTCACGCAACTTCACTTTTCGATCATTCAAAACGATTTTATGGATTTTTTTGATGTTTTCTGGTGTTACCGCCTCATTTGGACGTCCACTGCGTTCTGCATCATCGGTGTCTCTACGACCACGTTTGAAGTCAGCAAACCAACGTTTTATTGTTGTTTCTGATGGAGCGGAGTCCCCATAACACTTTTCAAGCCATTGCTTCGCTTGAACGGTATTTTTTCCCATCAAGAAGCAGTGTAAAATTAAAACACGAAATTGTTTTTGATCCATTGTTTTGAAAATAACAAAAGTAGCGTCACTCTTAGCACAATAACTCACAAACTAATGAATAGAATATCATGAAATTTTAACAGCTGTCTTTTGAAGGTTAGTATTAACTGAAAAAAAGGTGACTGCAATAAAACTAGCGCCATCTATGTGTTAGGCCCGGGACTTTTCAGCCCATGTGTTATTGCTGACAATTGTTTCGACACACTGTGTCTTCTTCTGGAGCACGATGTAAATTAACTAACAAAGTATGTTTCAGAATACATAGTTTACCTAATTACAAGTACTAAATTCATTAACAATATTTACCTTAATACCTAGAACAAGTCCAATAAAGGAGACCCTCCCCCATCTAATTGATCGTTAAGTAATAGACCTGAGGATTTTTTCTGATTAATTTCTACCTGTTCTAAACAATTCAGTAATTTTCCTTTCTTTCCGTTATGCAAAATTTTGAAATCTTCATTGAATCTATGATTTTCCTCTGTTTGTTTGGCGTAATGAGATTTGTTATTTTTCATTCTAAACCTTTGTTTATGTCCGTTTATTCTTTTATAAAAATGTCTGCCTGTTTGTCCTATATACGTTTTATTGCAAGTGCCACAGAATTCGTATACCCCCGATTTATTTTCTTTTTTTGTTTTACTTTTATTATTTTTAATATGTCGAGATAATGTATTATTTGTACGGAAAGCGATATTTACATGATTTCTATGGAAAAAATTTTCAATTTGATTAGTTAATTTTCCGGTATAAGTGAGTGTATAAAATTTTTCTTTGTTTAGTTGTTTGTACGGGTACACCAGTCCTATTACTTTTTTAAATTGTTTTTTCATTAAAATATTATCTACGAAATCTCTCTTGTATCCATTGTTTATTGAAATATATAATTCTTTCTGAAAATTTTCTTCCGTTAATGGTGTATTTATTAGTCTATGGATGAAACTATTATAAGCCGAGATTTTATGGGCGAACGTGTGGTTAGAATTAGCGTGAATAGTTATGTCTGAGTATGTTGGTTTATGGAAGATTTCAAAATCGTGTTTATTCATTTTGTTTGATATTTTTAAATCTAGGAAATTAATTGATTTATTTGTTTCTATTTCTGTTGGAAAAGTAATATTATTATGAAGTTGGTTAATATAATCTAGAAATAGTTTTAATTGTCGATCTGTGCCTATAAAGCAAGTCAATATATCATCTACATACCGGTACCAATAAAAGAAATTTTTAAAAAGATGAGAATTACTGATTTGTTCTTCTAAATGGTCCATGAAAATTTCAGATAAAATTGGACTAAGAGGGTTTCCCATTATTAAACCTTTCTTACTTATGTAAATGTTATCGTTAAATTCAAAATAATTCTGATCTAAGCACAATGTTAAGATATGTAATATTTCTTGTTTAATTATTGGGTTAACATTATTTTTATTGAGTAATCTTTGGACCAAATTTGTAGCGTCTGATGGTGGTATACTAGGAAAAAGATTTTGTACATCAAACGATATAAATCTGGAGTTACTTGGTATATAAATTTGGCTATAAATTGCTGTGGCATTTGCAACAAAACGTATGTAGGACAAACAGGCAGACCTTTTTATAAAAGAATAAACGAACATTAACAAAGCTTTAGAATGAAAAATAACAAATCTCATTACGCCACACATTTAACAGAGGAAAATCATACATTCAATGAAGATTTTAAAATTGGAAAGAAAGGAAAATTACTGAATTGTTTAGAACAGGTATAAATTAATCAGTAAAATATAAGAGAATTCCTTACGGACATCAACTTCATATTCTAAGTCTAAACACCACTACGGGGCGCTAAATGACCTAGCTATCGACGCGCCCAAGACCCAAAAAACATCATTATCATCAATTTAGGTGTCCTCAACAGATTATTGCTCAGCTCAGATTCCTTAACATCTAATATAAGGCCAAAACCAAAAAAAAAAAGATCTACGTCATTTAGTAAAGCAATACAAATGTTTCTGCTGAACCCAGTATGAACGACGAAAGCCGAGATACTCCTATCTAGGCTTACGCCTCTGTTTCCTACTCGAACGTTATCCTGATAAGTTGACTTTTTTAAGCAGCAAAAGCTTCTTTATTCTATTATCACTTTTTTGAAGATTTAGATACTTTAGTTATTTTACTCTTACTCAACGATCAATTAGATGGGGGAGGGTCTCGTTTATTGAACTTGTTCTAGGTATTAAGGTAAATATTGTTAATGAATTTAATACTTGTAACTAGGTAAACTATGTATTCTGAAACATACTTTGTTAGTTAATTTACATCGTGCTCCAGAAGAAGACACAGTGTGTCGAAATAATTGTCAGCAATAATAAACATAAGTGGTGATCTTAAACATTTGTTTAAATTTTTTATTTCTATTTATTATGGATCTCCATCAAGTAACGGCTAAGTCAGTGCAGTATCTATAAAATTGTTGTTGAAATTGGACCAATTCGGCAATGAATTACTTCCTTATCCACCGTATTTATCAGATCTAGCCTCCATCGATTATTCCATATTCGAAAAGGTGGCTCCAAGGAAAGGGATTTGGCTCAAATGAAGAAGTCGATTGGAAAACTGAGGCTTATTTTAGAGAGGTCGACAAATCATACTATATGAAACGTATCCGAATTCTGGAAGATCCCTGGTATAAGTGTATTGCTCTTGAAGGAAACGATGTTAAAGACTAAAATCCATTTGTGGCAGTTGTTTTCCCTTCAAAAGTCTCTTAACTTTTTCACTCATATACAGTGCGACCTCGATAATCCGGACTAATTAAAACCGCGGTGATCCGAATTAGTAAATAATTCGACTTACTGAAGCAGGACATTATTTATATTAAAAAACGAATCATTTAATACGAAACAACTAAAAAATAGTACATACATAGAATAATATTTAAAATAGAAGCATATCTTATCAAGTTTTATCTTATTTTGTAAAAAAATTTGTAATTTTTGTTTGCTTGACCATTCTTTGGTTCATCATAAAAAAATTGCTTTTAATCTTTGAAGTACAAGAACATCACTTAGAGGGATATCATTTTCTTCTGCCCATCTCATGCACACATTGAAACTTTTAACTGTCTCATCATTCTTCACAGTGTTCTTAACAGTCTGGTTTGTATTAGTATTTAACTCTGAACCTTCATTATCACTCTCGTGTTGTTCATCTGTATCATCTATGTCTTCTAGTGGTAACAAATCTTCATCATTTTCAAGCCAGTTACATATTTCCACGTTCGTGAGAAATTTGCTTAGTGAGAACATTCAGCATATCTGAAACATCTATTAAATATTTACGAATTAACCAAAAAAATACTAAAAGAAAAATTTCAGGCTTTACCTTTCATTTCTTCATTCGTGGGAAGCAAACTGTGCCGCAATTCACTCAGAGGAACCAGATCTTCAGCATCATATTCAGTGTCTAGGTTGGTATCTGCCACATAAGTCATAATTTTGTGCCAGCACTTTTTCAAGACTTCAGGGGAGACTTTTTCCCATGAATTGCACAGTAGACTTACAGCATCTTCTAGGTTAATGCTTTTTAATAACATAACAAAATTCTCTTCATTATTTGATAAAATATGGTCTAAAAGACTTTTCCGATAAAATAATGTTGCCAGTCTGATTGCATTCTGGTCCATAGGCTGCAAAAATGCAGTACAATTTGGTGGAAGAAATAAAATTGTAAACTGTCTATCCTCACTAGTCAGCTCTTCAATAGTTCCATGGCTCAAAGCGTTATCAACGATTAGCAGGGCTCTTTCAGGCAAGTTAAATGACTTTTAACTTGACGAATAAAAGAATGATGAAACCAGTCTAAGAAAATTGCTGTAGTCATCCATGCATTGGCAGATGATTTGTACTCAACAGGTATGTTCAGATTTTTAAAAGCCCTCGGATTTTTTGCCTTTCCTATCACTAATAACTTTTATTTTTGTGATCCATCAGCATTGTAACATGCTAGTTCTTTGTTTATTTTTCGACCCGGTGCGGTCTTTTCCTGAGAACGAACCAGCGTTTTTTCAGGCAACATTTTCCAATACAGAGCTGATTTATCTGCATTGTATATTTGAGTAGGTCCAAGGTTTAATTCGTTTATCTTATCTGCGAATAAAGTTAGAAAAGGATCGACGGCACTTTCATCATTGGATAGTTTTTCGCCGCAAACTTTTAAAGCACGCAGACCATGCCTTTTTCTGAAGTTAGAAATTCAGCCTCTGCTAGCACTAAAATTATCATTCCCGTAGGTTTCAGTGTAGAACTGTTTTGCTTTGCCTGATAAAATTTCGTAGGAAATTGGGATGTGCCTTGATCGTTGCCTACAAAACCATGTATACAAACGAGTTTCCATTTCTGGATATTCGGCTTTTCGTAAGGTTTTTCTGACGCCAGGACCGGAATCACATTTGGAAATAAATCTAAAAAAAGTTACACGTCCATAGTGAGTGTCCAAAATTATCTTTAAAATAAAGCATATATACATACCTTTTGATTTTCCCGTGCTTCTTTTTTATATCCGAAATTGTGGATGTTCCTACTCCGTATTCACTTGCCAACACTTTTCCGTTTTCACCAAGAACTACTCTTTCTAATATATTGGACTTTTGTTTTATTGTTAGTGTAATATATTTTCTTTTAGAAGGCATCTTAATATGTAGGTACATATACGTGAAAAAAAAACGTTTACATACTTATATGAACCACATAAAGTAAAATAGAACGTAGGTATGTTGTACTACATAGTCCTTAACCTTTAGACGCGATGCGTTGTAGGTAAATAAAAGGCACCTACAGTTTGTGTGAATCCCAGATATATTAGACTGGAAGTTAGGGGAATCCCCTCACTATCGATTTCAGTTTTCCCATGTAGTTTAAATTAAGTAGATGTCTAAAAACACAGGTCCGAATTACCTGGTAATATCAAATCCGGATTATAAAGTACACAATGCAATAGAAATGTTTGTCCGGATTATTAAAGAATCCGGTTTAATGGAGATCCGGATCATCGAGGTGGCACTGTATATAATACGATTATCTACGTGGACCGTTGGCCGTCAGCGATAAGAGCCTTACAATTCAACAGAACACATCTTTGTAAAGGTATTCTACTTAAATGTTATACACCACTAGTGAGGTGAGGGAGATTTCTAAAGCGTTGAAAACGTCTAAATTTTTAACCTCGCACAATTTGCGTCAGCTACTAGTTGGCTTTTGCAAAAGTTACAACCTCTGACAACAAAATAGAGTATAATTATAAAAAGTATAATTTACCGGAATAAAAAATTCTGGAAATATGATCCATAAGAACTATTAGAATTACTTACTAGTTAACAGAGAGTGGGCACATTTTCTAGAAACAAGTAGGATTTGAGATTCATTTATATTTTCCAAATTAATCTTATCTGTAGGCCTTGTAGCCGAATCATATTATTTTATGTTTACCTTTACAAAAAGTTAGCTATTTTTGTCAGGTAACATGAATTGTCAGTTATTTAAACACCATGTGAATGTTTGTTAAAAATATTGGCACTATTTATTTGATTTTCCATATCAGTTCAAACCTAATCTATGTTGTTCCACTCAAATAATTTTCCCATCCATAATGATAAAGCGAAACTAAACCCAATGCTGTGTACGATAAAAAAAAAACGAGATAGGGAAGATACTTACGTCTCTTTACAAGACGACGTCCTCATGGGAAATGGAGAATTCCAGACGAGAAACTGAACATCAGTTACAAACGAATGCAAACTTTCTGATTTAATTTCTGATATACTGTACAAATACAGTAAATAGTCCCATACCATCTTAATCTTGATTAATACGTCCAATTTACTATTATAATTTCTATCATTTGTGCATAATCTAATCCATTATTTTTTTTTTGTTTCTATAATTTTTTTGGTATAGGTATAACACACGTGCTGCAGGAAAATTCCTAAAGCGCTACAGGAGCTGGACGTGTGTGAAAAAGGCGATTCATTTTCCTCGAAATTGTAAGGAATCAAAGTTGTTGGTGAATTCTGGGTCTCCAATCAGGCAAGCAGCACTTTTCTAAATAGAATCCAATAAATGCAGTATATGTTTTGAGATCAGAGTCCCAAGCATAGAAGCAGGATTTTATCGATTTGTTGAATTTGAGCTTTCTACAGAATTAAAAGTTGTTGTGGAGTGTAAAACTGTCTAGTTCGAAATAGTTCCATCTTTTGAGAACCTCTCTTTGCTATGCTTGCAATATCCAAGCCAAGACATAGTTGCTCCCAAGTTAACGCACATCAAATTGAGTAACGATGCTATAGAAAGAGAGAAAGCGTTAACTTTTTAGGAAAAAAATACCTCCTGGGTTTTTGTAGCGTTCAATTCTACTTGGTTACTGTCACTATGATAGAATATCTTCTAGGGCTATGTTAAGCTGAATGACTTCCTGATGTATGTGGATATTTAAAAGTAAATGAACAAATAGGCTTAATGTCATTTGCAAAGCTGAAGACTGGATTCCTGATTTTTTCCATCGTTAATTTAAAAGAGAAGGAGAGTACGAGCATTGATCACGAAGTTATTTGAAAAAAGCCCATCAACTACCACTCGAAAATAAGAAATCCATAAATAAAACTGTTCAGGTTAGCAACTGCTCGAGATCGTCCAAAATATTCAATTGCCCTGTTCCAAACTTGTGTGACAAGTTAGAAGATCTCTTGTTGATTCTTGCTTACAAAAATCATATTAATGGTCGCTAATAATATTGAACCCTTCCAGATATTCTAGGAGTTGTTGATTGATAAACTTTTTTGTAGCTTTCGATATTATCGAATGCAGTGTGACTGGTGGATAGTTAGTTGGTAAGGTCTGCTTGTTTTTTTTTGGGTACTGACTGAACTGTGGCTCATTTTCAGTTGAAAGGAAGGACACACAACTGGTGTTAGTTCGCGCGAGCATTTTTTGAGTACTAGAACAGGTATTTTATCAGCGTTAGAAGCTTTTTTTTATTTCTGGCTTCGATTTCTCGTTTTATGACATGCTATTTGAAGACAATAACGGGCATCCTTGACTGCTTATTGAGAATAGTGAGTGGTGTTCTATCTCGGAAATCGACAGTAGAATGTGAAGCAAAGAGTTTAGCTAATAAGTTGGCTTTCCTAACAAGTGGTATTGCAATGGTATTATCTATCTATCTCTGTAAAGATAATATGTATCAAGAATGATTAGAATGATTTCTTTTTCTATCTATGCGTATGTTAAAGCCATGATGATAAACTTCTTTTCACAGATGCAACATGGGTAAAAGAAGTTAAATTATATACCACTTATATACAGGGTGAGTCAAGGATAGAGCAAAGTTCATTATCTCATTTGTTTTGGGAATGACGAAAAAGTGTTAAATACGATACTGTTAGGAAATGTTAAGGTGCAAAGTTTAAAATTATTTTTGAGTATACAGGGTACTTCAAAAAAGTGTGGCCGATATAACATATGCTTTTTTTAATTAGATCATCCTATTTTTTTAATAATGTTATATACTTAAACCTAGTACTTGTTTCTAATGTATCAATTTTTTTTAAAAAAATACTAGTTTCCAGTTTTGTAAAAAAATGCCAGTAGCGCCATTGTTTCTGAAGGTGGAATACTCATAATTGGCTTTCTATAAGGATGAAAATAAGATATATGTAAAGAAATTTGAGTTAGATGCTACAGGGTGTTCAAAATAAATTTATACATTTCGACTATTTTAAATTGAAAAATTTCAAATTTTTTTAATGGCACACCCTGTATATTATTATTTTTTCTGGTAGATCTTACAAAACTCTCCAATCTTTATTGAGTATGTCATATACCTATTTCTAATAGTTTTCGATATATTTTAAATTTTTCAATTTTTACCCTTGTTTTTAATACACTTACAATATTGTGAAAACATAAACAAATAGTTAATAATAATTTTAATATAGTTTAACTTATCTAATGATTAATTATTATGACCTAATAAATGTTTAAAAATATGCCCGTCTGCCTGTATACACATGTTTGGTCGTTTTATTATATTTTCCTTCACTTTCCTTAGCATAAATGACGTTATTGTCCTGCACGCATCCCGTATCCTATTTTCCATATCTACTGGTGTTGTAGGGGGATTCACACAAACACGATCTTTAATGTAGCCCCACAAAAAGAAGTCTAAAGGTGTTAAGTCACATGATCGAGGAGGCCACTGAATGAATCCATCCCCGCCGATCCATTTTTGTGGGTAACGATCGTTTAAAAATTCCCGAACATCCTGGTGGTAATGAGCAGGAGCTCCGTCTTGTTAAATCCACATTTGTTCCCTTTCGAAGTTATCAACTTCTTCTAGAAGCTGGGGTAATCCGTTTTGCAAAAAATTTAGCGGTTTGCGGAAAAAATATGGACCAATAATTCGAAAATTTAATATTTCACACCATACATTAAGTAACCAATGGTTTTTGTTTTGAACTTCCCAGACCCAAAATAGATTAACTGTTGAATAATAATGCATGTTATGGCTGTTAACTGCTCCATTACTGTGAAAAGTAGCTTCATCAGAAAACATTATTTTGGATAAAAAATTTGGATAGGCCGGTATTGCTCCATTCATTGTGGTACAAGAGTTTACTCGTCGTTCAAAATTACGGTCATGAAGTTCTTGGTGTAGTTCCATATGAAAAGGATGATGCTTATGTTTTCTCGTGGTGCGATTAGCCGTAGATTGGGTTGTGTCAGATAAGTCAGCTAATTGTCGGCTGCTGACCTGGGGTTTATCTTCAACATGAAGTAAAATATCCATTTCTTTTTCCTCATTGATAGCATTCAGGTTTACTACTTTCCGTTTCGTATACTCAATGCTACCACTACCATCAAAGCGTTCCATTAAGCACTGAAAAGGTTTTCTAGATGGTATACGTCTATTAGGGTACTTCGCTCCGTAAAGCTTTACTGCCAAAAGATAATTTTTTCCCGCCTCGCCATGTTATAGCGTATTAAAAACAAGGGTAAAAACTGCAAAATTCAAAACAAATCGACAACTGTTAGGAATAGGTATATGATATACTCAATAAAAGTTGGAGGGTTTTGTAAAATCTATCAGAAAAAATAATAATATACAGGGTGTGCTATTTAAACAATTTTAGATTTTTCAATTTAAAATAATCGAAATGCATAAATTTATTTTGAACACCCTGTAGCATCTACTTAAAATTTCTTTACATATATCTTTTTTTCATCTCTATAGAATGCTTGTACCAATTATGAGTATTCCACCTTCAGAAACAATGACACTAGTGGCAATTTTTTACAAAACTGAAAACCAGTATTTTTTTAAAAAAATTGATATATTGGAAAAACTACTAGGTTTAGGTACATAACATTATTAATAAAAAACCGGTCAAGTGCAAGTTGAACTTGCACAATTAGTGTTCCATACGTTGATTGTTTTTAAAATAAAAATTTTTGTTAGGGTGGTATAAAATGATCAGTGACTTCACAAAACACACCCCAAATGAGTTTTCAACAAAGTTTGTTTCCAATCTTTACTGAAAACTGGTGACCTTGAAATCTTGTTTTTTTTTTATATACCAAATAAATTATTAAAGGTAATGCACGCGTGATAATTTTCGTTCAATCTATACCCCATGGAGAATATTCCAGAGTTTTTTCAAAGTTTTTTGATCAGTACTTTTCGAGATAAAGTAGGGGACAGCGATTTTTTAAAAGTAATACGAAGAAAAGTGTGCGCAATTATTACATTAAATATATATATATATATATATATATATATATATATATATATATATATATATATATATTTTAGTCGTGTTTTCACAAGCTTTCATTTGACACCACACTCGTTGACCTAGTAAAAAAAATTTTTTTTCACTTCCGATTTCACCCTTCAAAACGAACCCCTTAAGTCAAAATTTATGTTACGGTGGTATAAAATAATCAGTGACTTAACAAAACACACCCCAAATGAGTTTTCAACAAAATTTGTTTCCAATCTTTACTGAAATATGATGACCTTGAAATTTTTGTTTTTTTTATATACCATATAAATTATTAAAGGTAATTGACTCGTGATAATTTTCGTTCAATCTACACCCCGTGGAGAATATTCCAGAATTTTTTCGAAATTTTTTGATAAGTACTTTTCGAGATAAGGCCCGGGACAGCGATTTTTCGCGAATTTTTAAAAATAATACAAAGGAAAGTGCGCGCAAGTATAATATTATATATACATTTTTTACTCGTGTTTTCACAAGCTTTCATTTGACACCACACTCGATGACCTAGTAAAAAAATTTTTTTTTCACTTCCGACTTCACCCCCCAAAACTAACCCTTTAAGTCAAAATTTAATTCTCAAAACTACATGGCTCTGATAAGGCCATCAATTCCTATATTATTACCAAATTTCACTTTTCTATGTCAAATAGTTTCGGAGAAAATCGGGTGTGACAGACAGACAGACAGACAGACAGACAGACAGACAGACAGACACCGAAGTGATCTTATAAGTGTTCCGGACGGAACACTAAAAAGACCGATTGAAACCCGATATTTTATGAGAAACTATCAAAACACTGCCACGTTACGCTATCCAGAAAAATACACGGTTATAGTAACATATAAACAAATGCCATTCACTGCAGTGTTAAAATTTTAATCAAAAATATTTTAAGTGGTTTATATTTTAAAAGCAGACGCTACAATAATTTTGCGCTTTTACAGCCATCAGATTAACGATTATACAAACATATATCAAACAAAATTTATTACGAACGATCCATTAAAATCGTGTAACGATACATTGCCTGTCAAATATTATCAAAAACAATGGTCCAGTCCGACCGAAATTTATAGTTGTTAGTTGACAAATACATTCATCCAGTTCTACGCATTTTAGGGATGTTATGACTGTTAAATATGGCTAAGTTAATTATAACAGAAGTCCTGTAATTGTATATATTGTTTAAATCGACGCGAAATATTGCCAGCGTAAATTGCTTTACGAGTAACACTGGAAAGACTGTTTTTTTTCCTTATTGACAAATGTTCTAGATAAATACATTCAAAAATATTAACTGATCAATAAATAAATAAATAAATGGCTTGAAAAACACCCCTCTTGGGGTAGGGCCACCCTTTGGGCTCTCTAGATCTAGTTTATGGGTTGATCAGTCCCGTCTTCCTTGTTGTATTCCGTCCGGTGCTAGTAACACTTCTAATGTCGTTCCGCTTTGTCCTTTTTTCTTTTTTTCCTTGTTCAGGTGTCCTTTCACTGTATCTTCTTGCATTTTCCTTTACACTTTCCGCTCCCTGGTTTTCATTTTCCTCACTCATTTTCTCTAATTGTTCTAGATTAAATATTTCTCCGTTTATTATTATTGTAAGTTAATTTTGCCTTATTCCCCTTCTGTTTCTCCTCTTTTATAATTTTCAACAACTTCCTTCTTTGTTCCTGAACTTCTTTCGTGTATTCGTAATTTATGTATACTCTTGTTCCTCGTAGTCTATTTTTTGCTTTTCATTATTCTCTTCTTAATCTCCCGTGTCTTCAATTCTATCACTATTGGTCTATATCTGCCTTTTCCTGGGTCGCCTATTCTCCTGATTTCGGGTTATCACCTTCCCTATCAATATTAACTTCTATTCTCTCCATAATTTCTTTCACTTTATTTCTCAGTTGCATCTAATTTTCCCCTTCCATCTCTTCAACACCCTGTACCACGATTTTTCTTTTTCTTATCTCTTTCTCTATTTGTTCAATTCTCTTTTCTTGCTCATTTACTATGTTCTTCATCTTTTGGTTTTCCATCCTCAATACTTCATTTCCCTTCTTCAACTTTTCTTGTTCAATGCATATATTGTTCAGCTTCTCTTCTATTCTTATATTGCTATTTTCTATTTCATCCAGCTTGTCTAGTATTTTTTGCAGCATGTCTTCCATTGCTTTATTGCTTCCTGAGTGGTTTATATTTCAACGTATTGTTTGTTCTTTAGTCAGCAATATGGTTTAAGTTGTTCGTTTATTCAATCAATGTCGGTTCAATTTTATTCAATTCTATTCGGTTTCAATTCAATTTAACTTGATCCGGACCTGTCGACTTCTGTTTTTTACACCGCGCAAAAAACCTTCGGCCGGTCGACCCGTCGGACCTTTTCGGTTCTTATCAGTGTGGCTATTTATGTATTTTCGCTTCTTTTAGGTTAATTCAATTTACGTATAATTACCTGGTGTTTCTCAGGGTTACGCATCTAACTCTTCTTTATCACTCCTCCTATGCCTTTAATCACTTTTAGCTTGCTTTGCTCAATTTAGTCACTCTTAAATTCCCGAGAAATCGCGATTTATTACGGAGCAAAAATTACACGTCACGTATGTTCACAGTTCAAGGACACCCCACATCTGATCAATAGTAACATGATTTTTTCAGAAAACGTGTTTTAGTTTATATCTAGACACTTCACAGGTCATCAGGAATTCGACAAGGCGATAGTATGAGCCCAACACAATTTAATTTAATAATGAACAAAATCGTAAATAGTATTAATGAGGTCTATCCACCATCATCCATCATCCAGCCTCTCTCGTCCACTGCTGGACATAGGCCTCCTCCAGTCCTCTCGATGCTGTGCTTTCGCTCTCCAGTTCTGGTGCTCTGCCCCTGCTTCTTTTGTCTTGTCGCGTCTCCACTGAATAATCCTCTTCGTCCACCTATTGTCCGTTAAGCGCGCCACGTGACCGGCTCACCCTCATTTCAGCTCCATAATATGTTTTATAATATCTACTATCTCTATACGTTCTTCAATGATTGTGTTCGGTATTCTGTCTCTACTTGTAATGCCTAGCAGTGAGCTTTCCATTGCAAGCTATGTTACTTTTAATGTCTGTGTTGTTTTCCTGGTCAGAGTTAAAGTCTAAGCTTCGTATGTCATGACTGGTATTACACATTGCTAGAATACTTTTCGTTTTGGGCTTAAAGGTCAATAGCGGATACAAAATTCGACGAAAAACTCTAAAAATATGGTGCTTTGCTGATGATGCAATATTAAAAGCAATAAATGAAGATGGCTTGCAGCGACTAATACATCATCTTTAAGCAACAGCAAAAACTTACATGAGAATATTAGTAGAAAAAACAAAATCAATGGTTATAGCAAAAGGCCCCCATTAGATTTAAATTAGCCGTCTACAACAAAACAATAGCACAGAATACGCACTGAATATACCTGAGAGTACAGCTATCGGGCTCAAAAAAGCTATATCAAGAGGTATTTAATCAGGCCAATAAAACATCGAGAATATCTGGTTGTTTGAAGGACTTATTGTGGAAAAATGCGTATATATCTACAGGAAGTAAAGTGCGTATATATAGAACCGTAGTAAGACTGATTCTAACGTATGCAGCAGAAATAAGAGCAGAAGCATCGAAAACAAACACTCCTATGAGAGTTACAGAAATAAAAATACTACGCACTATCAAAGGAATAACCCTGGGACACCAGGTACGAAGCGCAACTATATGAGAAGAACTCAAGATTCCAGACATCGTTCGTTTAGCAAGATCATGGTGTCCATATTGGAGGAATCACGTAAGCATGATGTCAGCCAATAGCTGGTTAAGATGGGCAAAAGATGAAAAACCAGAAACAAGAAAGCCTCTCGTTCGACCACCAAAAAGATGGCACGAGAGTTGGACATCTACATCATAAGAGGCTTAAAAGCAGACTAACCAAGACCTTCTCTTATAAGAAGAAGACTTCACAGGTAATTTTAAAACATCTCAAACCTAGGTACAATTGGTAATATGATTTACTGCTCGTTTACTTTTATAACATCAACACTAAAAAAATAAGGTTGCTGCTATAAAAATGGTATCAAAAGGATCTTTTTTGAGTTCCTTCTACATTATAAACAATTTAATATGAATATTGTGGTAGAGTTGACTCAAGTCCCCAAATGTTCATTTACGTTTCAAGAAATAAAGGTCGTTGATGAATCCTGGGTCTGGAGACGTCATTCAAACGGCTCTTTTTTGATTAGAATTCAACAAATGCATCATATGATTGAGATCAGTACTCTATTGTTAGTCGAATTTGAGTTTTATGAGGATTAAATGTTGTTTTAGGGTGTAAAGCTTTCTAGTACAAAAAAACAGTTTTTGAGAATCTCTCTTTGCCATACATGCAACGTGTTCATACTAAGACATGTTTGCTCCCGAGTTAACGCCCAGTGAATTATTAGTGACGATGTTAGAGAAGAAGGGTGTCCCGATAACTATGACGAGTTTCCCAACGTTAATTTTGCTGCCTGGATTTTTCTGGCGTTAACTTCTACTTAGTTACGATTAACGTAAGATAGAATTTTATCAGGTCTTTGTTAGGTCGAATGACTTCTTACTATTTGCGAATATTTGAATGGGTAGCCTATTTTTATCGGCAAAGCTGTATATTCGATTTTCCAGAAAATCGCTGATGTAAAGGAGAAAGAGAGTTAGGGGTAGCCTGGAGCTTTGGGCACACCGGCGTTGTTAGTAAAGATAGGTTTTAAACCTATCAACTACCACTCGTAAAAAACATATACTCTAAGAAAACAGAAGAGCTATAAATACAATCTTTCAGACATACCATGAGAGTATTACTTCTCCGACAATCCTTCATACCCATCACGTTCCTGGATATATCAAGATTCTCGAGATTCTCCAAAATGTTCAATTGCGCTGTTCCAAATGTATGTAATATAAGTTAGATCGCCTGTTGATTTTTATTTACGAACTTCATATTGATGTTAGCTAATGAAATTAAATTCTGCAGCATATTTTAAAAGATGCTGTAATACTAGTGAAACTAGTGCAACTAGTCAATAGTTGTTTGTCAAGGTCTTTTTGTCTTTCTGGAGAGGATATCATATTCGTTTTCTGTAGGATAGGTTGAAAATCCTATAGAAAACTTGTGTTAATTCGTTTATGTATTTCTTTCAGTACTATTACGGGTATTCCATCAGCTCCAGAAGTTTTTTTGATGTTTGACTTCACTAAAATAAGTTTTATGACACTCTTTCTGAATATCTGACAATATGGGAGATCTTTGGCTACATATTGGGAATAGCGGTGGTGTTTTTCTCTGGAAATCAACAATAGATTGTACAGTAAAGAAATCAGGTAAAAGTTGGCTTTCTAAGCAGGTATTGTTACAAGATCTGGCTGTTTGAGTGATGGTATAATGGTTATATTGAAATTTTGACTAATGATCTTAGCGACTGACCAAAAAGACCTGAAATTGTTGGAGCAGGTAGAGACATTTTTTATTCTTGTAAGTGTGCATTTGTTGAACTGTTTGATAAATAGAAATCGCCGTGTTCGACCTAGATATCATATTCCAGAGAGGTGCTAATGCGTTCGAGAATTATACTATATTTTAAACCATTGACCGTAATTATCTGATTTAGAATACTGCTCATATAAAAATAGATGTTAATAGCATGATTTTTTTTGAGGATAGAAACACTATTTAAAAGGCGTTACACTGCTTTGCAGCAAGTCCTATAAAATGAGCTATTAAATTCATGTCGATACCTAATAAATAGTTTTAAAAAGCAGATTAAATTTGGAGGACAATACACTGAAAAGAATAAAGAAGAAAGTGAAAATTAATTTTCGTATATAGTTCTTTCGGTAAAAAAAATATCATTATTATTACATATATTTTAGAAATTATATTAAAATGAATCCTAATTTTTGATTAACTTTTTTATTTTTGATTGACTTTTATGTAAGAAAGATCGTGTTTTAATAGTCTAAACCTTCAATTTAAATTGTTGATAAAAAACCAATTTCTTAGAAGTATATTCCTCAACCCAATTTTCAATTCTAATTCTAAGCTAATCGACTTCGCGAAGTTACAAATCAGCTTTTCCTAAAACTTTTTAAATTTAAAAGTTTTCGATTGTAATAAAATAGGAACGCTTTTGTTGAAATTCGCTTAAGAATCAATCGTAATAAAATTCTTTAGTCATATATAGCGGTCATAAATTAGAATAAATGTATTTTAAGTGTACAAAGTTTTTCGGCTGCATACAGAAAATACTTTTACTCTATACCAATATATAGGGAAAATACTTTAAACAAACAGACGGTCTAGCAGTGGGATCTCCACTAAGCCCACTCTCAGCGGAAATCTTTATGCCTAATTTTGAACAAAAAATTTTAAATACAAAAGAAGCCAAAAATATATTTTTCTGGTACAGATATGTGGATGAGATTTTGGTTTATTTCAAAGAAAATAATGGAGAATTAAAAATAGTCTTAAACATACTGAGCTCTATTCACTTCAAAATTAAATTTGCTTTAGAAGAGGAACAAGACAGCAGCATCAATTTCCTACACATCACTATAAAAAAATCTAATGAACATTTATTATTCGATATCTACAGAAAACTCACATACAGATCTAATAATACCTAAAGATTCCCTCCGTCCAATGTCCCATAAACAGTAGCTTATAGATCAATGATCCATAGAGCCTTCTCTATTCCGTTAGAAAAAACAGATCTGGAGAGGAAACTAATATCATTAGATATATTGCTGATAATAACGGATACAATGTCTCTGAAATCAACAAATTGATATCCAGAAAACGAACATCACTAACTATTAGTCTAATATACCCCAAAATCTGAAATATTTTAAAGAAAAATGAAAACAATAGTGTTGCTTTTAGATCCTCACAGAAATTTTTCAAACATGATTTTCAATGTAAAAAGTAAAAAAACAAATAAATTTAAAAAATCAGGAGTTTATAGATTAAAATATAATAGCCTAAACATAGGACAAAGAGGAAATTTTAACACTAGATATAAGGAACATTACGCTTCATACAAACTTAAAAAACAAAATTCCAAATTTGTCAACCATTTCTTAGAGACGTCACATATCTTTCCAGAAAGAAATAGTCTAAATATTTTACAGTATGAACATAAGGGAAAACAGTAGATTGTTTAGAAGCAATAAAAATTTTAAAAAACCATAAATATCCCAATACAAATCTATTAAATTTACGGAGCGATATTAAAATTTCCACACTTTTAAGCCTGTTTGACCGTAATTAAAATAAAGGAAAAAACTCCTAGCCTTTAATAGTCAACAAAAATAATACATATACTTCAATTGATTATAATTTATTCATTACGTTTCAGTACTACAAAACTGCAGTCACGCCTAGTGCAACCTTTTATACGTGTCAGTTAACAAAATAGAAGTACTACTGTGATTAATTTTTTTTTTCGTTAGGTTGGTAGGACCTTAACTGCCATCTGTGTCAAATTTTAAGATCATAGCGTCAGTAGTTAATAAGATTCGCTTGCATTCGTTCAACAACAAAAGCGCGTTTTTCGATTTTTAACATGAGTGAAAAAATTCAGCAATGAAGTTGCATTAAATTTTGTTTTAAAAATGATTTTTCGGCTTCTCAAACGTTCGAAATGATAAAAAAAGTCATTTGGTGATGATGCTCTATCCAGAGCAAGTGTTTTTGATTGGTATAAATTGTTTAAAGAAGGCAGAAAACGTGTGA
Source organism: Pachyrhynchus sulphureomaculatus (assembly GCA_019049505.1). NCBI lineage: Eukaryota > Metazoa > Arthropoda > Insecta > Coleoptera > Curculionidae > Pachyrhynchus > Pachyrhynchus sulphureomaculatus. The sequence goes on from CM032449.1 coordinate 203,251,674, forward strand.
AGGGCGATGAACGTCCTGGTCGTCCTTCAACATCTACCGATGAGAACCACGTCAAGCAAATCAAGGATTTGGTGTTCAAAAATCGTCGAGTTACAATTAGCGACCTTGTTGACATCATCAGCTTATTATTTGGGTCAATTCAATCGATTTTAAAAGACAACTTGGGCCGCAAAAATGTCACTAAGCGCATCGGACTTCTGGCTATTCCCTAAACTAAAAAAACCGCTTCGAGGACATCGTTTTGAGGAGATTAAAACCGAATCGAAGAAGGCTTTAAAGGCCATTCTGGAAATCGAATTTAACAACTGTTTCGAAGACTGGAAAAAACGTTGGCATAAATGCATTGTATCCAAGGGGGATTACTTTGAAGGGGACGAAATAAATTTGGAAAAATAAATAACCCGTTTGCGTTTTATTTCAAAAGTCTTACTATTTTTTAATCATAGTAGTATACTCTGTAACCTGTGTTGCTAATAGGGAAAATAGTCCAAAGATTGTTTCTTTACTTCGGCCTATGCCCCGATGAGTCGTTCCAGACCAATTTAATATCCAAAGATTTAATATGTTAAACAATTCTAAACTTATTTGTAGCACACCTTGTAAAATATTTATTTTCTGATTTAATAAATGGCTGCCCAACAACAGTAACAACAATCAAAATAAAGTATTTTTCAGGAAATTTAAATTATTTAAAACTCTAATTTATAGACAAATGAAAATTGATGTCGCAATGCTTTTATTGTAATGAGCTTATAAAGGTAATGTTTTGGGTAATATTTTCTATTTATTGAAATAGCAATAATAAAATATATCGTGTGTCGTGGGTACCCATATTTTATGTTATCAACAAAGTGTAGCTTTTGAATTATGAAATAAAATTTTATTTTTAATTTACAGGCAGTTAATAAAAATGTAACATACAACTATTATTTGACATTATGTTACGTATAATCGCCATACTAGTTGATATAGCTCACAACAGCAACTTGGTTAACTTTATACTGATGTTAATTAGTGTTCCGTACGGGACGCTTATAAGATCATTTAGATGTCTGTCTATGTGTTTGTCACTCCCGATTTTCTCCGAAACTATTTGACATAAAAAGTTGATATTTAGCACTAATATAGGAACTGATGTCCTCAACAGAGCCGTGTAGTTTTGAAAGTTAATTTTTGACTTAAGGGTTTAGTTTTGGGGAGTGAAATCGGAAGAAAAAAGAATTTTTTTTTACCAGGTCATCGAGTGGGGTGTCAAATGAACGTTTGTAAAACCATGAGTTCAGAAATATATATATATATATATATATATATATATATATATATATATATATATATATATATATATATGTATATATATATATATATATATATATATATATATATATATAATTTTTTAATCAGTACTTTTCGAGATAAGGGGGGGCAGTAATTTTTTTCAATTTTTTAAAAATAATACAAAGAAAAGTGTGCGCAAGTATTACATTATATATATATATATATATATATATATATATATATATATATATATATATAATGTAATACTTGCGCACACTTTTCTTTGTATTATTTTTAAAAAATTGAAAAAAATTACTGCCTCCCCCCCCTTATCTCGAAAAGTACTGATTAAAAAATTTTAAACAAACTTTGGAATATTCTCCACAGAGTGTAGATTGAACGAAAGTTGTCACGATAATTTATCTGGTAAATAAAAAAAAAAAAAAAATTCAGTGAAGATCTGAAAAAAACTTTGTTGAAAGCTCATTTTACACTTCCGTAACAAAAATTTTTATTTTAAAAGCAATCAACGTACGGAACACTAGTTACGCAAGTCTGACTTGCACTTGGCCGGTTATTTTTGTCTAAGAAGTCGAGAACCTCAATATAGTTTGTGAAAGCTACCATAGTTATTACGAGGTATACTGATAAATAAAAAAACTAACATATATCACTGAAACAAACATACTTCTTACTTTCTATTAACATACAAACGATGAAGATCGGGCAAAAGAAAATGGACTTGCCAAAAGTGTTGTGCTGGCGAGTAAGCCGACACCCATTAAGGCGGGAGAATCAAAGCAATGCATGAGTTGCACCACAGAAATCAACGAACACGTCATGCGTTGCTATAACAAAATTACAAAACCTGACAAAGAAATCAATAAGAAAAAAATTACTCTCCGCCTGCACACACCGAAATCAATCCCAAACACAACCAATACAGATGCGGGACAAACACAACAAAGACCTTACAACAGAAATAAAAATGCTATGGAAACAAAAAAAGTCATCGTTGTCCCCCTCATCATATCATTCACAGGCCTTACACCAACAACATTCACATTATACTTAGTACAATTAGGACTTAACATAAACATACACAAAAACATTCAGATATCAGTAATTTTGAAAACATGTAATATTGTTAGGTCATTCCTTAATACATAATGGTAATAGCGTTTGTGCTGACTTGGCTTAAACCCGTCAACCATGGAAGCACATTGGCCAAACGTGAGAAGGAGAAAGAAAAGTATAATAATAATAAACGCCTGCTAATTGAATTGATTTTCGGGGGTTGGGGGTGGCGGGGGTGGCCGAGGGCCAATTTCTGACACCGGATTCGTATTCAGCGCCTCAAAAAATTTTTTGGTGAGTACCCTAAAATGAATAATTACCAATATTATTAGCGACTTAGATCTTCTGACTTATGTATCACATATTTAAAACAATGCAATTGAACAGTTTGGATAATCTCGAACGATTGCACTTAATATATCCAAAGTATTCGACCGTGTTTGACGTGATGGATTGTTGGCTAAGTTGCGCTCTTATGGTATGTCTGAAAAGTTTTTGTTCATGTTTCTCGTGTTTCCCTAGAGAGCGTTCTTTACCAGTGGTAGTCGACGGGTTTCTTTCCAGTATCTTTACTATCAACGCCGCAGCGCGCAGGTGTGCCCGAAGCCTCCATATGTCTCCCACTCCCTTTTTTTATTTACTTTAACGATCTGTTGGACAAAAACAGGTATCGAAATTATAACTTTACATGACCGTACGCTTATTTCGTCATTCGCTTTGAACGCTCGTCCAGCAGCTGCTCTTGTAAATATCCACTGACAGCAGGAAGTCGTTACTTAATAAAGACCTGGAAGAAATTATATCTTGAGATGACAGCAATCAACTAGAATTTTATGCTAAAAAACCCAGGCATTGGTAGCTATACAAACATCTATGGACCGAGGTAGCTGATAATGTTCTCATTCTCAAATCAAAATGGATAATATAAACACTCTGGTATGAAGTGATCAAAGTCACTGTTATACGTTTCAGTCAAATTCGTTGATTCGCCAAGATAGTTTCATATACAGACTCAACATTCTCTAAGGTAGACACAGACACGGATCTTCCAATATAGTGCTTATCACTGATGTCGGTCCTTCCTCTCTTGAAATCCGCAACCCAATTTTTGATAGAATGGTGTAGGAAGAACATTTTCCTTCAATGGATTAAGCGCATTGTAAATATGGGTGTATCGTCGAATTCTCAGGATATCGTGGGTAGAACATCCAACTAATCAGTCTATTTTAAAAGAACTAAAAATCAGTAAAACACCTAACTCACTTATAAACCAGACATACTTTAGGTACTTTGGCCACCTTAATAGAAGACGTGAGCTGGAAACACTGGTCATACAGGGAAAGGTTGAAGGCAAGCTCTGCAGGAGTAGATCGTTTTCACGCTGGTTGGATCAGGTGACCCAGTTAACAGGGAAATGATTGCATAAAGCATCAGGGCATGTACAGAATCGAGAACAGTGGCAGATGATAGTTCAACCCATCTATTGAGCACAGAATTACCATACCCTCTCTAGACTGAAAGGACTTAGGAGAAAAGATTTCTTTAGCTGACATTTTTTTTGTTTTTGTTTTAACCGACCGATATACATAGGGGTATTTCAGCGTTTTATGTGGCCAAAATTGTTTTTTTTTTTGTTTTTAGATATTTCAAATCGGGTTTTATTTCAAAATATAACAGTGAATGCTGTTCGGAGTGCATATTTTGACGAAAAATACATTTTAATATATAAAAAAACAGTATATTAAAAAAAAATATGTTGATTTAAACAAAAGTTACATAAATAATTATTCATGAATCCCACGTCCTTTCGTCCGCGCCCGAGTTCCATTCCTCGGCTTCCTTTGCAGATTCCTCCGCACATTTCCATTTTCCGAAACTTTCTTCATTATTAATGGATTCAGCAGAAACAATCATTTGTATTATTTCTTTACTAAACCACATAGATATTTTTTTTTGCATTTTGGTCTTATACAAGATATTGAGGGATCTAAATTACATTCTTCTCTTGAGAATTTTCTAGCAAAATTTTGCCGGTACAGACGAAAGTGCTTTTTTCGCGCCTCTGCTGCTTCTTCGGACAGTAATCCAATGGGCAAAAGTGCCTTTTCCATTACTGTTGCACCGTGAATTAATATTTCGTACATCGATATTCGATTTTACTAAATTTTCAATTTCTGTTGGTCATATATTTTTTTAAAAATTCACTATAGATAGTATGTACAATAAAATCTGGACCATCAAACTTTGTGTATGCATTTACTAAATATCAAACTACTATCCATACAAAGTGCATTTGTTCTTGACAAGGGAAATAGATCTAGACTAACTAGTTATCAATATTCGTAGTACTAAACAGTTCTCATTGAGTTTACCAGATTTTGAAAATTAATTTTTTTTCCAGTTATTATGTATAAGCTCAGTAGTCAAAATTTAACGAAAAGCTCTCATTAAATGTTAACAGGTTGCATTTCGATATACGGGTAGTTTTTTTGGAAGTAGAATATGACAAAAAAAAGTTTGGTACTCTAAAGTGTACGCTAACCCTACAAAATCTAAAATAAAATGAAAAATTCGGTTTTTTGCAAATATCTCGAAAAATAAAAGAAATATCGAAAAACTAGTAACACCACGTGAAGGAACGGGAAATTTTACAAAAAAATATTATATAGATTTTTTAGTTTTACAGTAGTATAAAAAAATTATTTAAAATATGGCTAGTTTAACTCCTTCAGTTGTAGTGGGAATCATGTTTTTGACCTCATATATATATATATATATATATATATATATATATATATATATATATATATATATATATATATATATATATGTATGTATATATATATATATATATATATATATATATATATATATATATATATATATATATATATATATATATATATATGTATATATAATCGTCAACACTTATGGTTGATGTGCTGCATAATGACTATCCTGAGCGTTTGCACTATGATTTCAGTTTCTATGACTTTAAGCGTGCGGACTATAATACGTTAAATAATTATTATCACTCAGTGGACTGGGAATATGTTTTGGGTGGTATTGCGGATGTAAATGCTGCAAAGTCTGTCTTCGATGAAGTTTTGTATGCTGGTATTAGTCTGTATGTCCCTGTGGTTCGTTCCAAAAATCCGAAGTTCCCGAAGTGGTTTTCTGATGAAGTTAAAGATCTTATCTCAAAAAAGAAGTGGTGTCACAAAGAATACAAAAAAACCCGTCGGTCGGTAGGAAACTTATCAAAAGTTTTCGAAGTTAAGAACCCAATCCAATATCTTAAAGAGCAACTGCTACTTGAAGTATGTTAAGAATATTGAGACGAATTTAAAGCATAACACCAAACAATTTTGGAATTTCATTAACAGTAAAAAGGGGGGCAAGTCCACCCCTACCTTAATAAATCTGGACGAGCTAACAGGGACGGATGGACAGACTATTGTGGAAATTTTTAAGTCTCATTTTCAGGGTGTTTATAGGTCGGATACTGACGGTGGTGAGCCTGGGCTTGAGGATGGTGGATCATTCTCCTCTGTTGAGATCTCCCTGGGGGAGGTGTTTGACTGTATGTCCAAACTTGACATAAATAAGGGACAGGGTCCTGATGGTATGTCTCCCAGATTTTTGGTTGACTGTGTCTATGCTTTGACCAAACCGCTCCATATGCTTTTTAAAATGTCCCTAGAGAGCGGTGTTTTTCCTGACCAATGGAAATATAGTTTCATTACTCCAGTATTTAACTCCGGCGACAAATCATACGCTAAAAATAATCGACCTATTTCCATTCTAAGTTCTATTCTAAAAGTATTCGAAAAAATTGTTTGCGACAAATTAAAACCATTCATAAAACCTTTTTTGGTTCCGGAACAGCACGGTTTTCGTTGGTGGCAGATCAACGGCTACAAACTTAATCTTGTTGGTTCAAAGTACTATTGATGTAATGGAGGCGGGTGGTCAGGTTGACGTGGTTTATACGGATTTCAGCAAGGCCTTCGACACAGTCAACCACGATATCCTGATAGGGAAGTTAAGAGGTTATGGATTTTGTGGATCACTACTGAATTGGTTGACCAGCTACCTTACATACAGGAAACAGTTTGTTAAAGTAAAGGGTTTTGTGTCGAGTGAGGTATCTGTTGCATCGGGTGTGCCGCAGGGTAGCCACCTGGGCCCGTTGGTGTTTAATATATTTATTAACGACCTACGAAAGATGATTCTATTTTCAAGGGCCTTGTTTTTTGCAGATGACTTGAAATTGTCTATGGCAATTCATTCTGTTGACGATGCTATGAGACTGCAGGGAGACTTGGATATGGTGAGTGAGTGGTGCAGGAGAAACAAAATGAAACTAAATATTAAAAAATGTAAGATTATGTCGTTCTTTCGAGTGAAAGTTCCGCTTTTGTATGACTACAGTATTAATAATTGTCTTCTCGAAAGAGTCTCCTCATTGTGTGACTTGGGTATTGATTTGGACACTAAGCTTGATTTTCATATTCATTATGACTTTATTACTAACAAATGAATTAAACTCCTTGGCTTCGTCTGTAGGAATACCAGGGATTTCCAGACCGCAGATAGCGTGAATATTTTGTACAAGGCCTTGGTGAGATCTTCTTTGGAGTATCTGTCATGTGTATGGTCGCCATCGTATGCTGTGCATATTGAGGGTGTTGAAAGGGTACAGAGGAAATATGCTAGATATGTCTCTTGCAAATTTAAGTGGAACATCACTGCCTATGGGGACCACCTACGAAGACTTCAGCTGCAATCACTTTCAAGACGTAGGAAAGTTGCTGATATATGTTTCTTATTTCAACTTGTAAATGGTCATATAGACTGCTCTGATCTCTTGAGTCTGATAAATTTTCATGTTTCACCAACATCAACAAGGGACCACGTACTCTTTGCCCCGAGAGGTACCACAGATGTAACTATGGTCTATTCTCGCCGATCACTAGAATCACTAATGGTGCCAGTGAAGCGGATCTTGATTTTTTTAATCTCTCTTTAAAAATGTTTAAAAGAAAAACTGTTGAGAGTCCACTGAGTTTTTGAAATGATAATTACTGGTGTTGTTATTGTATTGTTATAACTTTACTATATTATTGAAACTTTTCTGTAAATACTATGTAAAAAATGGGTCTGCCCGTAAATAAATAAATAAATAAAATAAATAAATAAAATAAATAAATAAATATCCCTTCTACCATATGGTGTAGGGCAGTTATAGATTCTCTTTTTTTCCCTCTCAATCTCAACATATAAACTTCTTCCATCTGTCTCTATTCTTTGCCATTTTCACTGCTTCTTTCCATGATTTTCCCTTCTCCTTAAGTATACTTCCAATACTCCCATTCCAGGTTTGTCTAGGTCTTCCTCGTTTCTGTTTTCCCTGTATTCGGGCTTCATACACCTCTTTCTTCCTAATGAATTTATTATTTATTGCATAGTAAAGTTTGTTCGTTTTTTCGATTTTTTCATCAATTTCTTTGTCTTATTTTCCAGTTTCTTCCATTACCACTCCCAGATACTTATACTGTTCCACTTGTTGTATTTTATTTCCTTCTATGTAAATGTTTGTTTGTTGGTTTTCCATTGTCATTACTTTTGTTTTATCTATATTAATTTTCATACCTTCTTCCTTAAACGCTTTATTCCAAATATCGTGGTTTCCCTGTAATTGTCTCTCATTTTCCGCCACCAGCACAATATCATCAGCAAAAGCCGCTTCAGATTCTTGTATTCTTTTCAGCTTCCAGTATCCTATTGTCATTCTTTTCACTTTTATTTTCGCATTTCTTGATTATTTCATCCATGTATACAGTGAACAATGTTGGGCTCAAGCTTCTTCCTTGCCTCAAACCTTCCTGTGTTGTAAATCCTTCCGACTTGATGTTGTTTTTTATTACATACTGCACATTGTTGCTGTATATTCCCTTTAATATTCTTATTGTCTTTTTGTTTATTCCTTTATTTTCTAGGCTTTTCCACACTTTATTTCTCGGTACACTGTCATGCTTTTTTTAAGTCTATGAAAGCAAGGTGTAGACTCTTATTTTGTTTTGATCTTTTTTCGGTAATCTGTTTCAGTGTAAATATGTGGTCTTGTGTACTTCTTGCTGGTCTAAATCCACTTTGCGATTCCGATAGTTGTGGTTCTATTACTTTCTTTATCCTATTATTAATAATGCCCTCATAAATTTTTACAATTGTGTTCAGTATAGTAATTCCTCTGTAATTATTACAATCCTTGTGTTCTCCCTTTTTATAGATTGGTGTAATAAACGATATTCCCCATTTGGCTGGAAAGTTTTCTTCCTCTCATGCACTATTAATTATTTCTAACAATATTGTTTTTCCTTTCCTCCCCATGTATTTAATCATTTCAGACGTTATCCTATCGCTGCCTGAGACTTTTCCATTTTTCAATTTTCTTATAACTTCCTCCAACTCTTTCCATTCTATTTGTTCCCTATCTTCTGTTTCTTCTATATTTTGCTGTTCCAATTCTTCATAATTTGCATTATCTTTTTCTTCATTACCCCCCAATAGTTCTTCAAAGTATTCTTTCCATCTTTCCATTATTGCTTTCTCTCTTGTTAGGATTTCTTGGTTTTTGTTTTTTACATATAATTCGGTTATAGGTTGGTCCTTCCTGAATCTTCTTCCGTAGAATAGCTTTTGATTTTCTTTACTATTTTCTTCCATTTTATCTCCGAATTCTTTTCATGACTGTTCCTTTGCTTTTCTTACCAATTTTTTTGACCTCATTTATGATTAAATTAACGTTTATGTATACTGCTAAATATTTTGAAATTGGCTATTAAGGGGTTTCTCGGGGTGCTAATTAAAAATCCGATGACAGATTTAGAAAATTCAAAGTGGCGGTTCCAATATGAGGGCCAGAGATTACGCAATTCATTAAATTTCTTCGGGTAATTTAAAATTTTTGTGTTTTCAATAACTGTTTTCTTTGTACCTGGATGTTTAAATAAAATATAAATACTTTATACTTAAACCTTAGACTTTTATCTTTCATTTCCAACATTTAAATATTTTTTTTATTTTAAGTTGTATGATTAATAGTAACCAATAAATATTTTAATCATAAACACTTTTTAAGAGCAAAGTTACAAAAAAAGAGAATTTTTTTTTTTTAAGTTTAATGATCTTCCAATAACAAGTATACTTTTAACTGCAGCTAAAAAAAAATATCCGATTTTTTTTTACCATCTCGAACGTAAAATAGCCAGCGGCGCACTACAGCAGGCAAATTTTCATATATTAAAACTCAATTTTTAAATAACACAAACAATGTGGGTATTTTTAATTATTATTATATTGAAACTTAAGGTATAATAATGACATATGCACAAGTATTTTTATCAATACTATATTTTTTAAAATTGTAATTTACTGTGTACCCGTTAAAAGCATGCAAAAACAAAAATTTCGTTTAAAGTTATACAAATTATAAAACAACAAAAATAAAAACTGTTAGTATCAACGGCTAGCTGAAAGTTTCCTCTTCGAAATGCTATCTTTTAGTTTTTTTTTATACTCTGAAAACAAGTAATATCGACTAAGCTTCGAGCGGTGCGGCTAGATTTTTAAATTAACCTGTTTGGCACGCTACAATTTTTGAATCACCTCTCCGAATTTTTAATAAATTCTCACGCTAATAAAAAAATCTCTACTTCCGGTCGACAGTTCGTAGCACGCGGACGCATTTTCCCCCGGTTGGGGCTTCTGAAGGCGAAGTTCGGGCATTTTGGGGCTTCGAAGTGTGGATCGGTGGTCCACAAATTGCGTGGTATAAGTTCGAATCGCATAGGGTTGCTAAGCGCTGTGAAGGGTGATTCCTATAACGTCGGTTGAGGTTAGGTGATTTGAGCAGTAGGTGAACACGTGAGGCCGTGTTTTTTTGTGTCAATCACGTAATCAGACGGGCGGTCTGACAGAAAAGGTTATACCCAAAACCAGCAGCAGTTCCAGATCCTTTACCAGTGCCAAAAAATAAATTAAGTTTTAAAGACAAATAAATATTTTTTTTTGGTGGGCAATATCGCCTAGAGCGAGACTACGTTGCTCTCCACCTGTAGAACGGATCCAAACTCGAGAATGTGTAACGCATCACCGAAGGGTCGCCGGTGCTCTGCCTAAGCACGAGACGGATTCAAAGCTGAGTAAATTATCCAAAGAAGGATAGAGCTCAATAAAAGAGAAAGAAAGAAATAAAAAATCTGGAAAAAACTCTATATACTACGTTTTTGTGGGTTTTCCGTTTTTTTTTTGCGTGGTGCTATTAGTTTTTCGATATCTTTTTTATTTTTCGAGATATTACCGAAAAAATGAATTTTTGATTTTATTTTGGATTTCGTGGGCTTCGCGTACATCAAACTTTAGCAAACTACCTGTGTGCCAAAATGCAGCCTGGCAACATTTAATGAGAGCTTAAAACCCCTAGCGACTGGACTATATAGGGTTTCTTTGTTCTAGAAATAACTAACTATTGTATTTTGTACAGAGTGGAAAAAAAAAGGATGTAAAAATTGCCAAGTATTTTTTATTCCTCTAGTTTTTTCATTTTAGTTTTCTCGGAACTTTTTACTATATGTCTATATTATTAGAAAAGATTTTCTCTATTTCTAAAGTAAAATAATTAAATAGAAATGTAATTAAAAGCAAAACACCGGAAATATTCCCTAACAATTCAGTTTTTAACCGAGTGCGGTATTTCCTGCTTCATAGACAATAAGAGTCCTTCAAACATTGCTGCTGAGTATTCTATTATATTATTTGTAAAACAGTATAATTGGGAAGAAGCGTATTTATCTTCTTGGATAGGATTTGAGAGGATAGTTGTAGCTCTACAGCACAAAATTTAAATTTTATTCAGTAAAGTAAAAATACTTAAGGGTGCAGCTCGCTGATTTCCGGCTTTGGAGTATTATGCATTTTCTGAATTATGTAAACATTTCAGAAATAAATTTTTTGTTCTGTAATTTACAACGACTATAAACATGATATTATTCTAAAAAAAAGTATGTTAAATATTAGACAGGGCAGGACTGCGAACTACAAAATACATAAAATTGGCCGTATACGACTTAAAATCATTAATTATTCATTTCTACAAAAAATTTTAGTTTCTTTCAATAATATAGGTTTTCCAAAAGTTCTATGTTTTTTCGAAAAGATACTTTTTACCCAAAGTATTCAAATTCATTTAGTATATTAAAACTGTTAAAAATGCCCACGGAGAAGTAGTTAAAGTGTTTGCTTTCTACTCCGGAGACCCGAGTTCGTATCTCGGCTAGGGATATAAAAAAAAATTGAACGTGACAGTCTCCCCTTGGACAGGCGATGGAAAACCTTCCGCAATATCATGCCTAGTAAAACCATTTCGCTTTGACCGTTTGGAACTGACCTTAAACTGTAGGTCCCTTTTGTCTATCGAACACTTAAAAAGGTACAAAAGTAAAGGCAAAAGGATCGCCCACTTCTGTAGCGGATTTAGCACTCCAAGAAGAAGGAAAATGTTTATGAATAGCAATTGCAAAGCTTAAAATTTAAAGGTATACTTACCCTCCATCGACGGCTTTTAAGGCCCCAAGCCAATTAAGAAGTGTCCAGCTGGCAACGCTACGTATTTGAAATGTTACGCTAGTACTGTAATAGATACTTCGAGTTTATTTCTCTTGTTTACCAATCCTAGTTCAGCTGATGAGCCGTGATACGGCGCAATGCGTCCCAAAACAGTGAGTAACAGATTAGAGAACAGTGGGTTACTGCTGAAATATGGGCTTTGTTCACTGTTAGTACTTGATATTAATTTTTATACACAAAGTTTGGAATGCTACCACTGAGGAAAAAGAAATGGAGATTTTACTTCATGTTGAAGATAATCCCCAGCTCAGCAGCCGTCAACTGGCTGACTTATCTGACTCATCCCAATCTACGGCTAAACGCACCACGAGAAAATTCAAGTATCATCCGTTTCATATCGAACTACACCAAGAACTTCAAGACCGTGATTTTGAATAAAGAGTAAACACCATAAATGGAGCAATAGAGGCCGATCCAAATTTTTTATCCAAAATAATGTTTTCTGATGAAACTACTTAACCGCTTAACGGATCTATTTATTTAAATTTTTTGCAAAACAAATTACTCCAGTTTCTTGAAGAAGTTATTAACTTTGAAACGGGACAAATGTGGATTCAACAACACGGAGCCCCTGCTTATTACCACCGTGAAGTCCGCGAATTTTTAAACGATCGGTAGGGATGGATTCGTTCAGTGATTCCCTCGATTTTGTGACTTAACACCTTTAGACTTCTTTTTGTAGGGCTACATTAAAGATCGTGTTTATGTGAATCCTCCTACAACACCTGTAGATATGGAAATTAGGATATGGGGTGTGTGCAGGACAATAACGCCCTTTATGCTAAAGAAAGTAAAGAAAAATATAGTAAAACGACTAAACATGTGTATTCAAGTAGACGGGTATATTTTTGAACATTTGTTACGTCACGTCATAATAATTAATCATTAGATAAGTTAAACTATATTAAAATTATTATTAACTATTTGTTTATGTTTTCACAATAGCGTAAGTATATTAAAAAGAAGGATAAAAATTGAAAACTTCAAAATAAATCGAAAATTATTAGAAACAGGTATAAGACATACTTAATAAAAGTTGGAGGGTTTTGTAAAATCTGTCAGAAAAAATAACGGTGTGTTATTTTAAAAATTTGAGATTCTTCAATTTAAAATAGTCGAAATGTATAAATTTATTTTGAACACCCTGCAGTATCCAACTCAAATTTCTTTACATATATCTTTATCTTGATCTCTCTAGAACGCTCGTACCAATTATGAGTATTCTATCTTCAGAAACAATGGCGCTACTGGTAGTTTTCTGCAAAACTGAAAACTAGTATTTTTTTTTAAAAAATTGAAATATTAGGAAAACCACTAGGTTTAGTCATATAAAATTATTAATAAAAAAGTTATAAAATTTTACGCAAAATTTAAAAGTAAATTAGAAAATAGGATGTTCCATTTAAAAAAAAAAATATATATAGGCCACTCTTTTTTGAAGAACCCTGTATACTCAAAAATAATTTTAAACTGTGCACCTTAATATTCCCAAAAACTATTGTATTTACTATTTTTTTCGTGAATCCCGAAACAAATAAGATAATGAACTTTACTCTGTCGTTGACTTACCCTGTACTAAAGAAACACAATATGCTTAATTTTCGTAATTATGTAAAAACGAATAAACCAATATTCAATATAACAAAAAGATACACTAAGATTGAAACTTTTAGTAGTTACTACATTTTTAGATATTGCATACTTAACTAACATATAATATATGTAACTTTCGCAATTTGCGAGCCCAATCTAATATGGTGTCTAGTTAGAATACTACACTCTTCATAATATCCCTAAGTTTGCCACCATTTTACCGCACGTATTTTCTTGGTAAACGTAATCTTAATATTAAGAAAACTACGCCCGCAATGAACAAAAAAATGTTTAAAATTTTTTATGAGAAAAATATATAATACTTATAAAAAATATATTTGAGCATATTCAGCAAGAGTTTTTATTTTTATTTACTAAAAAATCTGGTTATTTCAGAAAAATATTTTTAAGCAAAGATTGGGAAATAACAGATAAACATTTAGCAACCTGGTTGGATATGCCTCACAAGAGGGCTGATAAATGTGATGTCTACAAAATCTTGAAAATATTCCAAAAGAAAAAAAGAGTAGTAATAGGTTAACCGATAATACTATGATTAACAATTTTTATAAAACCCTGTATACATTAAATCTATTTCTTGACGGTCCTTAGTAAATAAAAAGGTTTAGTTAAAAATATTTATGATAAAAAATGAAATAATAAATGAAAAAAAAACCTGTATAATAATTAAAAATAACTTTGGTTACTGAAAATATTATAAGATTCAAAGAAAAATAATTTTTTAGCAAGAAATTCTAAATTTGCTTTAAATAAATTAAATTTGAGACTAAAATGGCCCAAAATTGTTTAAATCAGTACTTAGGTACCTCAAATGAAAGCTTTGGGAATAAGGAAGATTTTTTGATATTTTAGGTAAGATAGTATACTGAAAAAAAAGTTATTTAAATTCTTCAGAAAAAAAAAACGTGATCGTTAAAATTTATCAATATTAGGAAGAGTGAAAAATATATCTAATATGTAAATAATGGCTAAAATTTTGTTTGGATCAATTAAAATAACGTCTATGGAACATATTTCCAAGGTTAACTAAAAAAAATTAGCTTACATTTGGCAAGTAAACCTAATTAGTAATAAAAAATTCCAAAAAAAAAAACGACAAAAATGACCAATTTCTCCCGATAAGAAGGTTTAAATGAAATTCATTGTCCCATCAATTTTTCATTTTTTATCTAGAATCAAAATCTGTCAGAATTTTTAGTTTATGTTCCATAAATTTATGATAATGTTGCAAAAATACGCTAAAAAAAAAAACCAAAAACGGGCTAATTCTCCCATTTTTGAGGGTGTTGCCCCAATTTTTCAGCGGTCGCAATACTTTTTCCTTAATGTACTTGTCGAGAGGAGTATTTATTTTAAAAAAAAGTACCAGTATCTGACGATTTCACCTCAAAATCGTATTTTGACTGGAGTATTAATAATAATTTTTTGTAGTAATTATCACTATTCCGACTTAATTGCCTCACCTTGTTTTTATTCAAATAAATTGGACTTAACAGAATATTTGCAATTAACTGAGCTTTCGTAGAGCTGGTATTATTAGAAAGTAAGGAGTGGAAAATATGGATGCAATTAGTACGAAATAACGACCAATATTCTTCGGCAATTAGGTGAAATTTAGCTTAGCTCTTAGCTGCTGGCTGTTAATTAATTGAAATTACTACCGTTTTTTTTTCCTTTTTTGGATTTCGACCTACTTAAGCTAAAAGCTTAACCATATTTTAGCATGAAAGACAGAACATTGTCCCGCCTTAGGTTTTAGATGCACGTAGGTGTACTAATGGTTTACGTATAAATTTAGAGGGATATATCATACCCTACTACTATCTAACGAAATTTCATAGAAAATTTGTATTTCCTTAAAATTGTAAAAATAACATTGTTCGCGCACTGGTGTTAGTGAGCAAAGTGATACTTTTTTTTTGTTCCCGATTCCGTTTAATGGATTTCCTGTAAATTCACTTTGGTTTTTCTATAGCT
>CM032449.1:203272306-203342306 GCA_019049505.1 Pachyrhynchus sulphureomaculatus
AATAAATTTTAAACGTGTACGATAGAGACGAAAAAATTGTCAGGTATGTTAAAAAAAAACCTCACGGTGCAGAAATAAAATTAAAATTTTTTTGAGATGTGTAGCTAGATTATTATTTTTGTGATATTTAATATTACCGTATATACCGTAAGACCTGAAGGAAATAAACATTTTTGAGGATCACTTCTTTACAAACACATTACTTCCTGTGAGCAAGCAAAGTAAAGGCAATAATTTACCTGCTGTTTCATAAATACATTTCTGCCAATTTAACTGTTTGCTTTTCTAAAACTTGTTTTATATTCAGTTTCATATTTTTTTAGATTACCCTGTAATCTGATCGCAATCTTTCTATATACTATTTCTTTTAAAATTGGAAATAATGGAAAAACCTGAATACTGAAATAGAACTATATTACGAGATACACCCTTTTAGCCCTCTACCTTATCCCTCCCTCTACCCTGTCCCTGTCACTCTGTATATTTTACTGTAGAAAAATTATTTTAAATCAAATATCCAATATCCCAATCAAGAACCAGGAAATACTCTAATAATACTATTGAAACGATACAATGGCCCCTATAACACAAACCTCATGTCAAAAATGAAAAAAATAAAATTAAAATATAATGTTTCGATTTCTGGACTAACGGAATCCCGAAAATGATCTATACCAATACAAATACAAAGTCATTTTTTACTGCCTTTCTACACCCCTCCTTTGGCACCTTTTATTTTTTGATTATGCCTAAAATTTGCCCATTATTCTATTCAAAGAACCCGGAAATATTCTCAATATACTATTAAAACTATATACCGACCCACACTTCTTTTCTTGGATTAAAATTAAAATTAATGAAACAAACAACTGAACTTAGAATTCTTCAAGTCTAAGAACTTCATATAATGCTATATATACGAAACGACCCCTCTTACCTCCCCTTTTATTTTATACTATAAATATCTATGCATATATTTGTTTATTTTCTCACCAAAAAGCCAGGAAAAATTGCCACTTACTATTAAGACCATACAAAATTTATTAATACCTACCCATTTCAATCCTTTCGCCTTAAGTGATATCGCTTAAAAATTATAAGCTCCATCATTCTATACATATACAAAATTTGAAACTGATATCTTATTTTGATCAGACCTATTGTGACATCAGAAGAAAACGTCTAAGGCCTTCGGAAAGTCAATATAAATCAATAATCGCCTGACATCTTCGAAGCATAATCTCGCGAGACAACTAAGTCAAAGTTCTCAGAGTCGTTCCTCTGAGCTTTCCTGTTACAAGGGACCAAACGTTTTAAATGGAGATAGAGTCTGGCGATTGAGAGGGCCACTCTAGTACATTATAGGTAGCCGAAGCAAGCCACTTCGCGACGTGATTTTCGCCCAGCAAAGATGTCCTTAACGTGCTTCGGAATTTGACATCATGACCACGAAAATGTCAAATGGTCTCATGGGACACATTCAAACCCGATTTTCTTAATTTTGTCGCTCCTTGAAGCAGCGTTAATTTCGAGTCCCGTGAAAACAGAGACACGATTCGTTTTTTGACTTTCGGGGTGACTTTGCCTACCAAGCCACGTTTTGGCAAGTCGTCGACATTTTTCAAATCGTTAAAATGATTTACTCACTCCTTCATAAACGATACCGACTTTTTAATATATTTAGCGGCAGTGGATTGTGTCGTTTTAGGCCCCTTTGGATGTGAACAAAGAAAGACTGCCTCAAACCGAAGCGCAAACAAGTGACTCATTTGGGATATTACTTGATTTCGACGAAGGTTCGTTATCGACTGATACTTTTACTAAAAATGCGTAGTAGGCAAAGGTTCCCTCTACCGAGTTTTGGTTGAATCGCCAGAATCCCATCTACCAAAAATGAATTATCGCGGACCCGTTCTTACTTGACACACAAATTTCCCTGTAGTTGCAAGTATGTTGTAGACTGGACTTAATAATCTTATTATGCTCTCTTAAAAGCAGAAAATCAAATATTTAGGATTATAATTATAAAATCGTTGTATAACAATACCGAGTAAAATCCAATTTTTGAATTACTATCGGTAAATGAAGACAAAAATAATCCGAATTTTAAATCAAATTAATTTAAAACAATTTCTCTTCGGTGGAAAATCATATACGTAAAGCCGAACAAAAGGGATTTATATCACTCAACAATAATCTTTTTTAAGGCCTTTTTACTAGTCTAGAACACAATAAAACTGAAAGCGATCCTTTGTACTAATGAATAAATGATAACGCGTGTATTGTTTTCGTGACATTCGTATTGTTAGGGATTCACAGTTTCCCATTGTTTATTAAAGACTCCCTCGCAGTGATGAAATTTTCCGTTATATGTGGAAACCGTTAGCCATAAAGCCTGCAATGTTACAGTTAACTCTACTATTGTGGTTTGATAAATCCTTTCGGCAAATAATAAAAAATAGCTTTACAGAACGATACCCGGCTAATTCTCGAGTAACCTGAATGGACAAGAAGTCTTAGGAGAACTATTTGATTTTCGAGTTCAACTTTACCGACTAACATAATAAAATTACATATCAGAGAGTACTTATGCTGGAATTAATCTGTTATAATTACAAATTGGTTTATTTATTTGTTGTTTAGTCCAGAAATAGTTCGAATTCAACGATAAGATTTATGTACCGGTGTACAAGAATGAAATGCGGATTTTTTTTCTAAAAAACATGTCCAGTTCGGAAGAATGATAAAAAGTGCTTTATTCAAAGTATGCTCCATTGCTTGTTATACATTTTTCCCATCTTTCGGGCGATTTGTGAATACCACGCC
This sequence comes from Pachyrhynchus sulphureomaculatus, assembly GCA_019049505.1. NCBI lineage: Eukaryota > Metazoa > Arthropoda > Insecta > Coleoptera > Curculionidae > Pachyrhynchus > Pachyrhynchus sulphureomaculatus. The sequence continues at coordinate 203,275,133 of CM032449.1, forward strand.
AGTAAAAATCTTCCCCTCTTGCTGCGAACCATTCATAGAGCCATTTATTCATATCTTCGTACGAACCAAAGCGCTGCTCAGCAAGTGCGTGACCCATCGATGCAAATAAGTGGTAATGGGAAGGAGCCAAGTCTGGTGAGTAAGCCGCATGGGGTAGAACTTCCCAGCTGAGTGCTTCCAACAGCTCTTAATAGACCACGCCCCTCTGGTCCCACCAAACACAGAGCATCGTCTTTCTGCCAAAGCGATTCGGTCTTGCGGTCGATGTGGATGGTGCACCCACCCATGATTTTTTGCGCTTGAGATTCTCAAAATAAATCCACTTTTCATCCCCTGTAACTATACGATGCAAAATGACTTCCTTTTGTACCGAGCGAGCAAAATGTCACACGTGTTTTTGCGCTTTTCCATTTGCCTGTAATTCAACTCATGTGGTACCCATCTACCGATCTTCTGAATCTTTCCCATCTCTCGTAGCCGATTGGAAACAGTTTTTTTGACTAACGCCCAATTGCCCGGCGAATTTTTTTTGTGTTTGCGAATCATCTTCGTCCAACAATGCTTGCAATTCCACATCTTCGTATTTTTTTGGCGGTTGTCCACGTTCCTTGTCTGCAACATCGAAACGTCACCACTTTTGAAAACGCCGAAATCATCGGTCACACGTATCTTGCGATGGAGCATGTTCACCATAGGCTTCTCGAAGTAATCGGTATGAATCAACAGCAATTTTCTTCAAATGAAAACAAAAAATTAATGCTGTCCGCGAATGCTCTTTGTTCCGTATAAATTTCGACATATTGAACACAACACAACACTATGCACACACTTTTCCAATTTATCACTTGTATGCGTCTAATACTTGTTCATAACACAATAAAATGGCGCAGTGTCAAATCTTTATAGCACAAACTGCATTGGTGCACCATCTGTTGTCTGAAATCCGCATTTCATACTTGTACATCTGGTATATATATATATATATATATATATATATATATATATATATATATATATATATACATATATATATATATATATATATATATATATATATATATATATATATATATATATATACATATATATATATATATATATATATATATATATATATATATATATATATATATATATATATATATACATATATATATATATATATATATATATATATATATATATATATATATATATATATATAAAATAAAGAGAGAGAAAGCAAAAGTTGCCGTATCTAACAAAATCCTAAGTTATGAAACTAGTTGGGGAACTCGGCAAAAAGGACATCAACAGATGTTCATACTGTATTCATTTAGCCAATATTTCGGTCCTAGGTTGGGACCTTCATCAGGGCACAAACTGAAAAAGAGATAACGAAGCAACCAATAACGAAAATCAGGCATGAAGAACTGGTATTGTTGAGTCTAATTTTTAATTACTAATTTCTAATTTGTATTTTTTAATTTTTAATTTCAATCTTATAATTATTGATAAAAAATTCACAAAAAACTATTGCAATTTAAAAGCATTATTGTTCTAAAAAATGATAAATTATTATTATTATTATTATTAAGGAGAAATGTCAAAAACAAAATGGAAGTAACTTACAAGTAGTATGCAATTTAATCTAACAAGAATGATCATAAATAACAATTGCCATAACAACGACTAACACTGAAATAAAACAGCCACTATTCACTAACATATTAATATAAAAACATGGCATTTACAGCAAGGATGCCATTGGAAACGTTGGATGCTGAAAAATCAAAATTAATTAACCACCTGCCATCTAAAAGAGAAGTGACAATTTTGATAGGGCGCTGACAAAGGACGACCACCTGACAGATATAAGGGATCACTCAAAATGAATAAAAGGAAAAGGTTAAACAACCAGGAAAGAACCGGTTTAGTACAAATTAGGTACTACGTCATATAGTAAAATTTTTTGGTATGAAGGGAAAAGGTATCCAATAGGAACGTAGATTTTCGCCGGTATAGAAATTAAGTGACATAGGAAGGAAATGAATGTTCTTCATCTAGGGGGAGAAAAGAATTACAGGAGAAGGATGTGGCAAGTGGAAAGAGCCCCCTCCTATGCGCTCACCCCCTCCCCCCTCCTTCCACCCCCTTTACCCCCTGCTAGCCATACGGAAACAAGTCCTTCGCTGCTCTCTCTGCCATTTATACCTGGTCTTACCTCAAAATTGGTTCATATTTTGCGTGCCATTCCCAATGTTAGATTGCCAAATACTACTTCCACAAAAACAAACGTATTTTTAGCAAATTGAAATCTTCTCTACCCACTCTTTCTATGTCAGATATCGTCTATTTCCATTTCCTGTCTTGATTGTCCTGCTGTATATATTGGCCAGACATCACAATCGCATCGCATTGCATAAAAGCGACACCAGATGTCATCCACAAAGATGTGCACTGGCGATTCATTCTGTCGATAATGGACATTCCTTCAACTTCAGAGAACCGAAAATTCTTCATATCCAAAAAAACCTTCTTAAAACAGAATTTCTTGAGATGTGCTATATCAATGAGAATCCCCAGAATATCAATAAGAGAAACTGATCTTGACGGCTTGAGCAACATATATAGCTTCCTCCTTTCTTGCGATTTGCACTCCTCACATAGTGTCTCTAGGTCGTCACTCTCGTCATAATAATTGTTTCGTTTTGGTAGCTTACAGCTCTGTCTTGCTGCATGTTTTGTTTCTCTGGGAACCACCTTGTTTAAGTACATGTTTTTCTTGAATTCTTGATAATTACACTCCCACTTGTAATAACATTGATAATAATAACAATAATAATAATTAAATTGCTTAGTACACTCCCAATTAATGAAAAAACCCTTTCCACTTGCCACCTCCTTCTCCTGTAATTCTTTTCTCCCCCTAGATGAAGAACATTCATTTGCTTCCTATGTCACTTAATTTCTATACCGGCGAAAATCTGCGTTCCTACTGGATACCTTTTCCCTTCATACCAAAAAATTTTACTATATGACGTAGTACCTAATTTGTACTAAACCGGTTCTTTCCTGGTTGTTTAACCTTTTCCTTTTATTCATTTTGAGTGATCCCTTACATCTGTCAGGTGGTCGTCCTTTGTCAGCGCCCTGTCAAAATTGTCACTTCTCTTTTAAATGGCAGGTGGTTAATTAATTTTGATTTTTCAGCATCCAACGTTTTCAATGGCATCCTTGCTGTAAATGCCATGTTTTTATATTAATATGTTAGTGAATAGTGGCTGTTTTATTTCAGTGTTAGTCGTTGTTATGGCAATTGTTATTTATGGTCATTCTTGTTAGATTAAATTGCATACTACTTGTGAGTTACTTCCATTTTGTTTTTGACATTTCTCCATAATAATAATAATAATAATAATTTGTCATTTTTTAGAACAATAAGGCTTTTAAATTGCAATAGTTTTTTGTGAATTTTTTATCAATAATTATAAGATTGAAATTAAAAATTACAAATTAGAAATTAGTAATTAAAAATTAGACTCAACAATACCAGTTCTTCATGCCTGATTTTCGTTATTGGTTGCTTCGTTATCTCTTTTTCAGTTTGTGCCCTGATGAAGGTCCCAACCTAGGACCGAAATATTGGCTAAATGAATACAGTATGAACATCTGTTGATGCCCTTTTTGCCGAGTTCCCCAACTAGTTTCATAACTTAGGATTTTATATATATATATATATATATATATATATATATATATATATATTATATATATATATATATATATATATATATTATTTATATATATATATATATATATATATACATATATATATTATATATATATATATATATATATATATATATATATATATATATATATATATATATATATATATATATATATATATATCGTCGCCACCACTTTTAAGTAACGAATGTAAAAAATCACTTTTTTTTCGTTAGTTTTCCCCTTAGATCCCTTTAACGGAGCTTGTGGCAAAATATCAAACCGCTTCTGCAATTGGAAGAGCGCGAATGAGCTGTTGTACTTTAACGAATATACGGTTTTTTCAATACTTACTATGCAAAAGTAGCGAATACGTTATTCGATTGTTTACGTGGCATTAGAAAGAAAAAGATCCATTGCATTATAACGAATGAGTCATGTTCGTTAGTTTACATTTAAAATTTTTCCTATAGTATAATTGTTATTCAGTGGTATCTAACGAATATGGCATATTCGCTAATTTTTAGTGTTCCGTACGGAACACTTATAAGATCACTTTGGTGTCTGTCCGTCTGTCTGTCCGTCTGTCACACCCGATTTTCTCCGAAACTATTTGTCATAGAAAGTTGAAATTTGGTAATAATATAGGAATTGATGGCCTCATCAGAGCCATGTAGTTTTGGAAGTTAAATTTTGACTTAAGGGGTTAGTTTTGGGGGGTGAAATCGGAAGTGAAAAAAAAATTTTTTTACTATGTAATCGAATGTGGTGTCAAATGAAAGCTTGTGAAAACACGAGTAAAATATATATATGTATATATATATATATACATATATATATATATATATATATATATATATATATATATATATATATATATATATATATATATATATATAATGTAATACTTGCGCGCACTTTTCTTTGTGTTATTTTCGAAAAATCGCGAAAAATCACTGTCCACCCGCTTTATCTCAAAAAGTACTTATCAAAAAATTCTGGAATATTCTCCACGGGGTGTAGATTGAACGGAGTGCATTACCTGTAATAATTTATCTGGTGTATAAAAAAAAAACGAAATTTCAAGGTCATCAATTTTTAGTAAAGATTGGAAATAAACTTTGTTGAAAAATCATTTGGGGTGTGTTTTGTGAAGTCACTGATCATTTTATACTTCCGTTACAACATTTTTTATTTTAAAAGCAATCAACGTACGGAACACTAATTGCGCAAGTTCAACTTGCACTTGACCGGTTATTTGTTCTAGGGTCGTACATTTTAAAATATTATGTGTTGAATATGCCACATTCGCTGGTTTACTGTGTTACAGAATCTTGATTCAAGTGGTGTTTTATATAGCTATTTTTCGAATATCCGAAATGGGTTCTAAGAAATAAACCACTACAGCAGCTGTGCTGACTATTCACGGAATTAATTTTTTCGCCCTCTTTCCTATACCAGGACAGCATTGTGATTATTCCTCGAATTTGTGAAAAAAAAAATTATTTTCAAGAATACCCTCTCCTAGGATTCCAATACCGTTGAGCTCAGGAGCTCAGTTTTACATTTGTTTTCTCATGAAGAGAAGGGCTCAATTTTTGAAATGTTTAAAAGAAAAATGTGTTTGGTTCAAGTAGCAACACTTATGAGCCAGGTAAGTTATTATTTCATAATAAATTAGTACATTATTTTTTCTAAATACGATGACTTCATAAAAATTATGATTTTTTAATTATGAAATAATTCATTTTGTATAGTGATTTTGAACTACGAGATAAATTCAGATGCCTCCATAGAAACTGCAACCAATTCAACGGCACAAAAAATTGATTCTCCAGAAATCCTTTTAAGATAAGGTGAGATTTTCTTATTAATTCGACTTTTATGTGGGTGCAACAATGTTCTGATTTTCAAATTGAATAATCCATTTATTTATTTTATTTTTTTCAGATCTCTTTCTTTCAGACAATGATGATTCGGATCAGGATCCAACGTTTGTCCCAACTGTTTAGTTTAGTAATTTTTTCTGCAACCTAAGTTTTTCATCCAAACAATTTAGACCCCTATAATAATGTAATTGTACATGTTGAAATTAAACTGTATGATAATAATATTTTATTATATTTCAGAGAAAAAGAAAAAACACACTAATAACATCCAAGGTGGCACTTATTCAGTTGGGGCAAAAAATAATACAAATCCTGAAGGGTATGATGACGTCTATGCTGCTGCTGAAAATAATATTGACATTCCATCAACTTCGATATCTGCCCATCTTCAAGAAGTTATGCAACCTTGTCTTCCCACCAAGGTAGTAAATAGCTCATCTGCAAGTAATAATGCTGTAACGTCAGAAAGTGAGCCCAAAAAAAGATTTGAGGGTAATCCTGATAATTGGAAGCGAAATAAAAATAAGATCCTTTGTCTGAGTGGACAAGAATATCAAACTGTAAAAGGGAAAATAATACCAGCCGAGCCTCTCAAAGTCTCCCCCCTGTATTAATAATCCAAAACATGATTGTTCTATCAAAATCCCCGAAGAAGGTAGACAAGAAATATATAAAGCTTTTCATTCATTCAAAACTGATGCACTGTATATCTCCTGACATGCTTTAATTAGTACTTATACAAATTAGCATCTTGAACCCTTGATAAGAGTTTCAACCACTAATGTTCTAAAATCATTAAAAATTAAAAAAAATATACGTAGAGTTATACAGTTTCGCGTCCTAAACTCTTGGCAATGGTGTATGCTACCCTTATTAGAAAATCTCCAAAAAAAAGGTGAAAGCTGTCCCCCTCAGCACGAATAGCAATGGCGACTGTTTTCTTGGACACATTTCACTGCATTTCTTTGAATAGATATACATATATATATATATATATATATATATATATATATATATATATATATATATATATATATATATATATATATATAGAGGTTTACTGTACATCTCCTCTTAATCGTTTAGTTGGAAAAATAAGCAATCCGAGCTCGCTAGGAAGAAAGGTGCTTTTCCATCATGACAACACCTCAGCATACTCTTCTGCATTGGCAACTGTAAAATTGGTGGCTTTGAGATATGAACTTCTTCCTTAACTCTATATTTGAAAGACCTGGTTTGCCAACTGTCATCAGTTTCCAGATACGATGAAAGGGCTGTGAGAAATTCTAATCGAAGGAAAAAGATATAGTAGATACTAATGGCTATTTTGCAGACCTGAGCAAAGAGTACTACCAGGGCGGCGTAAATAAAGTAGAGAAGCGATCGATAAGGTTCAGAGTCAGCGGAGAGGACTGTATTAAAAAATAAATGAAAATATTTTGATAATATTTACTGGTCTCTATTTTTGCACGGATTTTTTGAACGGTCGTCGTAGTTTTTTTTTTATATTAGTTTCAAATTTCACTTAAATTTGTCCAGTAGTTTATTGTAATATGACACATCAACAGAAAATGCGATTAAATGATACATTTTATACAATTTGAGAAAAATATTTCATTCACAAATTGTAGAGCGGCGAGCGCTATCAAACTATATTTTGCATGCATGAATGCATGCCTGCATTAAAATTGTTTGAAAATGTTATATCATATAGCCGCATAAGCATATAACTCTAACAATTTATGAAACATTTCAATTTTTATTTATTTATGAAAAGAGCTTTAGAAAAACTAAGAGGAGACAATATGCATCTAATGGGAACTGTAAGTTATTTTGGACTGATGCAAGCGCTGATAAAATTGTATATTCAAAAGTACTAAAAATAGGAGCGAATACCGAAAATTAAGCCAATATGACTTTTTGAAGAGAAAGTCGACAGTAGCAGCACTACTGGGGTCTAATAATAAGTACTTTGTCTTCAAAAAGTAAGTAGTAAGGATATATTAAGACTTATTACATGAGTTTCGTATTATCAATATTAATTGATTATCAGAACTGAATCAAGGGTCCATAGTAGGTAATGTCATATATCACCGATGGAAGGCACTATATTCAAGGCAAGTGGAAGCTTCCGATGACATAATTTTTTTATGAGTCTAGCACACGTGCTGCAGGGAACTCCCTAAAGCGTTACAGGAGCGACATATGTGCGAAAAAAAGCAATTCACGTTGTTCTTGAATCGTTGTAAATTGTACTCGGTGAGAAACACAGGACTGGGCAAATTATTCCAAAGGGATGATGTTCTCCATATAAAATCCTGATTGAATAGCGTTGTACACCGCTCTGGGAAGAATTAAGCGGGCTATATCCTTTGAACACTTTCCATGAAGATGTTCCAACGAATCAAGGCCGCCGGTCAGTTTCGGGTCTCCAGTCAGACTATCAGCTCTTCTCTGAATAAAATCCAACAAATGCAGTATTTGTTTGGGAGCGGAGCCGCAAACATGGGAGCAGTATTCCATAGTCGGTCGAATTTGAGCTTTGTAAAGAATTAACAGTTGTTGTGGAATGTAAAGCTTTCTGGTTCGAAATTATATTCCCAACTTTTGAAAAGCTCTCCTTGCTATGCCTGCAACATGTTTATGCCAGGACATATTTGCTCCCAAATTAACGCCTAACAAATTGAGTGACGATGTTAGAGCAATGGAGTGCCCCTACATAACTATGTCGGGTTCAGCAACCTTAACTTTTTTAGAAAAAACTACCGCCTGGGTTTTTGTAGCGTTAAATTCCACTTGGTTTCTTAAGTTGAATGACTTCCTGCTGTCTGCGAATATTCGTCTGAGTAGCAGATGTCCCAGCGTTCATAGTGAATGAAGAGATAAGCGTACTGTCATCTGCAAAGCTGTAGAATGGATTCCCGGTCTTTTCCAGCATATCGTTAAAGTAAATGAGAAAGAGAGTTGGAGACATTATGGAGCATTGGGGGACACCGGCGTTGATAGTGAAGGTGTTAGAAAGAAATCCGTCGACTGCCACTCGTAGAGAATGTTTTCTAAGGTAACATGAGAGCCACAAACAGAACTTTTTAGACATACCAGAAGAGCGTAGCTTAGCCAACAGTCCATCATGCCAAACACGGTCGAATGCCTCGGATATGTCAAGAGCAATCGCTCGAAATTCTCCAGAGTCTTCAATTGCGTTGTTCCAAACATGTGTTATATAAGTCAGAAGATCTCCTGTTGATCTATGTTTACGAAAGCCATATTGGTGATCGCTAATATTATTGAATCCTTTAAGATATTTTAGAAGATACTGATTGGTAGCCTTTTCCATGACTTTCGATATTATTGAAAGCAATGAGATTGGTCGGTAGTTATTTGGCAAGGTCTTCTGCCTTTTTTAGGTATTGGCTGAACTGTGGCACATTTCCAGCAGGAAGGAAATATTCTCTTTCTGTAGGATAGATTGAAAAGTCTACAGAAAACTGTTTTCGAGAACTATGGCAGGTATTCCATTAGCGCCAGAAGCTTCTTTGGTGTCTATCTTCATTAAAATACGTTTTATGATACGCTGTCTGAAGACAATATCGGGCATCCTTAACTGCACTATGGGAATAGTAGTGGTGGTGCCCTTCCTTGGAAATCGACAGTAAATGTGAAGCAAAGAGTTCAGACAACAAGTTCGCTTTCTCAACAGATGTTGTTGCAATAGAATTATCTGGCCGTGTGAGTGGTGGTATGGTGGATTTGGTGAAATTTTGGCTAACTGCCTTAGTGATTGACCAAAAGGACCTTGAATTGTTGGGTTAAGCGAGAAGTTTGTTTCTAATTCGTTGATTGTGTGTCTCCTTGGTTTCGTCGATCATAAATGTGATAATATATATATATATATATATATATATATATATATATATATATATATATATATATATATATATATATATACTATTCTACAAGTATTTTCACGGAAAGCGTTCGATGGATGTAGCCTGCTTAATTCCTCTCAAAGCGGTGCTTGATAGAAATACACGTCGAGCTAATATTTCATATTCGTACGCAGTTCAGATTGTCACTCGTCGTACAATCCTTTTCAAACAGTCTTTTATATGAATAACCTCCTCCTTTTGGAATAATTTGCTCAGGAGTGTGTTCCCCATCCAGTACAATACAGCGAGTTCAAGACTAACGTGAATCACTTTTTCCGCACACGCGTCGCTCTTGTAATGCTTTAGGGATTTCCGGCAATACCTGTGCGGTGCACATAAAAAAAAACTTGGATTAAAATAAATAAAAAAAACCATCCACCCATGCAAGTTAGACTTCCGTACCGTTTTCGCTTTTAATTTTTTTTTTCCAATTATCCAAAGTAATTCAGTCGTGAAAATTTTCATTCAATTTACATCCTATAGAGAGTATTCTAGAACTTTTTAGAAATTTTTTGATTAATGCCCATAGAGATAGAGTGGAGGAAAGCGATTTTTGTCAACTTTTTTATAATGATATGAAGAAAAGTTTGAACGAGCATTAAATCATATTTATTATTGAACTCGTGTTTTCATAAGCTTTCATTTAATATCCTTTTTTTTCACTTCTTATTTCATCCCCAAAAACTAATCTATTAAGTAAAAACTTAATTTTCAACAATTGACGGCTGTGCTGGGGCAATTAATTAATGTATTTGTGACAAATTTCAACTTTCTATGTCAAATAGTTTCGACGAAAATCGGCTGACAGGCGGACAGACACCGAAGTGTTCCATTTTTTAAATTTTAATACGGAACACTAAAAATCCAGAAAAATGACAAAAGATAAATATTAGAAAATATCAGTATCTTATTTTATTTTAAAAGGAATAACTAATAGGAAAAGGATAACTATAGGGGAATAACGGTTACAGGATCTATTAGCAGAATATACGGAAAAATACTTAAAAATAGAATAGAACGGAATACGCGGACGTAGAAGCTGAAGAACAGGCAGGCTTTAAAGCAGGAAGATCCACAATAGACCATCTCTTCTCACTGACACAAATTCTAGAAAAGAAAACCGCATTTGATCAGGAAGTCCATGTCTTATTTGTTGATCTAAAAAAGGCTTACGACAGCGTGCCCCAAATGAGATTGTGGGAAACACTACAACAGAGTAATGTAAGCACCGAAATAATTAAAGCCGTAAAATCCTTATATCAAGACGCAAGAAGTAGTGTGAAAACCAAATATGGTATAACAACAGGGTTCTCGGTCACAAAGGGTCTCAAACAGGGCTGCTGTATATCCCCAACGCTATTTAAAATCTATTTGGAGAGTGCACTGAAGAACTGGAAAAGGAAATGCAGCAGTATGGGATTACCACTGGATGACGATACTACATTGTAGCATCAGATCGGAGCAGCTTTCGGACGTTTTGTCTACCATTCTACGAGACATCGTCAGGTATCTATAATCGTGGGGAAATTAAAACACTATATGTGGATATTAAGACGCCGGAAATTGTCTCCGAATTAATTAAGTCTGATTCCAAGAACAACAATTTCTCAGTAACTCACTGATCAATATATATTGTCATTTTCTATTTACCACTCAGTATATACATATCACACTACACCAAATATTTTATTTTTGCACTTGACGCACGTTTCACTCACCATGTTAATTTCATCAGGATGATTGACTGCGCAAATAGTTAATCATCGCACCTGATGAAGCTAATATGGTTAGCGAAACGCACGCACCATATTTTCTATTTAATTTTAAAGAATAAAAGAGGTATTTTATTTTGTCGTAATTTACTTTAAACTGGAATGTTTCCCAAAGTGAGAAAACTTTGTAAAATACTTGCGTTTGAAGTTGGACCATTTTTATAGCTCAAGAGAATCATTTAAAGAACTTTACTTCTAATGATGTGACGGTCGTAACCATAACAGACAAAGGGTGTAAAAGTAACATTTTTACATTCTATTTAAATTACGGAACTAAGTTAAACCAAGGATGAGTGCAACATTTTAAAATTTAATGTCTGGTTTAAGTGGATAAGTATGTAATTAAAATAGTTTAGAGATTGGAGAACGGACGCTTAATAACGTTTAAGGTATCACTCTATAAGTCTTATATGATTAAAAAATATTATTTTTATAAATGGCTACAAGTTAATCTTTATTTAATCAACTAGAAATATAAATTAATCCGAATCTCTGACGGATATAAAAAAATGTTATAGTCGGAAAATTATAATTTAGCCTCCTAACTCAGTGTAAATATTTTGTATTCTTTAGTAAATGTTTGCAATATTTGTAAAAGGACATAATAATAAGAAAGTTTTAACATTGTACTCGGCGAAATGCAGCAGTGTTAAAAAAAAAAAAAAAATTCCAAAAAAAATTCAAGACGACTCAATCATTACTTATAGTCCGTTTGTTTGGAGTTGATAGCACACAACATGGGTTATAAACCTTAAAATATCATAAACCGTCGAAATATCTCTACCAATTTGCATTTTTAGTTTTAATCACCTTTATTTTCTATCTCTATACAATAGTGCGATCTTTTTCTAAGAAATATTTTATTACATGCCCTCTAAGCTTTACAATAAGCTACAATAACGCATTTTATAGGTTATTTAAAATGAGTAAATGATAAAACTAAAAATCTTATTTGTATGATAAAGGCTTAAACGAGTGCAATTAACAATTCTTAAGAACTAGAAACCTACAGTGTTACAAAGCTTAATGAGAATAGGTGCAATAAAATTATTTGGGATTTTAGCAGCATTTATATATATTCTTCTACATAATCAAGTGTTTCGTTGGCTATCCTTATGTCTTGCGGGTTATGATCATTTGTCATGGCTTTTGTTTTCTTTTTATTTAATTTTAATCCCGCTTTTTCTGATTTTTCCTTAAGATCATTTAACATCTATTGTATATCTTCCGCATTGTTAGATATTATTCCCACATCGTCGGCATATCTCAAGTGATGTCGCCTCTCTCCATTTACATTTATTCCCATCTTATCCCCCTCTAAAAATATCCTCCAATGTGACATTAAAAAGTTTAGGGTTCATTGGGTATCCCTGTCGCACTCCTCGTTTTATGGGTATAGGTTTTGTTTTTTCGTGTGCTTCTATTGTTAACTTCGTATTATTATATATCGATCTTATTAACTGTGTGTATCTATCTTTGTCTTCTTCCTTCAGCCGCTCTCTACCCACTGTCGGGTATAGGCCTCCCTTCCATTTTTCTCTATGTTGTGCTTGTTGATACCAGTTAAGTCCTCCGATTCTCTTCAGATCGTCGCTCCATCTCTGTTGGGGTTTTCCTATGCTTCGCTTTTCACCCCCATGGTCTCCATCTAGTGATCTTGCCACTCCACTTATACTTCGCTCTTGCTACATGGCCGGCCGAGCTTCTTTTCAGAGATGTTATCCGTTTGGTGATATCATCCACCTTTGTTTGTTGTCTAATCCATTAGTTTTCTTGTCCTTCAAAGTAACATTCAACATCTTCCTTTCCATTGCTCGTTGGTGAACTTCTAGTTTTTGTATTGTTCTTTTAGTTTAAAAACTAATGTCTCGGCTCCATACGTTGTAGCTGGTAAGATACATTGATTATAAATTTGGGTTTTTGATCTTTGAGGAATGTTCATATTCAGTACATATTTCAATTTTCATATGCCACCCATCCCATACGTATCCTTCTTTCTATTTCAAGTATCTATAGTCAATTCTATTCTTATTCAGAGCTTTTTCCACCGCCCAGGTTTCAATACTATCGAATGCCTTTTGATAGCCAATAAATATAAGGTAAAGTGTTAAATTATATTCTGTCGCTTTCTCAATGAGTGTTCGGATAGTTAACAAGTGATCAGTGGCGTTGAAGTTTTTCCTGAAACCTGCCTGTTTAATTGTTTGGTTAGATTCCCGTTTGTTTTCTAGCCTATTGATGATCATTCTAGTAGATAACTTATAGGTCTGCGACAATAGGGATATTGGGCGGTAATTATCCAATATCTTCTTGTCGCCTTTTTTAAAGAGCAATATTTTTGAGGAAGTATTCCAATTAGTTGGTATTTGTCCTTCACTTAGGCATTTATTGAACAGTATTTTAAATATTTGTATAAAAAGTTCATCTCATTCCTTTATTAATTCAACCATCCCTTCATCTGTACCTGGTGCTTTGTTGTTTTTTCTGTTTCTCAAAGTTGATATAATCTCTTCTTTTGTTATTTCTGGTATTTCCTCAGAGTTGACGTTGAGTACTTTTCTCTTTATGTCTTTTTTAAATTCCATTGGCGGATCATTTTTTGATTCGTACAGTTTACTATAATAACTTTCAATTATTCGTAGTATTTCGTCTCGATTTTTTGTTTCTTGTCCATTTTCATCTTTTAGACAATTGGAACTTTTCTCAAATTTCCTTTGATTGCTTTCATGTTTTTATTTTTTTCTGTGATTTTTTCTCTCTGGTATTCCAATTGTTTTCGTTTGTTTTCTCTGAATGATTTTTTTAGCGTTTTGTCAGTTTCTATGTACTGGATGATGTTTCTATTTTTCTGTCTGAGTAGGTTTCTTCTTTCTTCAAACAGCTATTCTGTTTTATTACTCCAGAATTTTTTCTTATGTGGTATTCTCTTAACTATCTTCTGTCCGATGTCGACTAGGGCTTTTATCAGTATTTCATTAATTTCATCTATGCTTTTGTGATTACATCTTTGTGTCTTTCTATGACTTTCTTTATTTCGTTTGATAATGTGTTTAATTCTCTCTTCTAGCTTTGTTGCCACATCGGGAGTACCGCAGGTATCACATTTAGGGCCACTCCTATTCAATATATTTATAAATGATCTTACTCAGAGAGCGGGTGTTGAATACCTACTTTATGCTGATGACGTAAAGCTATATTGCAGAATCACAGTGCTGAACGACTGCATAAGACTACAGGATGGCTTTAATCTTTAATTTTTGTCTTACCTTTTGTCATGAATTTTTTTCTTTCCATTTTTTTCATTTATTACTATTTTTGCCCTTACGATTCTATAGTCACTTCCGGTATTAATATTGTTTATAACTGTGACATCTTTTACAATTCTTCTGTCTGTGAATATTTCATTATTTACTTCGCCATTTTGACTAACCCATGTTCATTTTCTATGTGGTTTTTTGTAGAAAAAAGTATTCGTAGCGTGTAACTGCTGTTGTTCTAAATAATTTACTAATGTAGCACCTCGTTCATTTCTTGTACCCAAGCCAAATTTTTTCGGTCTTATTTTCATTGAGATCTAACTGGCTTCCTATCACTAGCGTGTATTGGCAATGATTTACATTTATCTATATATACACTTTATTTATTTGTTTATAATAATTATACGTAAGATTTTATTATTGTATGTGATGTCATACGCTACACAAATAACCATGAGTTTTAAAACTTTAAGTTCTCTAGTTAAATGATATTGTTAACTGTTGTTAATTTATATTCTGAATAAACGACTTTATAGGAAAATTTAAAACAAAAATTTAGAATAGGATAGAAAATTAATAATTTTAATAACTTAAATAGAAAATGTAATTTTTTTTGTCAGTTTAGTTGAAACAAATGCTAATTTCCTGATCTTAAACTGCTTAGCTTCATAACATTGAGTCATTTTCTGATGCTCTTGATTATTTCAATATTTAACTGTTATAATTGATTAGTTTTAAAGTAAAGCCATTTTACAATTACACAATTAAATGTGTATTTTCATTTCAATTTCGGTTTGGTAATTAAATATAAAAGTATATAAAAAAATTATGGCAGATACAAAAATAGAAAAAAGCAATAATAATAAATGAAAAATTCAATATTAAATTGGTATTTATGCAATTTCGTACCATAATAGTTGTGACAGTGACATTTCCATACAAAATAAAATTTTAATAAGCATGAACAGCAAATTATTAGCGATATTCTTTCTCTTTCTGTATCTTTATCCTTCGTTCATCTTCAATAAGTGTACATACCGCCCTACCATTTCCCTCCATTTGTATCCGACAGTGCTCCTTTCGTCGATTTGTTTCATGCTGGCTTCATAATTTCATCTTACCTTAGTAGTAAGGGACGACTAGTATTTCTTTTTCCACGCATGATTTTTATTTCATCATTTTTCTTGTTTATTTGGTCTTATCTGTTTTTGTGAGACAATGTTTTTCGTAATTTAATGGCCCTGAAATGAGAAGAAATGCAATAATCTCGTAGTGTGATTTTTTCACGAATACAATACTTTTTTATAGCAAGGGTAGTAACATTACATAGGATTATTACGAACGGCCAATCGGAACATATCTTAGCTCAAGCAACGAATATTTTCAGAGAAAAGAAACAGTGATCATTAACAGACAATTTAGAGGTAAAAATGTGGTAGTACGAAATATGATGTAGACAAGTTTAACACACAGGATTCACAAATAAATAAATTACTCATTGAATCAAAAAAAAAAAAATTGGAAAACAGAAAGGGAATGAGTAGATATTTCTGCACATTTGCATTGTTCAAATGTTAAGATCAGGCGAATAAAAACTTAAATAAAAAGCAGTGTTGGGTAAGACTCCAACTTTCGGTTGTAGTTAGATTGGGCATGGTTCCGTTTAGTGGCCGTATTTTTTAGAACTCATAGTGGACCCCATATCACAAGATGCGAGACAGTTAGAAAATGCATCATGTTTGTGGATGATTTTGTCATTTCCTTTTCAATATGGACAGAAGAAAGAAACGTAGATTTGTATTAAATATAGTTTGATTCATAATAATAAGCATAAGAGTGAAAAAAGTAAATGGACAAAAAGAAAGACTAAATTGATTGAAATATTTGAAAATATTGTATAATAAATTTAGGAATAATTCACAAAAATGTAATCACGATGGATAGATTAAAGAAAAAGTTCTGAAGTTTTCTGAGTTCTCAGAATTATCGCTAAGAATACAAGAGTGACTTCAGTGATTCAGCAAATATATGGCCAGTAAAGTCAGTACATGAAAAGAATATAAATGTAACTGAAATAAAGAAACTCTGTTGGATAGATAGGGCATTAAATTGAGAATCAAAAAGAAAAGAATGAAGTAGTCGAACAATTGTGTTGAAATGTTTGGTACGAATACCTAATTGCACGAAATCATGATCTGGTGGTCGAAAGAGAGGTAGAAAATGGTACATTATTGAATATTCAAGAGGATTAGAAATCATCTTAAGTTGAAACATGTCTTTATGAAGATGTCTAATCCTTAGAGTCGATTCTGTAAAATGCTGGAAAAGAACGATCGAATGAAAAAATAATAAGTCGTACACAAAAGAATATTAACAATATTTAATATAGTTACAAAATAAAAATTTAAATATGAAAGCTCGCCATACTATTTGTCTATATTTAATTTTAGGCGGCAAACCATAACAAAATGAAAAGATATACATAATTCCTGAAAGAAACGACGGTTTCGAGTTTATGCAAATGATTATATAAATTTTAATGACGTTCCTTAGAATTTTTTTCTTTCTTGGTTTTCGTTTGATTAAATATCCTTTGTATTTATGATATTAAAAGCGATTTGATTTTATAAATGCTACCGCGACGGAATATTATTTTGTCAGTAAACTTCGAAAAAAGATTTTTGGAAACGAAAATAAACCTGTCAAGCCGATATATTTGACTTTTGAGGTAGAATAATTATTACAAATCTCTCCTAAGAACGAGGTAAAAAAGTGCAAATTAATATTTTAAATACAAAATAAATTTCATAGTAATTATATTATCCTTCTAGAATACAAGGTGTTCTTAAAGTGAGGAATTTTTTTAACACATTATGCTACTTACTAAAACAAATTATCTCACTAGAAACAGCCGAATCATACGTATAAAACTCAAAACAATTTAGGCGAATTTTATAGTCCCTGACTGTAACTTCAATAACAACATTACTTGTTTCCACGTAAACTTGTTATTTCGTAGCATATCAATTGATGTGTGAAACTCTGAGAATTGGTACAACCTACAGTCGCCCGTCTCTACTTAAAGACACGAAAATTATAGACGGCAATTCTGAAGATATAGCTCTGATTTGATAAACAGGTACTATATTCGTCGTATGCGGCTCGGCAGGAACAAGCTCCTCAACTTTCTAGATCATCTAAAAATGCATTCAATAGAAAATTTAAGTCACGTTAAAAAAGAAACATAACATCCCCCTGCTATTCTTGGACGTATATAGCATTACACCTTATAACAGATATCTGGAACTTAAAGTATAGGAAACCAACATATCTTCTTCTAAATGTACCTATCCGTTTCGGATGTTGGCGATCAAAAGAGCTATTCCGACTTTGTTGACAGTCGCACGAAAAAGGTCTGTGGTTGTTAGGGAAAACCACACTCTCAGATTCTGGAGCCAAGAATTTCGTCGTCGTCCTGGACCTCTCTTGCCATACACCTTTCCCTGGAGTATGAGTTATTGTAGGTCATAGCGCTGTTCGTTCCTCATTATGTGGCCCAGTATTCAAGTTTTCGCCTCGTTACACTAAAAGATATTTCACATTGCTTGTCCATTCTTCTTAGAACTTCTACGTTTGTTACTCTGTCCACCCAGGGAATTCTCAGTATTCGACGATAACACCACATTTCGAAGGCTTCAAGTCTCCTCATGGTGACGTCGGTCAAGGTCCAAGATTCGACTCCGTGCATGAGCACTGAGAAGACATAGCATCGAAGTAATCGAACCTTAGTATTAAGTAGTATGTCTCGACTCTTGAAGATTTTTTTCATCTTAATGAATGAAGTTCTTGCCTTCTCGATGCGTCGCTTTATTTCGACCGAGTGATCCCACCGCCTAGATAAGTGAAGCCACTGACTCTTTCTATTGGTTGCTGCTCAACCACTAATTCTCGGGGTGGTACCAGGTTTTTAATAATAACCATGTATTTAGTTTTCTTGATGTTAAACTCGAGACCAACGAGTTGACTTTTTTTCTAACAGACTTGAAACAAGAGACTGCAAACCCTCTAGACTGTCTGCAAAGATAATCGTATCATCCGCATATCTTATATTATTTAGACGTTCTCCATTCACCAGAATTCCTTCATCAATCTCCTCCAATGCCGTGCTTATAATTTTTTCTGAATAAATACTGAAAAGGAGAGGCGACAGGATACAGCCCTGGCGCACTCCACGCTGAATTGCAACATTCTCTGTATATTGTCCATCTATTTTAATGGTAGCTGTCTGATTATAGTAGATGTTATTTATAACTCTTATGTCTTTATCGTCGAGGTCAATAGACTTTAGTATTTAGAGCAGTTTTGTCATGTTTAACTCTATCGAAAGCTTTCCGGTAGTCTATGAAGCAAACGTACACGTTACAGTTAACATCTCTACAGCGTTGAAACAAGATCTGAACAGCAAAAAGAGCATCTCGAATACCCAGCGCATTCCGGAAACCGAACTGAGTACGGGATATGTGGGTCTCACATTTTTCGTATATTCTGTTGTGAATAATCTTAAGGAAAGTTTTAAGAAGGTGACTCATGAGACTAATGATTCTAAAATCCTCGCATTTCTTGGCGCCAGGTTTCTGGTTTTTTTCAATTATAAAAGTAGATTTTAGCCAGCTTCGAGGAATATTTCCGGATTCGTATATATCATTGAACAAGGAAGTAAGCCATTCTATTCCTGCATCATTCATAAGTTTAAGAAATTCTGCATAAAAATTATCTGGGCCAGTTGATTTTCCGTTTTTCAATCTCCTGATTGCAGCTCTCACTTCATCGGTTGTAATTCTAGGTCCTGTTTTACAATCTGCAATAGCAAAGGTTTGTCGGTCATCGCTGAAAGATTCTTCCACATATCTTAGCCAAACATTCCTTAATTCATTTGCATCTGTTATTGGATGGTTATGGTCATCAGTAAGGAAACCCAAATATGCAAGTGAAAAACTTTAAAATATGCTCATAAATATGCAAATAATTTTCCCAAAATATGCACATACATGTTGTAAATATGCAGTAAAAAAAATCGAAATAGACTTGAAAAATGTAAATGTATTGTTTCACATTACATGATACGAGTACTATACAAATGTAGCAATAAAAAACCCATTTTAAATTTTCAACATACAGGGCGAATGAACTAAATCTAAATATAATATTATACAAAGTAAAAAATAAATATAAATAATAATGTATTTTATTACTTTACTTAAAGATGAACATATAATAATAATAATAATGTAGGGACATATTATAAAAATTTATATATGTAGTAAACAGCATAATAAAATACACATTTTAAATTTGATACATATAGGGCGATGCAACTAAGTAAGCGGAAATATGCAAATATTGCAAAAGACAGGGTCGCCGTTAGTTATAAACACATTAAACTACTAAATGTTTCTCAAAATTCTCCATTAAAAAGTTTCGTCTTCTATCGTTGTATAAAAATTTATAAATTGAGAAACTCCTTTCCACATCGACTGATGTAATAGGGGCGTTTTTTAAAATTATTTAATAGCATAGGATCTAAATCAATGGAATCAGTAAAATCCCCCTTTAAAATATTAGGTACTGGGCTGACAACTTGAAACCAACTATTTTTTTCCATAACAATCGGAAATTTTTGAAAAATTTTGCTCCAATTTTACCTGCGACATTTTCAAAAGCGACCTCACATTGTTTTATTAGTTAAACACTTCGGGTTAATGGCAAATTAGATTCCTCCATTTGAGTTATGGTTTTAGAGACAAAGCTATAATTTGTTTTAAGAAAGGAAAGCTGTTGTTTTATCTCCTTGTTTTTGAATAATCGTTTAAGTTCTGTAATGGATTGGGAAGATTCGTCTGATAATTCTGCAATTAGACCATCTAGTTGACAGAAGTTGTCGCAATAAAAAAATGTTGCTTCCAACCAAGTACCCCATCTTGTAATAACAGGCTGAGGTGGAAGAGGAGTGTTTGGTAGTTTTTCTTTGTAGAACTGAATCCTTAAAGGCGCTTTAAGGAAGATTTTCTTCATGTTAGAAATTAAGCTATTCACAAGCGGAAAATGATTCCTAATTTCCTCAGCAACCCTATTTAAAGCATGAGCGAGACATGTTACATGTATTAAGTTTGGATAAAAAATGTTAAAATTTTGCCCGGCCTTTATCATGTACGGTGCTGCATCTGACAAAAAAATAAGCAAAAAATTATCTCCTGGAACAGGCTTGTTTTTTCTAACTGTTTGGAAGCAATCAGAAAAGATTTTGGCAAAATATCGTCGCTAAGAACTCCAATCAATAAATGCGCAATATACCGTCCTCTTGAATCGGTAGTTTTATCAATACATATGCAAAAATGTTCGTTGCGAATTTTACCTTTAATTTCCTCAATTACCTGTGAATACAAGGAGCTTACGTCATTTCCCCGTGTTGTTGTTTCACCTGGGATATTAAATTTGCAATACTTCTGGAGGAGGGAAGTAAAGTTTTGATTACGTAGCTTCGATAACGGAATGTTTAGTGTCATCATTGCATGGCATAGATCTCGGTTAAAGATGTCTTGTTCATTTAGCTCTTTATTTTTGTACGTTGGTTGGAAACATTGCATTAATGTGTGTTGGGGCCTATCTCTAGGTTTCGTCTTACTCAATTTGGCAATATGGCAAGCAGTTTTCACGTGTTGCTCTATTTGAAATTTTTTATCGCATGGTATCTGCAATAAAAAAAAAAAGAAAATTTTATTAAAATCCCAAGGAAAAAATTCGTTAAATAGAAATTTCGTTAAATAGAAAACCAGGTGCTTAGGGCAGGCAAAAATTAAAATTCTGTTTTGTATCTTTTTTATTAGATTACCTAGAAATACATAAGTTTACGTATGTATTTCTATTTCGTGGTTTCGTTAAATAGAAATTTTATTCGTTAAATAGAACAAACATAACTTAAATAACATTGAAAATAGCATCAACGGCAAAATCCTGACAAAAATTTGGTTATGTATAAATATTAAACGAAAATGAAATACCCTGTATATTCAATAGGTATTCAAAAATTATACTTACAATTTTAACACATGCAGAACAGTAAATTTTTTCCCATATCTATTCTTAGTTCTTTGTATGGTTTAATCCACACTGACAGACTACTAGCTTTGGGCATTTCACTGTAGTAAAATACGACTCGCAACATAAAAAGCACAAATCGACGTAACCACTTTAAAAGCACAACCAAAAATGAAATCTAATAAATTAATAATACAAGTATGCTCTGATGTCCGTCTGGGGTTTACTGACTGGTTTTTACTGACCATAAAATAACAAAATTTATTTGGGGAAAACCACCGGTGCGGCGGCGGCGGCCTAAACATTGAGCCTTATTCCGAAAAATGAATGAAAACGGCTGCCAAAGACCTACATTATTATAAATTTCTTCAAATATGCACATATATGCTATTTTTAAAGCATTTATGCAAATATTTGGATAAATGCATATAATATGCAAAATATGCAATATATGCGCTTTGCATATTTAGGTGTCCTTAGTCATCAGTAAGCTGTCCAGTCATTTTAGGTTTGTGCAACCCAGCAATCTCCTTTACCTTTTTATGTAAGTTGAAGGAATCATAGTTTTTTTCACACGTCTCTATTTCAGTACATTATTCTTCGAACCACTTATTCTTGGCAACTCTAATAGCTTTCTTGATCTCCTTATCTATTTGCATATATTTTGTGCTGTTTTTGTTCTTGTACCTTCTAAGATCATCCATCATAATGAGTATATCGTCAGTCATCCATTGTTTTTTCTTGGTTTTTGTTGGGCGTAGGTGTTCATCAAGGATTTTCTAATTAATTTCTGGCAATTTTTCCACCTCTTCATCACCAACATATACAAATGGATATTCGAATGCAGAATCCCACCAGCATTATGCACAATTGTAAGCCAAAGATGATAAGCTATCAACAAAATCTACTAAGAAGATCGAATAACGACCATTGATAAAGAAGGTAAGACAGTCAGGAAGTAAACTTTAAATCTAATATAAAAAATTAAAAAATAAACATAAATAGTTTTTCTTCCCTTAATCTTAATGCGCTGTATACATTCTGTCAAATAAGGACGTATCCGCGATAATTCATTCTTGGTAGATGCAATTCAATTGAGGAAACCTTTCTCTACGATGCATTTTAGTAAAAGTATCAGTCAATTCCGAACTTTCGTCGAAATCACATAAAATGTAAAATGAATCACTTATTTGCGCATCGGTTCGAGGCAGCCTTTCTTTGTTCCCATCCAAAGGGGCCTAAAATGACATATTCTGCTACCGCTAAATATACTAAAAAATCTGTATCCTTTGTCAAGAAGTGGGAAAAATCATTTTATCGAGACGAAAAATGTCGACGTCTTGCCAAAATGTGGCTCGGTAGGCAAAGTCACTCCGAAAAACCAAAAACGATTCGTGTGGGTCATGTCCTAAAACATACATCGGACAAACTGGACGTACATTTAGACAAAGAATTACAGAACACGAAAAAAGTTTCAACCATAGAAAATCTAATTCAACATATGCTAATCATCTATTAACAGAAAATCACACATTTAACAAGAATTTCAAAATTTTACACACCCAACAAAAAGGTTTAAAACTAAATCTTTTAGAGACTATGCAAATAAATCGATTAAGGACTACAGGTACATTACTCAACGACCAGGTAGATTTAAGCAATTCACCATTATTGAATTTATTCTCTTAACTCCAAATCTGTGTGGATTTTCCAATACAATCAATGTAATTTAATTAGGTGTAATATTATAATTAAGAAATTATATAAAACTGTGAATATTAAACCTAACTTGACAGTGTAAAATGTAGATCTGAAGAAGCTGCATCGACAGCGAAACGCGTCATCGCAATTTAAATAAACCAGTGGAAATTGACTAAAAACAGTCTTTTATTATATATTTATAATGAATTTCCATCAAGTAGAAGCTACAACAATCCAAAATTTTTTAAACAGTTTTTCACCTTACATGGATTTTTTAAACGGACTCTATATTCCTTTAGTTTTCTGTTTATTAAAAGATAAATCTGAAGAAACCTATAGGACATGCTTGTTTAAGATACTAGAATTATGTTACAATATTAATTTAGCATTTTCACCAAGAGAAATAGTACTAGATTTTGAAATGTCAATTCATAGCGCGGTGGCTCAAGTATGGAATGAAAACAAAATAACTGGCTACAGGTTTCATTTGACCCAAGCGTGGTATCGTCAAATACAATTGCAGGGTCTGACTCAATATTACAAAGATGACCAATTAGAAATAGGAAAATGTTTGCATAATTGTTTTGGGCTTCTCTTCTTAGAACTTAAAGACGTTGAAGATTTTTATTTTTTCAAATTATACGAAATAAAGCCACAACATGTCAATTTAGAGAAATTTTCTGATTATCTTGTAGATAGTTATTTAAATAACGCGTCTAAATTTCCACCACACATTTGGCAAGTGCATCTGCAGAACTAAATAAAACCACAAACGATAGTGAATCATTTCATGCACATTTTAATAATTCAATGTATCAGACACATCCCTTTATATTTATTTTTATTAAAGAAGTTTTAAATGTATAAGTAGAAACGTATGTTAAGTGTAATACTATTGGTGTAATATATAAGTCTAAAATTTAACTAATAAGAAAAAAACAAGTGTTTATTGAGGATAAAATAAGAAGATATAAAAGTAAGGAGATATCAAAATTAAATATGTAAAAAATTGTTTCCCATTATCAATCACACAAACGGGTAATAGGATTTTGTCTTAATTAAATTTTAGTTTTGTAATTTTTTGTACAGTATTATTTACCCGTTTTAATAAAATGTAAGTTTAAATTTCTTTTTTTATTTTTATTATTATTTACTATTGGTTTTCTGTGTAAAATTTGCTTCTCTCTTTTTGGCTCATTAATTTGGCAAATCAAAAATTAATCGCAGTCCGGGCCGAGATGGTCTTTTCCAAAATCGAGCAAGTTTTAAGTTTGGGCCGAGATGGGTATTTTTATGCAGACTACCTGGTTCCTTGGGCGATGCCGAAATAAAAAAACGTTCCGTAGTTGTTTTTAATACTAATCCTCCTTGGTTAAGTTTCAAATATTAATTTAAACGTGTTTTCTCATAGTTCCAATTAATTAGTTAAACCTAACAGAAAAGTAGTATAGATAGCAGGTGGTGTATGGAGACTTTTTGGACTGACTGTATTTGCGCATTAACCCTTTGAGGACAAGTGGTTACCACTGATAACCACCTTTTAAAAATTATATTGTAGCTTTCCTACCGGTTTCTCCAGTAAACCACGATGTTAAATTGTTTTCCTAACGTATCAAGAAGTCTAATCTAGGGTTTGAAATGTCCACCAGCGTTTAGTTGACATTTGTAATTGCACGTCGTAGGTAGTTGTGAGTTTTGCAGTACCAATTAGGCTGTTATTTTTCTTATAGCTGGTTATTCTTTAAGAAAATGTCCGGTAAGTACTTAAGATATATCTATTTACTACATATGAATATATATCACGTGCAATTTTTGTTTTGCTAAGTTTATAAATAGATTTATTTGTGGTGGTTACAAATGCTAACCACTAGGACTATATGTTTTTTTTTTAGTGAAAGTGTTTTTTTTTTTTAAGTGACGCGTATTGCTATTACTATTATGCATAATTTTTCTAATTTTTGTTTGTTCATTTTTTTACAGGTTCCAAAAAAAAATGTTGGTCTTTTGGCGAACTTGAAGCAATGAATAGCACAGATATTTTCGCGATTTTGGATGAAATTCCCAGTGACTGTGAGTCCATTGCATCAGATGTGGAGAGTACTATGGACAACGAAGCCCCCATAGATTATTTGCTTTATGATGGAAGGGATGAACTTTTTGATATAGAAGATATTCCATTCATTTTCGAAGGTAATGAGCAAGCGAAAGTCACTAAAGAATGGGACAGTGAGGATGAGTTACCGTTAGAAGTAATTCGTCAAGAAGAACTCAGTTGTTTGGACAAATGATGTCACTCATGCAACACGCGTAAACCAATTTGTGTCTCAGGCAGGGCCTAATGTTCCTGACAACGTTGAAACTCCTACCGATATGTTTTTTGTATTTGTTTCCGGATTGTTTCATATCTGAAATTGTTTTTCAGACAAATTTGTATGCCTTACAAAAAATGGTGGCAGCAACTACTTTATTCCAACCACCAACAAAGAAATAAAATCATTTTTGGGTGTAAACATACTAATGAGCTTGAAAAAAATGCCAAGTTATAGAGACTACTGGTCCTCGAGAGAAGACCTTAGGCATTATTTTATAAGTTCTATTTTATCTCGTGACAGATTCACCTGGCTTCTAAGTAATCTTCACGTAAATGATAACTCAGTACAGCCAAAAAAAGGTGAGGCCAATTATGATAAATTGTACAAAATCAGGCCATTACTTTCTAAAAAGACACAAACTCTTGGCTCTGCTTTGAATCCTGGTGAATTTCAATCAATCGATGAATCTATGATCAAATTCAAGGGGAGAAGTAGTCTTCACCAGTATATGCCAATGAAGCCCACGAAACGAGGCTACAAGGTATGGATTCGGGCTGATTCTACTGGATTTGTATCTGAGTTCCAAATTTATACGGGGAAAGTTGATCAGTCAGTTGAGAAAAAATTGGGACATCGCGTAGTAAAAGATCTAACAAGGGCTTTAGTTGGCAAGCACCACAAAGTATTCTTCGACAATTTTTTCAACTCTGTAGAATTGCAAAGAGACTTGTTAGCTGATGGCATCTATGCATGTGGAACTGTGCGTAAAGGAAGGAAATATTATCCAGAGCTCAAAGTGGATAAACACATGAAAAGGGGCGACATAGATTGGAGAGTTTCTACATATGGATTAGCAGCACTGAAGTGGATGGATCGAAGAACCGTTTTGTTTTTAGGAAACTATCATGACCCATCCATCATGGAAGTTGTCTCTAGAAAACAGAAAAATGGCAATACAGAAGAAATCCCATGTCCTGTTATGGTCAAACATTATAATAAATATATGGGATACGTAGATCGATTTGACATGCTGAAAAGTATCTATGAAATCGATCGAAAAGCCCACAAGTGGTGGCACCGCATTTTTTTTTACTTTGTAGATGTTTGTGTTGTGAACGCGTTCATTTTATTTTAAAATAGAAGTGACTCACGATGTATTACATTGAAACAATTTCGTGTATCGGTTGCTCGAGGATTAATTGGTGCCGTTAATTCGATTTCAAAAAAAAAGAAGATCAGCAGAACAAGCACCTAACAAATACAAAAAAAATCATTCCCACTGAGGTACGTCATGATCGTGCTGCACATATGCCTCTTAGATGTGGATCTCTCAGATGTGCTCATTGTAGCACAGCGAAGCATGTGCATCGAACGACCTGGAAATGTTCAACCTGTGATGTTGGTCTCTGCCTCAATAAGGAGAAAATTGCTTCTTTAAATTTCACGAAAATTAGTTTTCAGTACCTTAATTCCTAGTGGTTAGTGCTAGAAACCACATCTGCAGGATAATCCAGGATATTTTTTTACGTGAAATGAACTTTTACTTTGTTTTTGATGTTGGTTAAATACATTTTTTTCAAAAAAATTCTTCATATCTTTTATTTTTTTTTTCTCCATTCTCAAAGGGTTAATACTTCTACAGCAACATAAATTATAATCGCAATTTCCCAGTTCTTGTTTAATTACTCCGTAAAATAAATAACCCTGTAGAATAAAAAATGGAGGATCATTGAATTTAAATTGTTGTGTTGGTTAGTAAAATCTAAAATGAAATAATTTTTTTTAGTGAAACTTGTTTAAATAATTGAATCGAAAAGACGAGACATCAAAATCTCTGTATTAAGTGAAAAGTAAATGGACCATGAATAACAAGGATGTAGTTACACCCGAAGTTAGATCGGATGACGTCGATAGGCATAAAGGGTCGGAGTCAATTGCCACAATTATCGATGAACGAAGTCCTACATAGTCCGGAGTTATCGCCAAGGGCCATTAGAGTTAAAGGTACAAGCCGGGGGGATTTTAAGGATACATTGTTAAGATAAAAGTTATTTTAATAAAACTAGTTGTTATTATATGAAAATATTGAGAAATATTTATTTTACAGGGTGAGACTGAAAAATTATCTACTTGCCTATTGTTCAAGGTATAGCAAATTATTTATGATGGATTTGAGTATTTATTAAAGCTGATAAAGAAATTTTTAGTTTTTTTTTTAGACAAACAATCTGCAAAGTAATTTCCCAAAATTCTAGTGGTCTATATCACAAACTTTTTCTTTGGACAACATAGTATAAGAATTCAAAAAAAACTTAAACAGTCTATGTAAAAAAAAAACGGCCAAGTGCAAGTCGGACTTGCGCAATTAGTATTCCGTAAGCTGATTGCTTTTCAAATAAAAATTTTTGTTACAAAGGTCTAAAAATGATCAGTGACTTCACAAAACACACCAAAAATGAGTTTTCAACAAAGTTTTTTTTTTTCTAGTCTTTACAGAAAACTGATGACCTTGAAATTTCTGTTTTTTTTTACATACCAGATTAATTAAATGTGATAATTTTCGTTCAATTTACACTCTGTGGAGAATATTCTAAAATTTTTTGATTAGTGCTTTTCGAGATAAGAGGGGGACAGCGATTTCTCGCAATTTTTTAAAAATAATACAAAGAAAAATCTGCACAAGTAGTTATTACATTATACAGTGAGTCGCAATAAGTTTTATACAAATGGAGAAAAAGTTAATCTTATATATTACAAATTTATTCTTCCTACTCAGTATATATCACCACTACACCAAACACTTTATTTTTGCACTCGACGCGCGTTTCGCTAACCATGTTAGCTTCATCAGGAGCGTCAATCATCGCTTCTGATAAAGCTAACATGGTTAGCGAAACGCGCGTCGAGTGCAAAAAATAAAGTGTTTGGTGTAGTGGTGATATATACTGAGTAGTATCATTGTGCCAAAGATTCCACATTCCCAACTTAAATTTATTCTTGATAAAAAGTTCTGCTTCACATGAAAATCCATAATCAAGCATCAAAATTTTAAAATATTTGATGGTATACAAGGAAAATAAAAAATGATGATTTATAATTTTCAAAATAAAATGATAGCACAAATTTATTATGGATGTAATTGTTATAAAGCAGATAAGAAGGATATCAAATTTTTAACAAAAATATGATACAATCAAAATCAGTGCACTAGTTTTTAATTAATTTTGTTTTCTTTTATTCAATAAATAATCCGACAATTACTGACGTGTTTACCGGTTTTAAATTTTTAACTAGGAAGGCCAGAAATCTAAACGTGAGCATAATTTTTTAGTTCCTATGAACATTTTTAATTAACATTTCGCACTGTATTTAATTTAAAACACACTTTATTCTTCATTATAAATCATTATTTTTTATTTTTCCCTGAACTTTTTCTCAAAAATAATTTTTTTTTGTAATATGTAAGATAAACTTTTTCTCCATTTATACAACTTTTTGGGACACACTGTATATATTTTTGAACTCAGGTTTTTACAAGTTTTTGAGTTGAGCTCGATAACCTAGTATTTTTTTTTTTTTACTTCCGATTTCACCCCCCAAAACCAGCCCTTTAAGTCAAAATTTAACTTTCAAAACTCACGTCCCTAAAGAGGCCAACAATTCATATATTAGTACCAAATTTCAATTTTCTATGTCAAATAGTTACGGAGAGAATCAGGTGTGACAGACGGTCAGATACCGAAGTGAACTAATAAGTATTCTGTACCGAACATTAAAAATACATTCAAAATAACCGGTCAAGTGCAAGTTGAACTTGCGCAATTAGTGTTCCGTACGTTGATTGCTTTTAAAATAAAAAATGTTGTAACGGAAGTATAAAATGATCAGTGACTTCACAAAACACACCCAAATGAGTTTTAAAACAAAGTTTATTTCCAATCTTTACTGAAAATTGATGACCTTGAAATTTCTGTTTTTTTATATACCAGATAAATTATTACAAGTAATGCACTCGTGATAATTTTCGTTCAATCTACACCCCGTGGAGAATATTTCAGAATTTTTTCAAAATTTTTTGGTAAGTACTTTTCGAGATAAGCAAAATTTTAAAAAAAATACAAAGAAAAGTGCGCGCAAGTATTACATTATATATATATATTTTTTACTCGTGTTTTCACAAGCTTTCATTTGACACCACACTCGATTACCTAGTAAAAAAAATTTTTTTTCACATCCGATTTCACCCCCCAAAACTAACCCCTTAGTCAAAATTTAACTTTCAAAACTACATGGCCCTGATGAGGCCATTAATTCCTATATTATTACAAAATTTCAACTTTCTATGACAAATAGTTTCGGAGAAAATCGGGTGTGACAGACGGACAGATAGACAGACGGACAGACAGACACCGAAGTGATCTTATAAGTGTTCCGTACGGAACACTAAAAACATGAAAAATGTAAACGCAGTAGTAAACAAATATATAATAGACTTAAAACATGAATTTACTATAACAATACTAATTATAAATAAAGATGAATGTTAGTAGTTATCATTAAAGTAAAACAATTAATTTTAAAAAAGAGAATTATGCAGTTAACGATAGAACTCATTTAAGAGTCGTTAATAACATACATGCAAAATTTCATAAAATAATTAAAATCACCACATATATTGTAGCCCCATTTTCCTAAGCTGCCATTCTCTTGTGGCAACTTGTATTGACTAAAACCTATTTGTGTGAGACGGCAGTGTGGAAAGTTGCCGTTATATAAAATATTGCTAAATAGTTTATTTTTAGTGTTCCGTATGGAGCACTTATAAAATCACTTCGGTGTCTGTCCGTCTCTCCTTTTCTCTTGCATTCAGTTTCCACGTTTCGCATCCATATGTCACTGTGGACCTGACAACTGTAGTGTATATTATTTCTTTTGCTTTTTCTGATACATTCTTTGATAGCAATATTGGATTCATTGCCCCCAAA
Organism: Pachyrhynchus sulphureomaculatus; assembly: GCA_019049505.1. Classification (NCBI taxonomy): domain Eukaryota; kingdom Metazoa; phylum Arthropoda; class Insecta; order Coleoptera; family Curculionidae; genus Pachyrhynchus; species Pachyrhynchus sulphureomaculatus. Next base: position 203,305,784 of record CM032449.1, read on the forward strand.
CATCTCTGTCCTTTCCCTATTCTTTCTTGTATCTCCGTCCTTTCTTGTCCACTCTTTGTTATTGTTACTCCCAGATAATTAAATTTGTCTACTTTTTTAAACATATATCTTTTCCCTAAGTTGTTTATTATATCTAAACTTTTGTTGTTTTTATTATCCTTTTATTTGTAGTTTCCATGTACTTTGTTTTTTTCCTCATTTATCTTTAGTCCTCTCATCCTTCCCTTTCTTCTATCCTACTTATGGCTTTTTTGAGGTTCTCTTTGCTCTTGCAATCACTGCTACATCATCTGCATAGGCCAAGCATTGGCAGGTTTGTTGGTATATCGTTCCATTTCTTTTTATGTCCCGGATTACCTTCTCTAGTACCAAATTAAATAGACATGTCGACACTGGATCCCCCTGTCTTAATCCTCTCTTCACCTTGTTTGATACTTTGCCCTCAACCAACACTCTATTTTCTGTGTCATTCAGAATCATTCTCACCATGCGAATCAATTTACTTAGAATTTTTAGTTCTTCCTTTATCTTGTAGAGTCCTTCTCTATTTACAGAGTCATATGTTTCTCTGAAATCCACAAAGGCCAAGTGTAGTGCCATAATTAGCACATATAACTTTTCTCCTTTTTTATATATTGAACAAATGAGCGACTCTCTCCAGGTCACTGGCATTTTTTCTGTTTCGTATATTTCTTGCACCTACCGGCATATTTCATTTTTGAGATCTACTCCTCCAGCTTTTATCACTTCTGCTGTTATACAATTTCCACCCGGGGCCTTTTTTTTGGGTTCTGAGTATTTCTCTTATTTCTTCTTTGCAGGGTTTGTTTGTCCCTTCCTGCCCTTCAGTTAATTTTGCTCCCTATTTTTCATTCAACTCCTCATTTTCATCTTTATTTAATGTTTTTTTAAAGTGTTCCGCCCATCTATTCAGTCTTTCTGCCAAGCTTACTGCTAAACTTCCATCTTTTTTTCTACATATTAGCATTTTGTTTATTCCCTTTGTATTTAAAAAAAAAAAACACGTAAATCGGATAAATGGTTCTTGAGTGCTAAACGCACTAATGGACAGACAGACAGAGAGACGTTACGTTTTATATGTATTACATATATTATTACTATTATTATATAACCTGGCCAGAGAACATTACAACAGAGAATTAAAAAAAAACACGTAAATCGGATAAGTGGCTCTCGAGTAATAAGCGCATTAACGGACAGACAGACAGAGAGACATTGCATTTTATATATATTATAGAAGATTATAGATAACCTGGCCAGAGAACAAATGTATGAATTAAAAAAAAAACACGTAAATCGGATAAGTGGTTTCTTGAGAAATAAGCGCGCTAAGGGCCAGACAGAGAGACGTTGCATTTTATATATATTACAGATATTCTTTGCTACATGATATTGTTTCATACTTAATGGTTTAGGCAGTGTATTGCAAGAGAACGCGCTAGCGGTAAACTTTTTTCCTACTTGATTCACTACTATCGTCACTGCTTATTCCTTATGTTATCTAACGTAATAAAATATAGCCTATAACCTGGCCAGACAACATATGTATGTTTAAAAGAAAAGCACGTAAGTCGGATAGATCGGTTCTCCAGTGATAAGCGCACTAACGGACAGACAGAGAGACGTTGCATTTTATTATATATCATATATATATATATATATATATATATATATATATATATATATATATATATATATATATATAAATATATGTATGTATAAATAGTTCACAATATTTACCTGACCAATTTATAAGATAATATTATCTCAGATTTAGGTTTGGATTTTGTTAGCATAATTATTAGGCCCAGAGCACTATTAAAATTAAAATTGCAAGTCCCCTTTTCCATGTATCTCGAAATTACCATAATCAAGTCACCCTCTACGGGTCTCAGGTAATGTTATAAAATTCCTATTATAGAGTAGGGAGGGTTGGTGTATAGCTTTATTAAAATTTGGATCTGATAATTTTGGCTTTTCGCTCAAATAATCCATTATGTGGTATGTGCCTACAATTTTATTTTCGATAAATAAAATATTTCTTATTATTTGAAAGAGAAATCAATTTCTTCCTTTGTATCCCTTTTTCGTCTTCATCTAGTTTACTTTGGAACATTTTAGAAGTTTTATATGTCTGTGTCGTTCTATCTTCGCCTTAATGTCAGTCATTTATGTTATTGATTTTGTACATCTGTATAATATCTCTCTTTATTAACGATATAGTCTCTGATATTTCCAGTAAAGTGCTCCTATTCGCGGATGATCTAAAACTCTTCCGGATAATAAGCACCACCTCGAATTGCATTGACTTGCAGGCGGATCTAGAAAGAATCAATTTATGGTGTGAACTTAACAACTTACCGCTGAATGTCAAAAAATGTTACGCCATGATCTTTTCCAATAAGTCAAGTATTCATTAGAATTACGAGTTAAACTGTTTCGCAACTTCAGCGATGTTCTGTTGTTATGTATTTGGGGATTACTTATGATGCCAAGCATTTGCTCAGAGGCGTTTATGGTGTTGGGATTTGTTTTACTCAATGGTAAAAGCATTGAGTAAAATATTCAAACACTTATACCACTTTACTTCTGTTATGTCCGCTCAAAACTTGAGTTGTGGATCTGTGGTCTGGAACCCAATATACAATTGTAATATCCAGAAATTAGAAATCATACAGAGGAAATTCCTTAAATTTTTAGCATTTAGAGTTGATGGTTCTTTCCCTCCTAGAGGCTGTGACCATCAGGGCTTGCTGGAAAGATTTGAGATACCATCACTGCTGCGATGCAGGAACAACTTACTTACGAGTTTTCTGGCAAAACTTATGAGGTCTGTTATTGTCCCAAATTATGTTGCACGTGCCGGATCGTACAATGAGATTCCCTTCGACTTTTATTGTGTGTATCCAACAAAATAATTTTTTATTAAAATCACCACTTTACCGAGCAATGGCATTTTATATTGACACGTTACATAAGATTGATATTTTCCATTTATCACTTCCTCAATTGCTTGGACTCTTCAGGAACAGGTTATTGAGATTACCCAAAATCTTCATTTATTATGCCTTTCTTGTTATGCGATGGATGGGCTGAGCAGTATTTGTGGTACGTAGTTGTTTAATTCTGTAATAATTATTATTATGATTTAATTAGCTCTGATACTTTGTTCACCTATTGTCATCTTTTAAATGGATGTAGTTCTGTCAGACAATAAATGCTTATTATTATTATAATGTGGTTTAATGTAAAACTACTGAAAACGAACAAAGTCTATATTTCAGCAGTCTACCCAGTCAGGCTAGGATCGACAAAGAAGAGAACATAATTTACTAGTCCATAGTCAGGTACTTATAGAACATAACGGTAAGATATAACGAATTCTTCCTAGTACACACACCTAGTACTCCATCTTTACGTTCCCTAAGTACTTAGATAAGGGCTAGTAAATTCTGTTCTCTTGTTTGTCGATTACTAGGCCGACTGATGAACCGTGATACGAAAAAATGTGTCTCGGGAAGGATTCACAAATAAAAGAACAGTAGGTAGACTGCTGAAATATAGACTTTGTCTGTTTTCAGTAATTTTAAATTAAACCACATATGCCTGAGAGGATCCCTCCAAAACCGCGCCGTCTGCATTGAAGTGTTGACTTTGTCAACCACTCTGTCAGCTTGCGTCTGTTGTATCAGCTTACGATGAAGTATTAGGTGTGCGGTCTTGGTACAATTCGTTTTATCTTACCATTACTATCCTTATAATGCTGTAATTGCTCTATTTATTTAATAAGGTATTTTCCACTATTCCTCATTATTTTCATTTTTGTTGTTTCGAACATTTATTTCTTTTTAAATCTTTTGTGTGGAATTTACACTGTGTATGCCAGTATAGATTTAATTATGGTCTTATAAATTCGATATTTCTTTTCCATTATTATGTACTTGTTTAATAATTATTGTATCATTTAAGAGTGACGCTCTTTTAGTCCCTCTTATGGCTTAGTTTCTTAGATTTGCATCTATATTTACTTAATTTTCTGTTGTATAATTATTTTGGCAACAATAGGCTTGCAGCTTGTGAGTTCTTTAGAAATCGTCATACTCTTTGTTATTGCTGCCGATAGTGTCATACTAGATTGTGCAGCAGTTTTATAAAATTGTTAAGGTAACTTATAAAGATCGTCTTTGTTGTCTACTCATTGAGGAGCCGAACAGCGCTGATGTCGATTGCAAGCTTAGATCAACAAGCAGGATTGTTAGGCAAGGTTAGTCGCATACCTCCGGTACAAAAAAAATTACTGCTCAAGGGACCATCAGAACAGGACAAGCTTAAGTATTAGAACTAACGCTGTCTTTAAATTTATTACATACAAGGGTGGATTGAAAAGTATTGTAAAAAATTATGGTAACTTTTTTCGCAAAAATAAAAATTTGTTTTTCAACATAAACTTCATTGAGCTCAATAGATTTGCTATAACTTCTAATGATGACTGACAACTTTACTGCAAGATAGATAGATTTATATGTTTACATTGAACAAAGGAAACTATATGATTAAGAAAGTAATATTTAAGTGTATTACTTAAGAAAGTAATACACTTTATACAATATACAAGAGGGTCCCTCTCATGGCACTACTTGCACTAGAAATGTTTAAGTACCATTTTCAGATCCGAGATTCATGTCCAACTAGGATTTGAAGAATAATAAATATACTGGATTGCAATGAAGTGAATTCTTTTTATCCACGGCTTAATCCTCTGACTATTACCACAATATTTGCAGTTACAGGGATTGACTTAAAGTTAAAAATACCATGATGTTAAGTGTTGATTCTAGTCTAGGTATAGAGTGGCACTGTTAGGACTATCTCCCTTACTATCATGTTAGGACGAGTTTGATGACATTCTAGAATATATTTAGACCTATGAATATTTTCAGGGTGTCCATATTTAGGTCCCTCTGTAATTAGTTGTCCGGATACAGCGAGGCTCGGTGGTTATTATTTACAATGCCCTTGATCTTGACGATTTGGATTTTATTGTATTCTGTTCAGCTCATATTATGTGTGCGTCGTTAATTCAATAGCGAACGAATTTACTACCATTTCGTAAATGTGCAAGGGATCCGAGAAATGTCTCCAAATAAAGCAAGGGAGAAAAAGTGAGAGAATGGGTTATTTGATCGAATGGTTATTTAATTTAATGCGTCTTCATTTAATAAATTTTATACAGAGTTCTCTAATATCTTATAGAAACGACCAAACGGTTTTTAGATGATCTGTTTTTAGCAATAAAAGTATACATTTATTTTAAAATTATCGAATTAGCATAAAACAAGGGTATAAAAAACTATGAAATAATGTAGAAGTAATGTTGCGAAAACACACTGTATGGTAAATATTTCAAATAAATTTAACTAAGTTTAATTAACTAAGTAACAGCCCTTCATTTAATTAAGTAATCAACTAAAAGGTTGGTGTTAACCCTGGAAAGGTGATAATTACCAAAATTTTACCTATTTCCCTTAGGTATTTGCACACATTAAGGCATCTACGACGTGATGCGATTTTTAAAACTTACTTTGGTAATAACTTTAGGATGTCTCTGGACTTTATATAGAGTCGCATTAATAGTGTTCTAGATAATAGTTATTTACGAAAGATTCTTTTTCCTTTTTTTGTGTGTAAAATAAGTAAATCTTCAAGGTACTATGGCTACCCTTTAAGTTTTTACAAAAATAATAAAAGAATTTTTTGGTACAAATTATCTTATTGTTTTTCAAAATATTCGCCTTTAATATTTATACACTTTTGCATGTGTTCGAACCACTTCTCGAAACGTTTTTTCCACTCTGAAGTTGGTACTTCAAAAACATGGGTTTGGAAGGATTGAACAGCTTCTTGCGGTGATGAAAATCACTGTCAATGCATTTTTTTTGATATTCGGGAACAAAAAGAAGTCGCTAGGCAGGTGAATATGGGCAATGAGACTTTAATTCGATGTTTTTCTTCGTTAAATAATTATTTCTTTGACGTGCTGTGTGAGAGCTAACATTGTCATGATGAAGAGTGATGCGACGTTTCCCGTTGTTTTAACTGATTTTACCGATGACTTCTGGTAAATAAACTGTAGTATACTATTCAGCATTAACTGTTTTTTGATCCTTTGAAGCAATTGTTGCAACATGTTTAGTATAACCATAGAAACAAGCGATCATTTTCTTGGAAGTACTTCGCGAACGAACCATTTTTGTTGGATTCGGTTCTTTTTGGAACACCCAAACAGTTGATTGTTGCTTAGTTTCCGGCTAGTACAACAATGGTAATGTCACATCTCAATAGCGCCATCTAATGGTCGTTTGTAAAAACTTAAATACGGCATTCGTAGTTAAATAATAGTTTCGAATTTGGACTGACGACTTAATAGGGTTCAGGTTTTTTGCCAACAAGCCATTAAATGGACAATAATTGGAGGTTAAATTTGAAAATAGATACTTGGAACAAATGGTAACTTTTTGTTGATAACCTCAAAAAATTTTAATAAAATCATGCTTTAAGGTCTATTCTCACCAAAGTTTAAAGAATGCTCTAGAACCTTGTAGAAATTTGCAAATCTCTACCACTTACTGAGTCAAGTGTTAGAGAGTTTTATGTAAATGTTGTATTTCGACTAATTCTCCATGAAATGTTATAGAACTCTCTGAAAATAGTATTTTTCGGAGTTCTTTCATCTGTCTAGTAAAGGACCCTTATAAACAACCGTTTTGTCCACGCAACTTTTTAGGTATCTTCGAATAGCATGAACCAGGTTCATCTGCATCTCTTTTTCAACCGATATTCTTTTATTTCACTTCACCAAAAATTATTCTTCTTCTTACGTTAGGCCTACGGCCTATGTTCTACTGATTCTCCTGCGAGGTTGATGCCCAACTTTATACCTTATCAGACAGCTCTCACTCTTAAAATTCTACTCCTACTCATTATTCCGCCCTTTTACTAGACATACCCTGAATCTATTTTCAGTTCATCGCTCATCTACAACCTCCCTAAAAAACTCTATTCCCAACAGAATCACTACCCTACTAACTCTACATAATATTTCTCCTCCTAAATATGACTATCCACTGCACTGACCTTTCCCTCCATGGCTCTCTAACTGTCCCCCTGTCGATCTTTCCATGCTCACACAAAGGAAAACGGAAACTTCAAACCTACTGCTTAGGAAAACATTTCTGGAAAGAATAGCAACTCACTATCCCAATTACACTCTACTTTATACTGATGGATCCAAAACAGACAAGGGGGTGGGTGCTTCCTTCTCCACTTCTTTAACTAACAAAATCTTTAAACTCCCATCGTATACCTCTATTTTTTCAGCCGAGCTTTTGGCAGTTAAAGAGGCCATACGCCACGCTCTAACCCTTAGAACTGCCACGCTTATTCGAATCATCTCCGACCCTACAGCGCTAAAATATAATTATGTTCGCCAGATCTTGGACCTATGCTATATGGTATATCTAAAACATCGCAAAATTGCCTTCTTCTGGATCCCCAGTCACATTGGCATCAGAGGCAACGACAAAGTCGACTTACACGCAAAACTAGCAATAGAGAGAGGCACCACAGGATGGGGAGAGAACCATCCCAGAGATTTCAACTCCCTCCTTATTCATAACCTACGTTCCTTATTCCAACTGAACTGGAACCTAATACCTCTTGATAATAAGCTATGGCCTATCAAACCTCTGGTCTACCCTCCCTTAAACTTCTTGAATATAACTAGAAAAGAAAACGTCCTCGTGCGAAGACTGGCCATAGGACATAGTTACAGTACCCATAGACACCTATTACAAAATGAACAAGCCCCTACATGCCTCTTATGCAATTCCCCTTTGATAGTCTCCCACATAATAGAGACCCCTCACTTTAAATCTATCAGAGATAAACATCAAATCCCATCAAACCTATCAGTATTAATAGCATCATTCGATTCACTCCACACCAATATTAAAAATTACCTAAAAGAGATTAACTTTATCGTATAACTATTCGAACACTCTCAGGGGTGCTAAATGACCTGGCAGTCGACGCGCCCTGACCCCATAATATCCATCCATCCATCTTTTTCAACCGATATTCTTACATTTCACTTCACCGAAAAATTCTTCTTCTCCTTGTTACGTTAGGCCTACGGCCTGGGTTCTACTGGTTCTCCTGCGAGGTTGATGCCCAGCTATCTCGCCATCTTTTCGATGGCCTTCCGGTAATCTAGGCTCTACCGGTTTTACGTCGCATGCCGCTCTTGCCAGCCTGTGTTCTCTCATTCTGGAGATGAGCTGATTCCAGTTTCTTCTTCTCTCACGACCCAATCTTATTATATCTTGTATACTGCACTGTTCTCTGAAATCTGCGTTTCTCATTCGATCATGCCTGTTCTTCCCTAAGATAGATCCCAGTATTTTCATTTCTGACTTTCTTAAAGCTTGTTTCGTTAGAATCTGTACCCTGGTTTCAATGGCGTAGGTCAGTATGGGACGTACCCAGGTTTTGTAAATCCTTTTTTTAGTTTCGGTCCTAAGGTATTTATTCCGCCATGTCATGTCCCTTAGTGCTCCTGAAGCAGCGGCTGCCTTTCTTACTTGATTGGTTGTTTCTTTATATAGGTCATGGTTGCTCGTTACGTCTATTGCTAAGTAATTAAACGACATTATTTGTTCGAGTAGTTGGTTGTTGACCATAGGCTTGCATCTAATTGGCTCTCTGACTACAGTTAAGTATTTTTCTTGGATGAAAGTTTTATATTGTATTTTTCCGCTGTGATGTTAAAATTGTGGAGGAGTTTTGGTAGATTGTCCTCGTTGTTGGCGATTAAGACTGAGTCATCTGCGTAGCATATCACCTTAAAATTCTGCTTTCCTATCTCGTATTCCCTCATTCCTGTTATGCTTTTAATTGAATGGCAGTGGACTTAAGCTGTCTCCCTGTCTGATTCCAGTAGCTACTGCGATCTTATCAGTTAGTTTGCCTCCAAGTCTTATGTTTGTATGGTAGTCGGAGTTAAGTTCTTCGATTACTCTAATGATTTTTAGAGGAACATAGTAGTCTTTGAGTATCTTAGTGACATCTTTCAGTCTAATTCTGTCAAACGCTTTAGTGAGTTCAACGAAGCATAGAAAGACTGGGCTGTTATATTCAATGGCTTTTTCAGCTATCTGTCTAATTATATATATATATATATATATATATATATATATATATATATATATATATATATATATAGCATCTATTGTGGATCGATTTTTCCTGAGTCCTTGTTGTTCTTCGCTAATTGGCACAATGTTTCGTAAAGTTTCAGCGATGATTCCGGTGAACACCTCTGATGTTGCTTCAAGTAGGGAAATGCCTCTATAGTTTGCTGGATTCTTTCTCTCTCCTTTTTTAAAAATGAGTGCGGTGATGCTTGATTTCCACTCGGAAGATATGTTTTATTTTATTAAATAATTTCATTAGTTCCCTTACTACCGTTGTTCCGCCATATTTCAATTGATTACTTCTGATGTAGCTTTCTTCTGGTGTCTTTCTATTTTTTAGTTTATTTATTGTGTTTAGAACCTTCGGTTATCTCCCAGGTAGATTGTTGCGTTTCTGATTTCTGGATTACTCTGTTTCCCTTATCGCTAAAAAGTGTTTAAAAATAATTTGTGCAGTCGTCAGCTTTTGGTAAGCTTCTTTCAATAATATAATAATAATAATATTATTAGTACAGGAAATTTCAGTCTCCCAATAATTACATTAAAACAGGATTAATCGTTTAACTTACCGTTAAAAGTAGTTTACCGAGTCGGGAGGTCAGTCAAATATATAGTGTTGTCAGACTACCACAATTTAAAAAGATTCCTCCCTTTACCGGCCTTCTTAATACCACTAAAATTGCATTGCAATCAGTCCATTGTTTTCTACTTGTGCTTAATGAAAACGATACTCCTACATACAAACCTAATCCATATAGAAGTTCTTTTATGGAAAAAACTATACTACCTCCCAATCAGCCCCAGTTGTTTAACTGGCACGTAAATATTGCCTATTTTTAACTTTAATCTCATGCATCTTAGCTCAAAGAATATATTATTTAATGAAATATAAATCATTACAATCAACAAATTTTTGCCAATAAGGTACAGCTTTGCTTATTTCTGTGGCAAAGAATATCGAACTACTGGATTCGATAAACTCATAGAAGATATTTTTGGTTGTTGAAGACTTTCTATGGTCTAAAAGTTCCATAGGTATTGTCTGATAGATTTTATTTAATTTGTTCAGCTTACAACGTTTAAATATTTTTTGCAGACGTAAATTGCTGTAGTTTGAGGTGTATCAGTTCAGTTACTTGAAAATACTTCTCAACTTTAATGGTTTCTATTAGATTCAGTAAGTTACAGTAAATGATAGTGCCAGCAAACTATCACTCAGTCTCCCTGATCTAACGCTATATTACTAAACGTCCCCAATTATACGGAATCCATTTTTAATCAAAAGTCACGATGGAATCGAGAAATGTGTAAAAAAAACTTAAAGTATACCTACCTCATAATGACGATTTTGTAAAACTTTACCAATTTGTTAAACTTTGTCGACTTTCCTAGTTGCTTCTAAAATTGTGACATGATTTACTCCTAACTATTTAGCAAGCTCCTGAATTTTTGTGAAAAGATCTGTCTGGATTAACGTCTTTGTGATCTGTCAAAGGACGACCACGAACTTCATCATCAGATTCTTATCACCATCCCGAAATCTTTGGAACTAACATTTCACCATAGGTTCATTTGCGGTTTACTCGTCAAGTTTATTTTTCATTTTATAAAGTCGCCTACTACTTTATAGCCTAGTTTAAAATCCCTAGAAATTGCTTCTGTTCAATCGTTAATTATTTCTAACACACACATTAAGGCTTGATTCATACTATGAGGCCGCTCTCGATACGCTCTCGGTTCGATAAAATATGTATACAGAAGAAACAATGAGTGTATTCACACTACCACTATCGCTCAGATTTCGATCTCATAACGCTCCACTATCGATACATTTTAAAGAATATTTTATCGAAGCGAGATCGGACCTGTCATGGCTCGTCACGGTAGTATGAATATGTTTTTGAACCCGTTCCATCCCGTCCCCGCTCAGTTGTGTATTAGACAACAAGTGAGTGTAAGGTAAAAAATTAATAAAAATTAAAAAACGTTAAAAATTGTAGATCATTTCAAACGTCCTAGAATCCATTCTAAAATACTTTATAAACTTTCCTTCGTCGTCAATTAGATGACGGTATAGTGTATCACTTTTTCGAGCCTTTAAACTTGGATGTACCCATATTCTTCTCCTCGGTTTCCTCAGTGTTTCGATGATTTTTGAATCATCGTCTAAAAGAATAGCTATAATTGCTAATTCCATAATTGAAAAGTTAAATGACATTATATATGCACTTTTCTTAACTACTCTTCTAACTTGAATTGTTGACGACGACAAATTTAAGCGAGATCTATATCAGAATAGCAATGTGGATATGAGAAAATCTTATCGAACCGAAAGCGAAGCGAGAGCGTATCGAGAGTGGCCTCATAGTATGAATCAAGCCTAATAGTAAAAATAACCGGTCAAGTGCAAGTTGGACTTGCGCAATTAGTGTTCCGTATTTCTTTTAAAATAAAAATTTTTGTTACGGAGGTATAAAATGATTAATGACTTCACTAAACACACCGTAAATGAGTTTCCAACAATGATTGTTTCCGATCTTTGTTGAAAACTGATGATTTTGAAATTTTTGTTTTTTTTAGATACCAGATAAATTATTAAAGGTAATGCACTCCTGATAATTTTCGTTCAATCTACATCCTGTGGAGAATATTTCAGAACTTTTTCAATATTGTTAGATTAAGATTTTTTAAAAATAATACAAAGAAAAATGGCCACAAGTATTATATTACCAGGCGTACAAGTATGAAATGCGGAGTTTTTTTTCTAAAAAAAACATGTTAAATTCGGAAGAATGATAAAAAGTGCTTTATTCAAAGTATGCTCCATCGCTTGTTATACATTTTTCCCATCTTTCGGGCAATTTGTGAATACCACACCAGTAAAAATCTTCCTCTTTTGCTGCGAACCATTCATCGAGCCATTTTTTCACATCTTCGTATGAACCAAAGCATTGCTCAGCAAGTGCGTGACCCATCGATGCAAACAAGTGGTAATCGGAAGGAGCTAAGTCTGATGAGTAAGCCGCATGGGGTAGAACTTCCCAGCTGAGTGCTTCCAACGTGTCGCGAACTGGTTTTGCCGTATGTCATGGAGCACTGTCATGAAGAAAAATGACTTTGTGTTGCCTCTTTCGGTATTTTGGCCTTTTTTCAAGCAGCGAACGGTTTCAAATCGGTCAATTATTGTTGGTAACGTTTAGTATCAACCGTTTCCCCAGGTTTTTAACAGCTCATAATAGACCACGCCCCACGTCCCACCAAACATAGAGCATCGTCTTTCTGCCAAAGCGATTCGTTCTTGCGGTCGATGTGGATGGTGAGCCTGGCTCTACCCATGATTTTTTGCGCTTAGGATTCTCAAAATAAATCCACTTTTCATCCCCTGTAACTATACGATGCAAAAACGACTTTCTTTTGTACCCAGCGAGCAAAATGTCAACGTGTTTTTGCGCTTTTCCATTTGCCTGTCGTTCAACTCATGTGGTACCCATCTACCGGTCTTCTGAATCTTCCCATCTCTCGTAGCCGATTGGAAACAGCTTGTTGACTGACAATCCAATTTCTCGGCGAGTTGTTTTTTGTGTGTTGCGAATCATCTTCGTCCAACAATGCTTGCAATTCCACATCTTCGTATTTTTTTGGCGGTTTTTCACGTTCCTTGTCTGCAACATCGAAGTCACCACTTTTGAAACGCCGAAACCATCGTTCACACGTATCTTGCGATGGAGCATGTTCACCATAAACTTCTCGAAGTAATCCGTATGATTCAACAGCAGTTTTCTTAAAATGAAAAAAAAAATTAATGCTGTCCGCGAATGCTCTTTGTTCTGTATAAATTTCGACATATTGAACCCAACAACACAACACTATGCACACACTTTTCCAATTTATCAATCGTGCGCGTCTGACATTTGTTGATGACACAATAAAATGGCGCAGTGTCAAATCTTTATAGCACAAACTGCACTGGTGCACCATCTATTGTCTGAAATTCCCATTTCATACTTGTACACCTGGTATATATATTTTTGAAATTGTGTTTTTACAAGCTTTCATTTAACAACTAACTCGATGATCTGGTATTTTTTTTTCGTTTCCGATTTCACTCTCCAAAAAAAACCCTTTAAGTCAAAATGTAACTTTTAGAACTACATGGCTCTGATGGGGCTATCAATTCCTATATTACTGCCAAATTTCAACTTTCTATGTCAAATAAATCGGGTATGACAGACGGACACCGAAGCGATCTTATAATTGTTCCGTAGGGAACACTAATAAAATTAATAACAGAAAAATATAGATAGAGCGGGAACTGTATTTAAAATTGACATATAATATAAACAGATTAAAAAAATATTTATTCTAAAAAGAAACAGCAAACTAAAACACCGAAAAACCAACATTATTATCTTGTCAACCTAAAATTGAAGATATGTCTTTAAAATATCCGCCCTCTAACGATAAATGAAACATTCGACTTATAGAACGGTGTAGACATTCATTAAAATTATGAGGACATATATATAGATATACAGGGAATATTATTTCGAACCAGAAAGCTTTGTACTTTACAACAACTTTTAATTCTGTACAAAGCTCAAATTCGATCAATGATGTAATACTGCTCCCATGTTTGTGGCTTTGCTTCCAAACACACAGCACTTGTTGGATTCTATTCAGAAGAGAGTTGTTCACCGGTTTGGAAACCCAGAACTCACCAACAGCCTTGATTCCTTGGAAAATTAAAGAACGGTTGGCGACGTCAGTATATTTTACCAGTTATATCATGGAAAGTGTTTGATAGATGTAGCCTGCTTAATTCCTCCCAGAGCGGTGCATGTTAGTAATTAACGTCGCACTAATATGTCATATCCGTATGAGATTCAGCTTGCTACTCCTCTTACAACCATTTTCAAGCAGTCCTTTATATTGGAATGATTTGCCAGGAATACGTTTCCCACCGAATAAAATTTGCAACGATTCAAGAAAAATGTGAGTTCCTTTATGCTTACACGTGTCGCTTCTGTAGCGCTTTAAGAAATTCTCCGTAGCACGTGGGCTATGTCCATGAAAAAAAAAAGGCCCCGAGAAACGTGTTTACTTGACAAACCGTTCCAAAAAACTCCACAAAATATTATCAAAAGACGGTTGCCCGTGGGCACTTGGCAACTCATTATATTATCAATAGTTGCTTTCTATGGTTTACAAACAAATTAAACTGACATAATGCGATGCACTAAATTTGGTCACTTTATATAGTCCAGTTCATCCAGATGCTAAACTTCTAATGCTATTGATTAATATTCTATAGCTCCACATGTAATTTATGTGGCATTCAATGGAACCATTTTGGTGTAAGCCTCTGTGATATGTGTCCTAAATTTACACTTCGACAAGTTGGATTAAAGCTTGTGCTGGAAGATAAATTGTTTACTGTTTGTATAGAACAATTAGACCGCACTAAAGGGTATGACATAGATACAATGAAATTTTCACACTTGCTGGTTTTCTTCATAAATTAAGCTCTAAATTATATTCTTATATATATATATATATATATATATATATATATATATATATATATATACTTAAATATAAAATTTGTTGGGAAACTCGGCAAAGGGCGTGATAAAAGTTCACACAATGTTGATTCAGCCAATATTTCGGTCTTAGGTTGGGACATTCTTCAGGGCAAGAATTGAAAAAGAGAATCAGTCTACTAACTGAGAAAGCTTGGGCAGAAAAACTAAATTATTCGAATTATTACTATTATTATTATTTTTAATAAACTAATGTAGAAGTACAATGAAATATAAGATGTAATATAAAATAAAAGAAAAAGACTCACATTAATAGTGAAAAGTAGTGTTAACATGAATGGCCATTATTAGCTTGTAACACAGAAACGACTAACATTCCATTAAAATAAACACTATACACTAATAAACAAGAATAAAAAGCTCAAATTTATAACAAAGATGTGTTTTAAAACCCTGGATGCTGAAAACATTTTTAATTATTAATTAATTCACCCGAACAAACCACCTGTGGCCGGCGCCATGCACAAAATGATTGACATACCACTGACGAAAGACAGTTACTTGACAGGGAAAGGGATTATTTTGAAAACCTAGAAACCTAAAAACCGAAAATGTAAACACCCGGAAAGAGAACTGGTCTAATGAAAAATATATAAATGGTCAAACAGAGAGAAGAAGAAATTACCAATTGAACGACCTAGAATCGGTAAGGAAATTCGGATCGAAGACAACCATAAATTTTGGGTAGAAAAGGGGAGAAGAGATCTAGCAAAAGAGACATAGAGAAGGGAGGATGGAATGTTATATTAATTTCTGAATCAATTTATTTTATTAACTTATATATAATTTGTTGATTTAATTATTGGGAAAATTTAATTAATTTGAGAAAAAGAAGGTTTATTCATCAAAGGGTGTATTTAAGCATGAAAATACCAAGAGGAGGGAAGGTAACAAATTACTAGAACAACCATCAACGTTAGAAGAATCAATCTAGGTAAGTAAGGGGAACAATTCCTAAGACCGCAGGACCAAGGGACCAACAAAAACAAGATAAAGGAAAGGAGAAAGAATTAGAGAATTGGGAGTTGGTCTGTTCAGTAACGGACAGCCATTTTTGAAGGTTGGCTGAAAATCCAGCCGCCAGGTAGCAGTTGTGTGTTTTTCATGCTTGCAAGATGTCAAAAGGACCTTCTCGAGAAGTGCCACATCTTCAGTTGTGATCTAACCTTCATAGTAAACGTGAGATTCAATAGTGCGCTATTTCGAGTTGTGACGTTTTTGATGATTCAAGTGGTGATAATCTTCCAAATGATTTTGAATTGTGGCAGTCTAGAAGATTCATGTGTAAATATCTTCCTTTTCCTATTTTGAATTGTGACATTTTTGAAGATCAAGTTAGTTACAATTATTGGTTATAACTCTAAATGTGCCTCTTTTGATGTTACAAACGAGGAAATGTAACGATGAGGAGAAGCAGTCGTTCAATCTTTCGTCTGGTGGCTGTGAAACCAAGTTAAATACTGAATCTTACAATAGTGAACAAGGTGATAACGGAAATGCATCTCCATCTGTCCAACATTCGAACTTTGACGCCACCTTATCTCAACCTGAAGTAAATATGGACCAATGTAATAACATTCTATATTATCTATATATATGTATATATATATATATATATATATATATATATATATATATATATATATATATATATATATATATATATAAATATATATATATATATATATATATATATATATATATATATATATATATATATATATATATATATATATATATATATATAGACAAGGTCCAGATAGTTTAACAAGAAACGAAATTGGTTATGTTTTATGAAATGACAAGACTGTTGTAATCGACACGACAGTCCTGGATGCGATAAGCATTGGCAGTGATCATCGAATGCTCAGAGCATAAATAAGAAGAAATTTGAAGCAGGAGAGTCGTAACTTGATAACGCATACAAAGATAAAGACACCAACAGAGATAATAAAAAGGAAACGGAGATAAATATCGGCAAGTACTGTAAAATTATGTAGAACACATAAACTACCAAGCAGAACTTGATGAATTAAACACACAAATAACCAACAGCTTACTTATGACTACAAAACAAATAGCAACATCGAAAAAATAAGAAGACAAATTAAGTAAAGAAACACAAAATCTAATGAAACAGAGAAGACTCTTAAGAAATGATCCTACGAATAACAAATTAGAATTGGTAGAAATAGACAAAAAAATAAAGAAAAGGTCAGAGAAGGTGTCAGATAGTACAGAAACTCGAAAACAGAAGAAACTCTAAAAGAGGGAGAAAGTTTGAAACACCTAAACAGACAAATGAATAAAGGGAGATATCAAATTATAAAATTTCTAAATAACGATAACCAAGAGTTCGCACAAATCTAAAAGATAAGGGAAGCTACAGAAAAATATTTTCAAATTCTATATGACACGAACATATTGTCACCGCCCGGGAAAGTAGAAGGAAATATTGTGAGAGTAAGAAATGTAGGATCTGGAGAAATTCCCGATATAATAACGGATGAAATAATGAACGCCATTCAACATATGCGCAACAACAAAGAACCAAGTAACGATGAAATAACTACAGAAATGATAAGGTATGGACGGGTATCGATAATACAATCTTTTCAAGCTCTATTTAACAGGTGCCTTATAGAAAATAAAATACTAACACCAAACCTTGGGTCAACGCCTTGATCGTGCATATTTTTAAAAAGGGGAACAAATTTAAATTGGAGAAAACCCATCAGCCTGTTAGCGGTACTATACAGAATCCTCCATAGAATCATAACATATATATGAACGAACAAATTAGATAGTTATCAACCACGTGAACAAGCGGGATTTGGACCATCGTCAAACAATTAGATTACTAGTGAAAAAAGCAAATGACTATATAATCTCACCTTGTGGATAGAAATGGTTGACTACGAAAAAGCTTTTGGGTTGGTAGAGCTATGGCCTGTCCTTAATGCCTTAAGTAATAGCAGAGCCAACGAAAGATACACAAGTCTTTTTAAACGCTTATATAAAAATGCCATATCACAAATAATCCTTGAAGAAAAAAATAAATAAAATCAATATTAAAAGAGAAATTAGACAAGACGACTCAATATCCACCAAGGATGTTCACATTGATTCTAGAAGAGATGTTCAAATCGCTAAAGTGGGAAAATAAAAGAATACTAATAGACGGTGAACGATTAAATCACTTAAGATTGCCAGATGATGTCACTCTGATCGCTAACACAAAAGAGGAATTATAAGAAATGCGGATGGAATTAAATAACAAGTCTCGAGAAATAAGTATAAAAATAAACTTCACTGAGACCAAATATATGAACAACGAAACTAAAGATAACAGCCAGAAACTATTAATAGAAGGTGAAAGAATAGATGAGGTACAAACATTCATATATTTAGGAGAAAAATCGAAATATCAAAATATAATTTAACGGCTGACTTGGGTAGAAGAGTCTCGTTAGCTTGGCCAACAACAATTCATATTACAATTTGAGGGATCGATGCATTCAATCCAGCCTAGTATAATGTAAATAACATGTTTCGACTTTGAGTCAATGTGACACTTATGTCATATAATTCATTAATAACTTGTCCCTTCGTAAACGTGGACTAAGTAGCATACAACTTTGTTTTCGACCTGCTGGAGAGTCCTGCCTATGAATTTAAATGTAGCCTTATGAAATGCTCCTTCAATGTCTACAAAAATTTCGTAATCGTAACGTCCACGTCCAACGACTTAAAGTCATAGCTATGACTCGTTCCAGTGACGTCTGCGCGAACGATTCGATTATTCGAATTAGTATTCGATGTGAAGGGCCATAAACAGAAAAGTAGTAACGCTAACGGATGTATATGTGTATAAGTCTTCCTTATATATTACAGAAGACCATATTTTACATT
Source organism: Pachyrhynchus sulphureomaculatus (assembly GCA_019049505.1). Taxonomy (NCBI): domain Eukaryota; kingdom Metazoa; phylum Arthropoda; class Insecta; order Coleoptera; family Curculionidae; genus Pachyrhynchus; species Pachyrhynchus sulphureomaculatus. The sequence goes on from CM032449.1 coordinate 203,324,568, forward strand.
CCCTTGATTATTTAGAGTGATTATGAAAACATTAATCACATGATTCTCCTTTATAGAGATATTTTAGTTGAAATAAGTATTTTTACGAAATAAAAAAGAACGTGATTTTTTCGTTATTTTTAGTTATCTAGACGTAAGTCCTAAAAAAAGTCTATATATACCATTCAAGGGTTGCCGAATCATGTCTTTATATGTTCGTTGGCACTCAATTTTATTTGTCACACATTTTCTCTGGATGAAAAATGTCGTAGCCAACTTTCGGACAGGGGTAACCTAGGGTTTAGTTCCAGCTATTTGTTTTTCGAGTTTTATAAATCGTAGACTATAATATGATATTGATTTTGCTTTAAGATTCGGAAAGAAAGGGCGTATAGACGTCTCTGTTGATATAAATTTTATGACGTATAAAAATAAAGGAGTTGATTTGAAAGGTGTTTTTCCGTGGTGATAAACCATATGAAAAAGAAAAAGGAAAAAATAAGGTAAAGTAATAAGATAGAGACATGAACGAAAATAAAGATTCAAGCTTCCTACATAATTATGTCAGCACACTTTATTCCATCGTCACTAAACTTGGCGTTGCTCATGCATATTGCTATGATTATGTTGAAAAGAGTGCTTCTTAAAAACTGAAATATAATTCCCTACTAGAAATCCAACTGAAAGCTATATAAGTTTTTGATATTATTTATACCTATTAAGTGACTCGATGGAATACTGCTCCCATGTTAGGGGCATTTTTCTAAACTATAAACCTATCTAGAAGAGGGCTAAAGTTTGAGTCATATGTCAAAAATAAGATGCACAATTATCTCTAATTTATCTCTTTAAAAAAATTCTTAGAGTAAGAGGGTTCAAGAGATTGTTTATTTATAATCCTTAATCCTGTACAAATATATTCTTAGTGTTTCGTATCCAAATTGAAAAACTTATGGAATTATTTCGGTGTCTGTCTGTCACAGCCGAATTTCTTCGGAACTATTTGACAGAGAAAATTGAAATTTGTCACAAATATAGAAATTGATAGCCCAATTACCGCCATATAGTGTTAAAAGTTAAATTTTGGTTTAAGGCGTTAGTTTTGGGGGGTGAAATCGGAAGTGAAAAACAATTTTTTTTTTCAAGGTAATCGAGTGGGGTGTCAAATATAAGCTTGTAAAAACACGAGTTCAAAGATATATATGATGTAATAATCGTGCAAACTTTCTTTTTTACACCATTTTTAAAAAATTGCCAAAAATCGCTGTCCCTCTACCGTATCTCCAAGAGTATTACTCAAAGAATTTCAAAAAAAATTCTGGAATATTCTCCAAAAGGTGCAGACTGAATAAAAATTATGACGAGTGCATTACCTTTGGCGATTTTTTAGTATATAAAAAGAAAAATGTATTTGGCAAGTTTTTGTATACGTCCTGCGTGATTAAATTAAAAGTCAGTCCTAACTTACTGTCATTATTTTTTTTTTTTATGGGTCTAGTACACGTGCTGCAGGGAAGTCCCTAAAGCGCTACACGTGTGCGGAAAAAGCGATTCACGTTGTTCTCGGTGGGAAACACATTCCTGGGCAAATCATTCCAAAGGGATGATGTTCTCCATATAAAAGACTGCTTGAAAAGCGTTGTACGAGGAGTAATAAGCTGAACCTCATATGGATGCGAAGTATTAGCGCGACGTGTATTTCTAACATGCACCGCTCTGGGAGGAATTAAGCGGGCTACATCCGTCGAGTACTTTCCATAAAAATCTTTGATGTTCCAGCGACTCAAGGATGTCGGTGAGTTCCGTGTCTCCAATCAGAGGAACAGCTCTTCTCTGAATAGAATCCAACAAATGCAATATATGTTTGGGAGCGGAGCCCCAAATATGGGAGCAGTATTCCATAGTTGGTAGAATTTGAGCTTTGTAAGGAATTAACAGTTGTTGTGGAGTGTAAAGCTTTCTGGTTCGAAATAATATTCCCAACATTTGAGAAGCTCTCTTTGCTATGCCTACGACATGTTCATGCCAGGTTATATTTGCTCCCAAATTAACGCCCAACAAATTGAGTGACGATGTAAGAGGAATGGAGTGCCCCGTTCATAACTATGTCGGGTTCAGCAACGTTAACTTTTTTAGAAAAAACTGCGGCCTGGATTTTTGTAGCGTTAAATTCCACTTGGTTACTGTCACCCCAAGATAGAATTTCTTCCAGGCTTTTGTTAAGTTGAGCGACTTTTCGCTGTCTGCGGATATTCGTCTGAGTAGCCGATGTCCGAACGTTCAAAGTGATGAAAGAGATAAGCGTACTGTCATTTGCAAAGCTGTAGATTGGATTTCCGTCTTTTCTGGCAGATCGTTAATGCAAATGAGAAAGACAGTAGGAGATAATATGGAGCCTTTGGGCACACCGGCGTTGATAGTGAAGGCGTTAGAGAGAAATTCGTCGACTGCCAGAAACATGAGAGCCACAAACAGAACTTTTCAGACATACCATAACAGCGTAGCTTAGCCAACAGTCCATTGTGCCAAACACGGTCGAATGCCTTGGATATTTCAAGAGCAACCGCTCAGGATTCTCCAAAGTGTTCAATTGCATTGTTCTAAATATGTGTTACATAAGTCAGAAGATCTCCTGTTGATCTAGGTTGACGAAACCCATATTGGTGATCACTAATAATGTTGAATCCTTCAACATATTTTAGAAGATGCTGATTGACAGCCTTTTCCATGACTTTTGATATTATTGAGAGCAGTGCGACTGGTCGGTAGTTATTTGGCAAGATCTTGCCTTTTTTAGGTATCGGATGAACTGTGACACACTTCCTGCAGGAAGGAAATATTCCCATTTTGTAGGACAGGTTGAAAAGTCTACAGCAAACTGGTGTTAGTTCCCTCGCACAGTTTTTGAGAACTATGGCAGGTATTCCGTTAGCGCCAGAAGCTTTTTTGGTATCTAGCTTCATTAAAATACGTTTAATGATACGCTGTCTGAAGACAATATCGGGCAACATTCACTGCACTATGGGAATAGTAGGCGGTGTTTTTCCTTGGACATCGACAGTAGAATGTGAAGCAAAGAGTTCAGCCAACAACATTTTATTTTTTGAATATAAGAAAATACATCTTTAAATTTTTAATTTATTTTTATAGTTTTCACTCCCCTTTTGCTTACTAAAATGTAAAAATAGTGTTCTTTAATATGTACATATGTTTGACCAATAAAAAATTGGTCGACTGATAGTTAAGGGGGCCTGGTGGACAGGCCTAACGGTAAAAGTGAAGCCGTAGCTTGTAGTAACAAAATCATTAAGGGATTATCTTTTGCCAGTTGGTAATTGTGTGATATTTCATTAATTTTGTGTACCAAAATGTTGTATTTTTATACTAGATATACAGTTAACGTCTATCTACCTTGCTACAGCCTTAAGCATATATTTAAGAATCCACAAAAATCGTCCATAAACTTAACCGAGTTTCCTATGAATATTAAAGTCTTACTACAAAATAAAATACATTGCAACTGCAAATGCAGAAGGTATTTATGTAATTTTAAATGAAATTTGATATTTAAATAAGGATTTTTCTTTAACGATGATGACGAAGATATCTAGCAAGATTTACTAAAGCGTTAAAACAAGTAATTTTTAACAGGATTGGAAAAATGTGTGAGGTTGGTGGGGTTTTACAAATGTATTCAAGTAGAAGTGTAATGGAAAGTAAATGTTACAACTAAATTACGTGTTAGCAACTACAGAGTTTCTTTTTTATATATTTTTTTATATATTTTTTGGTCAATTTTTCCAAAGTTGGTAAAAAGACATTTATTTTTAAATTTTGTAAAACGTATTCAAATTTAATGGTAACCTGAAAACAGTTGGGCTAGAAAATAAAGTAGGAAAAATAGCAGAACATGTTAATAATGGAATATAATTTCATCATATTTATATAATATTTATTATTTATTTATTTATTTATTTATTTTTTTAATACAACTATCCTACAGAACAATCCAATTATAGGATAGGAACATTCAAATATAACAAGTACAAATAGATAAGTATTTATCAAATCAGCATTTTAATAATTCTAATAACTAGACTACAAGCTAAAGAAAAATAAAATAAAAAGAGACAGACCTAATCCACAGTTAAACATGACCTACGTAGAGATGTCATACTGCAACAGAAAATATCAACTATATGTTTTGACCCTTTCATAATTCATGCACATAACGTATATCGGCGAGTACATCAACAAGTTTGTTCTTGGAACAGGCATGTAGAAAAAAGAATGGTTTAGGCGAGCGTGTGGAGATGGCACACGGAACCTAATACTTGAGAGGGTGCAAGGGCATTCAATTCTGTTGTTCAAGATTTTATATAAAAACAAGATTGTAGCATATTCTCTACGCCGAGAAAGGCTAACAATATTGAATCTTCTTAACAGAACATCATTAGGGAAACCCAATGGTGGATAAATACCATCTAATTTAAACCAGAGGAACTTCACAAATCGTCTTTGGATTTTTTCAATATGATTAATGTGGATCTCATATGTTGGGTACCAGATAACTGAACCATATTCCAGTTTAGAACGCACCAAAGCATTAAATAAAGTGTTGAGGGTTTCAATGTTTGAAAGGTCTCTAGAATTCCTCATAATGAAACCCATACACCTATAAGAAGAAGCAATGATCTCATTTATATGATCCACAAAACTGAGTTTAGTATCAAACATTACACCAAGATCTTTGAAACGATAACATTTTTCAAGATCATTATGGTTTAAATTATATAAAAAATTTACTGGTAATTTCTTTCGAGTGAAAGACATAGAAAAACATTTCTTTGTGTTCAAATATAAGTTATTACGTATACACCAACGATTTAAAGTATCTAGATCGTCCTGAAGAGTTACACAATCATGGAGAGAGTCTATGCATCGGTATATTTTCAGATCGTCAGCATAAAGCAAAGAGGACGAGGTAAGGCCTCGGGTGATGTCATTTATAAATATGTTAAACAATAACGGTCCTAGGACAGACCCTTGAGGAACACCAGAGGTAGCATTAATAATGACCGACTCAAAACCACGATAATTTACTATCAGTTGACGACCAATTAAGTAAGATTTCAGAAGATTTAATAAATTGCCATTAACTCCACAGTTTGAGAGTTTTTCAAGCAAAATACCATGGTCAAGCCGGTCAAAAGCCTTTGAGAAGTCTGTATAAACTACGTCGACCTGTCCTCCATTGTCCATACTTTCCGAAATAAATTGAGTAATTGTAACTAAATTGGTAATGGTTGAACGCCCTGGAAAGAATCCATGTTGGCTTTCAGTTATGAAAAGTTTAACATGATTAAATATAATGTCATATAGCACAATTTCGAAAACCTTTGAAAAGTTGTTCAATATTACCACAGGTCTGTAATTTTCAATGTGGCTCTTATCACCCTTTTTGAATACGGGACATATTTTTAGACTTCTTCCAGATTTGGGGAAAGGACGACGAGCTTAAACACAGATTGAAAAGAAACGTGAGAGGCTTGGACAACACAGCTGCGCAATCCCGAATAAAAAAAGCTGGTAGACCATCGGTTCCAGCGGTCGATTTAGGTTTAAGTTTCTTTAAGGCACTGATCACGTCTCTTTCCTCTATGGTGTTGACAATTAGAGATGAAAGAGAGGGACGTGAGCAGTTATCAGGGGGGTTGTTCCGAAACGTAGAGGAATCAACATATGCCGATTGGAAGAACTTAGCAACAAATTCACTATCTCCTGAGGAGCCGTAAGCAATTCGTTTTCAAAATACATGTTGATGGGAATACTAGTTGTCCTCCTTTTCTCGTTTAGAAAAGACCAAAATTTATTTGGGTTGATAGAGAAGTCCCTTCGTATATATACGAATATCTTGATATTCCGCCCTTGTTTCAGAGCATTTTAAAAAAATTTTTATATACCATTTACATCTAAAAAACAATCAGTACGAAATAAACTGATTTGCTATGGCTATATTTAAAACAATCACACACATCCCAGTCAGATAGATGACAAGAAAACATAAACATTATGAATGTAGGATCTGAAGAACTCCCAGATATCACACAGGAAAATACACTGCCCTGAAGCAGATGAAAAACACTAGATGCTCTAGACAGGATCAAATTACTGTAGAAAAACGGTGAAGTTGGGCGATAAATCTCTGAAAGATGCTGTAAAAGTCCTACTAAATAAATGCGGGAAAAAAAATCCCAATAAAAATGGTGTTATTCGCAGGTTTATACTTCTCTTTAAGAAAGGCGATAATACTGATATCGAAAATAATCTGCCCATATATCTTCTATCGTACTTATGTAAGCTCTTGACTAAAATCTTAACAAATCGCTAGATTTTTATCAACCTGTGGAACAGGCAGGCCTTAGAAAGGGATCGACCTCCTCTATACAGTACCTACTGTCATAGAGAAATGCACAGAATATAAGGTACCGATACATTTGGCCTTCATTGATTTTCATAAGGCATTTGATACTGTTGAAATCGAGTCCGTTCTAAAGTCCCTGGCGAATGTAAGAATTGATTCCCGTTATATAAAAATAATAGAGAACATCTATAAAGAAGCATCTATACATATTAAAATTGACGAAACAACTGTCACTAACAACATACCATAAAAAAAGGAGTGTGACAAGGAGATACTATCTCACCTAAATTATTTACGCTGACTCTTGAAGACGTCTTTAAGGAGTTAAATTGGGATGAGAAGAGCATCAACATCGATGTCATTAGAATGAGTAGCAGGCAAGCAGTGGTTAAACCATGGAAGAAATTAGAAGAGACCTACTTGCAGGAGTTTACGAACTTGACAAGAAGAAGATATTTAAAATAAATTACAATTTTATAAGACGTAAGATTTAAAATTTTAAAAAACCAATTAATATTAAATGTTTTAAAAAAATAATACACACCTTAAGACTGCAACGATCATCTATAATATATATAAAAATGCAACGCCTGTCTGTCTGTCTGTCTGTCCGTTATTGTGCTTATTACTCGAGAACCACTTATCCGATTTACGTGATTTTTTTTTCATCCATACATACGTTCTCTGGCTAGGTTATAGGATATATTTTATTATATTAGGTAACATAAGGAATAAGTAGTGACGATAATGGTGAATTAAGTCGGAAAAAAGCTTTGCCGCTAGAGCGCTCTCTTGCAATACGCTGCCTAAACCGTTAAATATGGAACAATATCATATAGCAAAGAATATAATATATATAAAATGCAACTCTCTGTCTGTCTGTCTGTCCAATGGTGCGCTTATCACGCGAGAACCACTTATCCGATTTACGTGTTTTTTTTTTTTAATTCGTACATCAACTCCTGGACAAAATTAACGCAACAATCTGAAAATTAATTTATCTTTTTCTTATGTCAGTTTTTAAAGTTTATCAAGTATTTGAATAGTAGGCTATGCATATTTTGTTTCGTTCGTCATGACAGAAATCAAAACAATTCATTTAGATTTACAGTTACAGTAATAATGCGATAAATTTTCTTTAAAAGTTAGCTTATAAATTGTTCCCTTTTTCAAAGTAATAGGTTTTTGTGGTAGACTGTTTTATTTTTGACCCCGAAGAATTAGAAAAATGAATCGAACAAGGAATTTAACTGAACAATAGGTAGTGCGAGCCTCAGTTTTATTGGACGAGGGATATTGTCAGAGTTATGTTGCCAATTTGTTAGGCAAACATCGTTCCACAATAAGTCGTATGGTAAGACGCTTGAATGAAGTAGGAACTTATTCTAGAAGGCTAGGGCAAGGGCGAAAACGATGCACTAGCGACCTAGATGAACGTTTTTATAAGACAATATGCTTTAAGAAACAGGCCTGTTACTAGTTCTATAATAAGAAACGAACTCGAAGCTGTTCGCAATGTCACAATTTCTTCTAAAACAGTTAGAAGACGGTTAAATGAAGCTGGATTAAACAGTAGGAGACCAGCCACTGCGCCCTTGCTTACTAGAGAGAACAGAGTTGCCAGGTTACGATTTGCTCGAAATCACGAAAACTGGTCTGTGGATGATTGAAAACAAGTTTTCTTCACAGATGAAACTAGGGTTAGTCTAAAAACATCCAGATGGTCGTGAGCGAGTATGGCGAAGACCAGGAGAGAGGTTTGCTCCTTGCAATATCTCTGCAAGGATTCCATTCGGCGGTGGCTCTGTTATGTTCTGGGGTGGCATCTGCTTTGATGCTCGCACAGAGTTAGTTCCTGTCCGTACGAGATCCATGAATGCTGACTACTATCTTGAGAATATTGTAATAGAACATGTGATGCCTTTCGGTTATTTTGTGGGGCCTAATTTCCTGTTTATGCAAGACAACGCTCGACCTCACGTGGCTAAGGAGGTACTCGATTATCTTAATGAAGTTGATATACCGATTATGCAATGGCCACCAAAAAGTCCGGATCTGAATCCGTTAGAACATGTATGGGATTACCTTAAGAAAAATGTGAAACGTCATATACCTGCACCTAGAAACCTGAGGGAACTTGAAAATGCAGTTATCACAGAATGGGAGCAAATTCCTCAAGATTTTATCCAAAATTTAATTAGAAGCATGCCTAGGCGCATAAACGCTGTCATCCGAAGTAGAGGACACACGCTACTAGTGTCCCAGTTACACCATTAATTTTGCTACTAGTGTCCCATTTTATTTTTTTCATTATTACATAATTTCAATGATTTGCTATTAGGTCTTAAGAATAATTTTAATTCGAATCTTATAGAGAAATTTGGTAGCTAATTCACTTTTAAAGTATCCGAATAAGTTTTTTTCTATTTTTTAGTGTAACCAATGTTCATAAAAAATTATTAAAATTAATTCATTATAGAGATTTGTATGATTTTATATATTGTTGCGTTAATTTTGTCCAGGAGCGTATGTTCTTTGGCGAGGTTATATAATAATAATAATAATAATCTATATCTATAATATATATAAAAATGCAACGTCTCTCTGTCTGTCTGTCCGTTTGTGCGCTTATCACGAGAGAACCACTTATCCGATTTACGTGTTTTTTTTTTTTTAAATTCATACATATGTTCTTTGGCCAGGTTATAATAATAATAATCTACATAATACATATAAAGCGCAAAGTCTCTTTGTCTGTCTGTCTGTCCGTTATTGCGCTTATCATTCGCGAACTACTTATCCGATTTACGTGTTTTTTTTTAATCCATGCATGCATGGGTTCTCTGGTTAGGTTATAGAGTATATTTTATTACGTCAGGTAACATAAGGAATAAGCAGTGGCGATAATAGTTAATCACCTCCCCGTGAGCGAAGCCGCGTGCACGGCTAGTTCAGTGTATAATGTTTATTTTATTTTAAGTCTGAGGGAATCCTTAGCTGTAGTTTTTATTTTCTTTTATTATGAAGAGTATTGATATTAAGAGAATATCTGCACTTAATTACTTTGAGAGGATAACTCTAATGTTTTTCTCTAAAAAGATTCTCCACGAAAAAGACAACAGGAGAATTTAGACAAGACAATCTTAATAATAAAAAAAGAAAAAGAGAACAAAATCCCTTTTTTTATTGAATTCAAAATAGATATTTTTATAAAAGAAAATACCTGCTATTTTTACCTTTAAATCATAAAGCTCTTGAAAATTCAATATCAAATTATTTCTGCTGAAAATAAATGGTCAAAATGAAACTTTAGGTAACCCTTGTGGAAAGTTGCCCAAGAAATATTTCATCTAGGAAAACCTAATGACAAATGAGTTGCAGGGCGCCAAGCGACCTGCGTTCCGCGAGGGACAGTGGTGTAGCAGCATTAACAAATACACATAATATTTGATTTTTTAAATTAAGAGTAAACGATGTATTTGGTAATTTTGCCTATTCGTCTAAATAAAGTAGGCATTTTATTAATCTACTGTGAATAAATTCCAGAATATATATTCAAGCTGCTCACAGGAAAGATTTTAAAGCCTACAGTGTTTACAGTGGCGTAGTTAGATTCCAGGCGGAAGGTGACATCTTGATTATAATTTACTCTTCTTTAAGAAAAAAGGAAGAATACTAAAGACGGGGCGGGAAGAGAGCATCGGTCGATAATAAAGTGGGCGTCAAACGACAATCTAGAAGGAAAACCACTTGGTGAAAAAATATCTCTTTTGCATTAGAACTTTAAAAACTTAAACTCCTTCCCAAAAAGAAAATTAAAAATTTATGACAGGGTGACGTGGAGATTTTTCACCAAAAAAGGGCCTGTACCTAAAGTGGAACTTTAAAACATAATTTAAAAATCGTTGACTGGAGGGAGGAGTGAACATTTTCGCAAAACCCTCGAAAAAGTTCTATTGATATATATATATATATATATATATATATATATATATATATATATATATATATATATATATATATGCAAGATATGAGATTTATCTTTATTACTAAATTTAGAATAAAGGTGAATTTATAAATGGATTCTGCATCACTTGAAACTCAAAAAATGATTTTGCAGTGCCGATTGTCATTTGTGGTTTGGCGGCAAATTTGAATTTTGTAAAGTGTGAAGTCCAAAAGTCACTCTGTTAAAATATCGAAAATATTTATGAAGAAAAAAAATACAAAAATTGTATTTTGTCAGTTTTAAACCAACAAAAAAATGAGATCGCAAGAAAGTTCGAATATTTGAGGTTTTTGTATTTTTGACATTAGCATAAAAATTTTATTGCAAAAAACGAAAAAAAAAATAACGAATTATTATTAACCAAAGGTGACAAACACTTTGACTATACAGAACAAAAAAACAAATAAACAAAATTCACAAATTAAAAAACAAAAAATCGTAAACGTAAAAAATTATCTTGTTTGCAGTTATTTTTTATGTTTTGTAATCAATTATGACGCTAGAGTGTCCTTGAACAAGCGACATCCTCAAACCGCATGTAATATGTACGAGTAGGGTAAAAATATTTGATAATTGTACCTGCAACAGTTGCGATTTTACGAAAAGCACAATTTTTTAAATTATTGATTGTAAAACAAGCGAAAGCTAAATCGAAAAATAAATGTTTAAATTCGTACACCAATCTAACAAATTCAAAAAATAAAAAGTTTCTAGCGAACATATTTTTATTGATCAAAAACTGACGAAATATGATTTTCATTCATCTATAAACTCAATTTTCTTCTTAATTTAATAATAAAGAAAAATCCCATATAACGCACCCACACACACACATATATATATATATATATATATATATATATATATATATATATATATATATATATATATATATATATATATATATATATATACATATATATATATATATATATAAATATACATATGATGGTGGAATGTAATACCAAAAATTCCGGGTTTCAATCCGCTAGTAGCTAACTGAGAAACCGAAGTACGAGGCTGGTTTGAAAAGTCCGTGCAAAGTCCGAGAGATGGCACCACCGGCGCGTATCGAGGTCATGTTTAGTTAGTAGCATCTCTTGAATGAACGCACACCAAGTTTCAGCCATATTGGTCTATTTCTTTGTGTTTGGCATTCGTGTGAATCAAGGAAGTCGAGTGATTTCAAGAAATGGACGAAAAAGAATTTCGTGTGGTGATTAAACATTACTTTATGAAAGGTAAAACGCCTCAGGAGACTAAAGAGAAGCTTGATAAACATTATGGTGACCCTGCACCTTCGATTAGAACAGTTTATAAGTGGTTTCAAAATTTTCGGACTGGCCATATGGGCACAAGTGTCGCTGAACGTTCTGGACGGCCTGTGGAGGTTACGACTCCAGAAATCATTGATCAAATCCATGATATGGTGATGGATGACAGAAGAGTTAAGGTGCGTGAGATTGCTAGTGCTGTGGGCATCTCGACTAAATGGGTACATAATATTTTGCATAAACATTTGGACATGAGAAAGCTATCCGCAAGATGGGTGCCGCGATTGCTCACGCTTGACCAAAAACGGAATCATGTGAAGTGTTGCAAGGATGGTTTGCAGCTGTTCCAGCAGAATCCGGAGGACTTTAAGCGTCGTTTCGTCACTGTGGATGAAACATGGATACATTACTATACTCCTGAGACCAAACAACAATCTAAACAATGGGTTACCAAGGGGGAATCTGCACCAAAAAAGGCGAAGACCGTTCCTTCGGCCGGAAAGGTTATGGCGACTGTCTTTTGGGATTCGCAAGGGATAATCCCCAACGACTATCTGGAAAAGGGTAAAACTATTACAGGTGAATATTATTCATCGTTATTGGACCGTTTGAAAACCGAGCTGCAAGAAAAACGCCCGCGATTGGCCCACAAGAAAGTCCTTTTCCATCACGACAACGCACCAGCACACACCTCAGCAGTTGTGGTCGCAAAATTAATGGAAATAGGATTCCAACTCATTTCACATCCCCCTATTCTCCAGACTTGGCTCCCTCGGACTACTATTTGTTCCCCAATTTGAAGAAATGGCTGGCGGGACAAAGATTTTATTCAAACGAGGAGGTGATTGCAGACACTAATGGATATTTTGCAGACTTGGACAAATCCTATTATTCGGAAGGGATCAACAAACTAGAACATCGTTGGACGAAGTGTATAAGCCTAAAAGGAGACTATGTCGCAAAATAAAAAAGGTTTACCCCAAACACAGTAGTTTTTATTTTTGCACGGACTTTTCAAACCAGCCTCGTACGGTCGCCGTCTTTTATCGGTTTTTTATAGAACCTATACAAGACGGCGACCGGACTTCGGTTTCTCAGTTTGCTTCGAGCGGAAGCAGCAGCAAGATCATAGTATCGAGTAACAGGAGCAGCAAGAGCACTTGAAAATGCCAAATTAGATTTTGGCGAAACGTCATGCAAATTCATTGTTAGATGAACGGATTGAAACACGGAATTTTAATATTATATTGTATTATATTATATTATACATATATATATATATATATATATATATATATATATATATATATATATATATATATATATATATATATATATATATATATATATATATATATAACATATATATATATATATATATATATATATATATATATATATATATATATATATATATATATATATATGTATATATATATATATTTATATATAACAAAGACAGGAGTAGTCGCAACTGACTAGTTAAGAAAAATATATACTCAATTTAGTGGGGCTGCAGTCTATATTTAAATATTTATGGCCTTAGGTAGTGAAACAACCTTTTTTGTTAATTCAGCTTTCGAAATTATATTTATTTCTTCTTCAGGATATCTGAAAAGACAAAATTTTCTTTTTGCTTTATATTGTTAAGTAAAAAATTGCTTTTTTAAGTACATAAGTAAGTAAATAAGTTTCAAACTAAAAGCATATCTCAGATCGAAACGAATCAATACCTTTGACCTTTCTTTACTACATAAAAGTTATATCGGTCTACCACACTCCACCTTTAGCGCCAAAAATTGATAATTTTTTGTTAATTTACTGGTTTACGGGATTAGCAGAGAGTACCAAGGCTAGCCATTTTGGCTGTGTTATGTAGTTAACAATAGTATATTGGGGAATATCCCTCTGTGTAAATGACTGCTTGTTTTGTTATAGAAAAACCACTTTGGTAAGTCAATCATTTCTCTTTTTTCTCATGCCATCTTTCTTTTTTGTTCTTTTCAACCATATGAATGTACTTAAAAAAGCAATTTTTCATTTAACAGTATAAAGAAAAAAGAAAATTTTGTCTTTTCATGTGTCCTGAAGAAGAAATAAATATAATTTCGAAAGCTCGACTAACAAAAAAGGTTGTGTCACTACCCAAGGCTATAAATATTTTAAATATAGACTACAGCCCCACTAAATTGAGAGAATATATATATATATATATATATATATATATATATATATATATATATATATATATATATATATATATATATATATATATATATATATATATATATATATATATATATATATATATATATATATATATATATATATAATATATATATATACAGTCCCTGGCCAAATTATTAGACGCACTGCAAGATTTCATGTAAAATATTAATTACCGAGTGATATTGTACCGTTTTATTATTTTAAATTGATTTGTTTTTTATTTTTATATTATCCAATCAATTACCTATTTATTTGACATAAATAAAACAGCATTAATTTAGAAAAGCATAAGTTTATTAAGTTTTAAAGAAAAGTGAAATTAATGTTAATAAAAGTCAATATTTAGTTGAGCCACCTTTAGCCGCTATCAAAGCTTTAATTCTGCGCGGCATGCTATCAATGCAAGATTGTACTGTCTCCTGCATTTGAGGATGATGATTCCACACATGAATAATATTTTCTAGGAGCTGGGTTTTGTTGGTAATCACATCTTTAGCCACTTCTCTTTTCATCAGCTCCCACTCATTTTCAATGGGGCCAATCCAACAGAGGGATATTTTTTTCTGCCAAAAAAGCTTTAACAGACCGAGCAGTGTGGCAGGGAGCTCTATCTTGCATGAAAGTGAATGGTTCCCCATTTGGAAACCATTCTCTGAGCTGCTGGAATCAACCGATTTTGTAATACTTCTTTGTACTGATCTTGCCTCATTATTCCTTTGACGACGTACAGACGTCCAGTGCCCTTGCCGCTGATGACTGACCAAATCATCACTTTGGTGGGAAGTTTAACCGTCGAGACGACACAATCAGGATGAAACTTTTCTCCATGACGACGACGCACATACTGAGCTTTATTCTGCAAAATTTCGAATGTGCTTTCGTCACTGAAGCAGACCTGTCAAAAATAGGAAAAATATATAAACTTCCATGTTTATTTGCTTTATTTAACTGAAAATGATAATAATGTATCAATTATTGATTAAATTGCTGTATCTTACCGATCTCCAGAAGTCCACATCTTTGTCTTGCCATTGTTTGGCCCACTTCAGGCGCTTTGCTTTCATTGCAGCTGTTAACTTGGGCTTCCTGGCGGGGCGACAGGCCTTAAAATCTAATTCTTTCAATTTTCTTCGAACAGTGCGCTCAGAAGCATTTACACTAGCATCCTGGAGTTGTGATTTTATTACCTTTGTGGTAGCAAATCTGTTTTCTACACAAATTTTCTTCAAACATCTCTCTGACCGTGGAGTGAAAATTGGTTTTCTACCCCATCTTTTCTTTCTTTTCGGGCTTAATTCCTTGCCTGACTCAATTTTCTTTTTTATGCGTCGTACACTAGCTTCAGAAACCTCCATTCTTCGTGATATTTCTCGGTTTGTAAATGTTTTCGCAATCACAAGGGCCTTCACTTCAGCTTTTTTACGTGGTGAAAGATCGCCTTTTCTACCCATAATGAAAATAGTCCAATTACTTTTTTAAAACACTGCATACAAAATAAACTAATAACTGAGTAGTATAAAACTGTTAAACAAACAATCACAGTCCATAAAGCCACAGAAACACGTCCGTACCTGACTCGATTCCGATCGCGACTGATACAGGTTTGTACTTCTTTACGTTCATGTATCACTTTGTCAACACAGTGTTGCCATATGTTAAAAATAAATACAAATATATAGTCTACAACAATTCTTTTAAATAAAAATCAATAATATTGTAGTTTAAATATACCATTATTGCATAAAAACTCTTAAGAAACATAAAATTACTAAAAAAAATACAGTGCGTCTAATAATTTGGCCAGGGACTGTATATATATATATATATATATATATATATATATATATATATATATATATATATATATATATATATATATATATATACATACATACAGTGTGCCAAGAAATAATGTTCTTATATTTTATTTTGGAAAGTGATTTTAGATTTGAAACCTAAGTCTGGAAATGCTCTCCAACCCTCCAAATGTGGACTCGCCAAAAATTAGGTTTTACTGAATATTTCTTAAAACATCAAAAGCTTGAAATTTGGTCGTTTCGGGTTTGGAATACGTTTAGTAAATTGGTGGAAATGTAAGTCAGTGAAAGTAGTCCAGTTTTTTTATACGATATTTTATTTACTGCATATTAACTTCCACAATATAATATGAAAGAAATTAAAACATTATTGTATTCTCCGGTTGAGACAGTACTTTACAAACACTAAAATAGTTATAATAATCCATCCTTTAGTTAATAAATGGTAGGAGTAATTGTAGGTAATAAAAGTAATAAAAAATTAAAGCCTCCTTAATATGTATAATTGTTAGTATGACATAACGAGAAAACACTGACCAATTTGTATCAATTGTTCTTAAAACTTACTAGGTAAGGTACGGGTTCTTTTTTGTGACAACTTTTCCTTACCCTCGGTTATCTATGTTTAGTTAGTACATTTATTTAGCCTGATGTCATCCGTCTAGCATATTGGTGGTCGACCTCTTGATATCTGCGCCAAATAAGGTCTCCACTGTTGTATGGTTGTGTTCCATCTGCACCTCGCAACCCCGCGAATTTTAATTTCAATTCGACAATAGCTTCTCCAACGTTCCTTATCCTTATTATATCCTTTATTAATTCATTTTTCTTTGTCTGTCTTCAGAATACTCCGAGCAGTTGTCTTTCCATAGCTCCTTGTTGTGTTCTCTTGTATTAATTTTTAAACCTTATAAAAAGAAGAAAACTAGAGTCCTTTGGCCACATAATGAGAGGATCTAGATATGCTCTGCTGCTGCTAATGCAGGGAAAGACAAAGGACAAACAAAGTCTTGGCTGAGTTAGGATTTTAAGGTTAAACAACCTGCGAGATTCGTTTGGTTGCGGCAGCATCGAGTTGAGCAACTGCAAGCAAAGTCCGAACACCATTGATAATTTCCAAGCTACGATAGAAGAAAAACTTTAAGAGGATGAAGAAGAAAAAGAGCATCTCCATCGATTTCTTTGATATTGTTCAGGTTTGCTAAAGTCATTACAGGTAGAATACACTGATCAAACAATCGGGAACGAAGACGGACTAGAATGTTTTTATTTGTCATTGTATTTCAAATAGTATTCTCCTCCTTCTTGTGATTTCATTTCCCAGGGATATTATATTATCTCTGGGAAATGAAATCACAAGAAGGATACTAATCTTCTCCTTTTTGTGATTTCATTTCCCAGGGAAATTATATTATCCCTGGGAAATGAAATCACAAGAAGGAGGAGATTAATATTTGAAATACAATGACAAATAAAAACATATATATATATATATATATATATATATATATATATATATATATATATATATATATATATATATACACACACACACATATATACACACACATATATATATATATATATATATATATATATATATATATATATATATATATATATATATATATATATATATATATATATATATATATATATATATATATATATATATATAAAAAGAAAGACAGGAGAAGTAGTCGTGACCGACTCGTGAAAAAGAGAATTCACAATATTGTGAGGGTAGCGGTCAAAAGATTTTGGCCAAATAAAACTAAAAACTAGTTAATAGTCTAGCTTTCGGAATATATTTCTTCCTTCATCAGGACACTCTACAAGTAAAATGGACAGTAAATTTGTGCTAATTAATGAAGCAGATGGTAAAAAACTAACTGGTATCACTGAACAGAGAAATTATAGTATTAAACTTACTTAACATGAGTTATCTTCCAGGATAAGCATTGTTCAACCAAAAACAACTTGTAAAAACAATTTTATACTAAAAAC
>CM032449.1:203347306-203419806 GCA_019049505.1 Pachyrhynchus sulphureomaculatus
ATATATTTTGCTATCAAGTTAAACAAAATTATAATATGATAGGCTTTCACGTATCTTTGTCGCAGTTACCATGGATTTTGTGTTTTGTTCCTTTGTCACATAAAACATCAAACTGACATTAGTTTGTTCACTATTATTAATGTAATAATAACAATTTTCTAAATTTTCTCCTTTAATAAAAATGCCAATTAAATTGACTAAGCAAGATAAAATAGAAATAGTTTTAATCGTGGGTGATAACTACAAAACTCAAAGAGAAGCTACCGTCATTTTTAACCAGCGACATCCGGAAAAAGTTATAACGCATACAACAGTAGGAAGAATTCTTACCAACTTTAAAACTACTGGATATGTGGAGAATAATTTTAAACGTCAACATGAACATTGGGTTACTAATGAGGATGCTGAGTTTGCAGTTATGCAGAGTGTGATTGAAACGCTTACAACTTCAATTACCAAAATATCGCACAATGTAGGTTTATCTTATAATTCAGTTCAAAGGGTGCTTCAGACAAATAGGTTTATACCTTATAAACCAAAGTTTGTCCACATTCTGAAAGAACATGATTATAATAGGTGCATGTAATTTTCTTTCGAGCTGCAAAGGAAAACTGAAGAAGACCCTTCAGTTATAAAGTATATTTTGTTCAGTGATGAATGTACTTTTGATTCTAATGGTGTTGTCTCGTCGAAAAATTGTAGATGGTGGGTGGATAGCAATCCAAATTTTACAATAGCTATGAGAGATCAATATTTCTTTAAAACTAACGTTTGGTGGGGTATTTTTAATAACAGAATTATTGTCCCGTTTTTTTTTAGAGAAAATCTTACTGCCGCGAGGTACTTACAGTTTCTAAACAACGAACTTTCCAGTGAACTGGAAGATTTTAGTTTAGAGGAAAAAATGAAAATGTACTTCCAACAAGATGGAGCACCTAGTCACAGCATCTTGGAAATTAGAAATTGGGTGGACGAAAACTTTTTTGGGAAGTGGATTGGTAGGTTTTCCTATGAAGTACCTCGAAAAAATGTAGTGCTTCGATTCCTTGATTGAAAGAACTCCGAAAAAGATCTATAACAAGACAAAGACGAAGTCATTCTCCTACCTCATTTCTTCACCCCTTTGGCACCTTATATGTTTTATTATAAATGATTATGCTTAAAATTACTCCATTCTTCCATCTCATTTTCATATCCCTTTAGTCCAAGAAACCTGAAAAGAACATAGAACTTGATATATATGAAGCAATCCCTCTAAATCCTTACCCTAACCTAATCATTTTATAATAAATAATATGTTTTGTCGGCTATATCAATCAAAATGCCTGCAAAAATTCTCAAAATACTATTGAAATTATATAATATTTAATGATCCCGCCTCTTTCACTCCCTTCTTGTGCTAAAAAGGAAAATAATGAAAAAACGACTCAGGACATATAATGCTATATATACGAAATAACCCCTCAACAGTCATTCTCCAGCTATCTTGATCCTGCGCGACCTGATTTGACTTGTGCATACCCATACCAATGAGAGATCTTACTTAGTCGGCCCATCTTGTTGGAAACCATCCCCTTGATATTCTACCTTCTTCCTTCCTCGTTAGTACAAGCTTTTCCGTGGCATCCGCTTTCCTCATAATGTGACCAAAATATTTCAGGTACTGTTTATTAATTCTATTTAAAAGTCGGTCATTTACACTAAGCTCTTCAAGAATAGATACATTAATATGATGTTTGGTATATGATATTCTGAGGATTCTTCGATATGCCCACATCTCAAACACATTGATTCGTCTTTTACCCATGTTTCCGATGAGTAAGTTGGAATGGGGAATATAAAGCTGAATAGCAATCTTAACTTTGTGCTTTTTGTGACAACTAGATCTTTCCAGACCTTAGTGAGTTTGATCGTTGAGTTTCTAGCCAAACGTCTCCTCACTTCCGCTTCACAGCCATCATTGTTAGTTATGAAGGATCTCCAATAGTTGAAACGGTCTACAACCAGTAATTTTATTTATGTGTGATAGACCTTCATTACGACTAACAATCATTATTTTGGTTCTCGCTGTATCAATTGTCAATCCATAGTTTTTTGATTTCCAGGCGCTCCATAACTGATTCTAGGTCTTGTATTGAAGTTGCAAGTATAACGATATCATCCGCATGTCTAATGTTCAGCGAGTAGGAGCTTGAAAATTGCAAGAAAATTATGAAAAAACAACACGAGGACGTTTCATCTATTCAAACACCCGTTTTGTATTGCAGTGATAAAAGATCATTTTAATGTATTATTCTACCCTGCGTCCTAATAAAACTATGAATCAGCATAGATAACACAGCCCCACAAAAAAAAAGTGGGGTATACTTTTGATGCGATATATCAGATCCGTAGTATTTTTGCCCGCTGATCACGAATCTGACGTCAGAATATCGCCATCACATCTCAATGCAAAAACGAATTCAAATTAAAATTCAACCGATTCTTACCAAATTTGGTACACGGGGTTTTTTTTTTTGGGTTGCTGATCATAAATCTGAGGTCGGATTTGCAAAATTCAAAATGGCGGATCCAAGATGGCGGACAAAATTTTTGAAAACCAACCGATTCCTACCAAATTTGGTATACAGTTGGGGAATCCTCAAACCTGATACTGTTAAACCCTAAATCCTGAAACCTTAGACTCCCACACCCTGTAACCTCAAAAAATAGACCTCAATAACCCTGTAACTTTAAAAATGAGACCCAATAGTAGACCCTTAAGCCCTAGAATTGCGAAGGTTAGACCCGCGCCTAACTTTCCTTTTTTTTTGGCTGTATCTTGTTCTTTTTTCCGCGAATGACCTATTCAAAGGCTTTCTGCCCAAACGCTTTTGAGGACTTGTTTCTCTTTTTAGCGACCAGCAATAGTCCGCTAGCATATGGTCATCCCATCGTCCTTGATACCGAGTTTCTATGATTTTCAGATCTTGGTGAAAACGTTCCCCTTACTCCTCACTGTAGTCACCAAGATTATCTGGGAAATCATCGATGTGGGAGTCCAGGAAATGTAATTTTAGATTCATTAAGCAACCTAATGTTTGAAAATTTTTTACCATTTTCTCGACTATTTCTTTGTACTTAGGACTTTTATTTCCCAAAAAGTTTGTTGCGACTTCTTTAAAACTAAGCCAAGCAGCTTTTTCAACTTTATTCATTTTAGTAACAAATAATGAATCTTGAAATAATTTTCTTATTTGTGGCCCGTCAAATACGCCTGCCTTAATTTTAGCTTAAGAAAATTTCGGAAATTTTTTATGCAAATATTTGAAACATGGGCCGTTTGTATCTAATGCTCTCGTGAATTGCTTCATAAGTCCAAGCTTAATGTGAAGCGGGGGAATAAGAACTTTTCCTGGATCTACCAATGGTGGAAACAATACATTATTTTCACCAGGAGTGAACGATTCTCTTGTTGGCCAAATTTTTTTCTTATAATGACGTTCCCTGTCTCTGCTATTCCACAGACATTTATAACAGGGATAAAGTGTAAACCTGGCCTGTTGGCCAAGAAATATTGTTACAATTTTCAGATCTCCACAAATTTTCCAGTTATGATCAGCATATTTTATTTTTATCAAAAGCTGCTTCATTTTTTCATATTGCTCTTCCATAACTGTGGAATGAGCAATCGGAATGGGAGCGTAAACGTTGGTATTATGCAGCAAAACTGCCTTAATGCTCCGTTTAGAAGAATCAATGAACAGTCTCCATTCTTCAGGATCGTATGAGTTATTTTGAAATTCATCCATTAGACCTTTTACATCGGTACAATATGAAAGTGACAATTCCTCGTCCATTGTGAAATATTTTCGAAATTCTTCATCTCTGTTTCTATAATAAGAAATCGTAGCTTCTGGCTTAAGTAAATGTCTTTTCTTTAAAAAGGAAGCAAGATGCTCTAAACCATCTTTGGATAAGCCTAAATCTCTGACTAGATCACTAAGTTCTGACTGTGATACGAGTATTGGTTCTGGTTTACGGTTGTATGGTAGAAATTCTTTATCTGTGTCACTAATATATGATAGGTTGTCACTAGAACATTCATTAGTAACAGTGTTTGAATCTTTTTCGACAGTCTCAATGTTTTCGGCATGAACTGATAAGGTGAAATCATTTGTTTCCATAACATCAGCATCAAGTGGTTCAGGAGGCGGAATTAGTTTAGTTGGTCTTGTTAATGTCGAAACATCGTTATAAGTAATAGTGCTTTTATTTTTTCGGTTATGCCTAGATACAACATTCATACAAAAGTAGTAATCATTTTCACTGTATGGTCTATTCCATATTGCTGGTCCGGAATATTTAATCGCCTTCTTATTGATGTACAACATTATTTTGCAAGAACTGCAAATGATGTGGGGAACCCAATCTGTATCCTGGTGCTGTATTTCAATGTTAAAACAATCCTTATATAAGGTTTTAATCTTATCCGTTATCGGTCCCCATTTTACTCAATACGTGTTGACAGCAAATATAACAAAATGAATCACTGTTTTTATCGCACTTATGAAAAGTCCTTGTACCGTGAGACCGTTTTCTTGTAGCATTATACTCTACATGAGCCAAGTCACCCACACATGAAGAGCTACGGGTCGCTGGATGACGAGGGCTGCGGGCCCGCTTTCCCACCCTGACCAACCGCCGATACTGGGTTTCCGAGTCCCTGCATCGTAATTCTCTTTCTTCTACCTGCCATGACGGCATCTAAGCCGTTATCCAGGGACTCTGCCGGCTAGTGGAGTAACACTATTGCCCACCGTCACCACGTGGAGGTGCCCTGGATGCAGGTAGAAGAATAAAAATCGACCGATGAATTTTCTCGGCGTTGAAAATGGCGCGAAAACATCTGCCATCTTGAATTTTGCAAATCCAACCTCAGATTCGTGATCAGCGACCCAAAAAATCCCCGTGTACCAAATTTAGTAAGGATCGGTTGAATTTTAATTTGAATTCGTTTTTGCATTCGAGAAGCACTATATCTGTCTGATTTATTGAGGTTAGAAAGAAAACAGAACTGTATGGCTCAATCCAACCGATGAATATTAGCTTAGCTTGTCCGAATACATATTAATACATCTTTGGATTCATGAAAAAGCTTGAATCAATTTTTTAGGAGTATATTTTTCTTAATTTTTACTAATTTTTACCTATTTTTTGAGGTTAGAAAAAAATTGAGATGTGATGGCGATATTTTGACGTCAGATTCGTGATCAGCGGGCAAAAATACTACGGATCTGATATATACCACACTTTTTTTTTTTTTGTGGGGCTGTGTAATTATTACTAGTAGATGTGAAAACTTTCAGAAATGGATAGAAAATTGTTGGTGTATATATTCTTTGTTAGTGTTAAAATTCTGACTTTCAGAAATATTTTATTTCTTCAGCATCAGTTGCTTTATTTAAAACTAAATAAGGTAAAATTATTGTAATTTGTTACTAAATAAAATAACCAGTCATCAATTTTAGGCGTGGCAATATTGCAATATAGTGAGCTGTTATCAAAACTGGTGTCAACTGCTTTTGTTGTGTTAATTGGCTACAACTATTGGCATACATCCTAAAAAACCACAATTCTTCAGGGTCGATTTTCTCGTTATAGTTAAGCGCCATTGATCACTATTTTTCCACAATTACACTTAATACAAGTTTAACGTTCCTCTATACATGTGTGCGCAATGACGCTACAAGACACTTCTCAACCTCACCTTGATTACCATATTTGTCCAAGAATAAGCATGTCTTCTTTGTCGTCTCTCTCAGGTATGTTTAGATATTCCACGACAACTGATTCCAATTGGTGAAATAAAATCTGAAAACAACATGCAGCATATATCATAAGGGTAGTGTGAAATATATAACCGGCGAGAATCCCATTCAGAATAATATGCAACTTTAATTGTAAATACGTACATTATGAAAATTCTAAGGGCATAATAGTCAGTAACTGTGACTCTTCTAATTTCTTTATCTCCTATGTTATTTTAGTTATGGAAGTCGTGAAGTCTGTATAGGCAGGGCAGAGAGCACATAATAGGTCTCAGTATTTTTTCATGATTTTCTCCAGATTAGGATTTTTAATTATTTTTTTAATATCATTTTAATAAAGAAAATAAACACCACCAAAAAGTTTCCCTTAATTAAGGCTTAAATTTACTCAGCAAAAATTATCTTTATTTTACCTTGAATTTATTGACATTTTATTAACAGAAACTTTTTTTATTATAATACTTTTACTTAATCAAAAAATTGCCGAATAATCTAAAAATTTTTATAACCGTCAGAAAAAAGGGGATTAAATTTACAAAATATACTCTATAGCAACAAGGAATTAAATTTTGTACTTTTGTTTTTTTTAGGATTAAGAATCCTCTTCCTTTGGCAAATATTTTCGTAATGAAAAATATTATTAAAGGATATTTTTAAAAACCACACAACAATATTTTTGAAACTCTTTAAAACATCACCATCAAAGTTTCTAGATATCGAAAAACATAGCCTGTTTGTTGGTCTGATAGCCTGATAACTTTAGAACGAATCAAATGGAAGTTTTAAATTTAGTACACACATAATATTTGGCGTAGTAATGGAATTTAAAGTTTTTGAAACACATCGCTTTACAAAAAGAAAAGAAATGGGATCGGGCTTGATACATATATATATTTTCACTATCATTACCACAATTTTTTTTCGTTTTTGTTGAGTTAACCATTAAATTTTAAGGTTATAAGGGCGAGGGATGGTGTTAAAGATTTTACTTCATATAAATCGTAATTTAAATTCATTTTAAGGTTGTTAGAGTAGAGAAATCTGAAAATATATTAGTTTATTTTTTAAATTATTAAGTAAGTAAATTTAATATCTCTGGAAGGATGGAAAAATTATTACGAAATATTACTAACTGAAAACAGACTAGAATTCCTTAGTATAGAGGACAATGAATCAGAAAACACAGAGGGACTGGGACGAAATAAGCATGGAGGAAGTACAAGCAAATCTAAAAACGATGAAGAATGGAAGAGCGGCCGGACCAGGTGATATATCTGCAGAAATGATTAAAAATGGAGGTATAACCATGTGGAGAACAATAACTAGCTTCATTAATAATTGTATATCACAAGGAAGAACACCTACCGAATGGAAAAAAAGTTACATTTCATCAATCTATAGGAAAGGAAATAGAAAAGACCCTAATAATTATAGAGGTATATGCGTTACAAGCACTATGAGCAGACTGCACGGTAAAATATTGCAGAATAGAATAAGAGAATCAATTAAAGGAAAGATATCCAAAAACCAAAGCGGATTTACTCCGGGCAGGTCGTGTATAGACAACTTGTTTACTTTACAATAATTGATCGAAAAGAAGATCCAAAAAGATGACGAAATACATATGACCTTAAGAAGGCATACGATAGTGTACCGAGAAATAAACTTTGGCATGTCTTGAGAACAGTAGGGATAAAAGAAGGGATGGTAACAACAAAAAAAGAGTTATATAATGAAAATATAGGATATGTGAAACAAGGACGCTGTCTCTAGGAAGCTATCCACATTACAAAAGGTCTAAGACAAGGGTGTTGCCTTTCACCAATCTTATTTAATATATTTGTAGACAAGGCTCTAAATAAATAGAAACGCACTTGCCAAAGCATGGGCATCCCCATTAGTGATAAACACCTATTATCGTTAAACTTTGCAGACGACCAAGAAATGACACAAGATGCATTCGATATGGAATATGTATTGAAGAGATTATACACAAACTACAAGGAATGGAGACTGGAGGTGAGCCTTGAAAAGACGGAGTATATGGTTGCGAACTCGGAAATAGAATTCGATGTCTTAATTAACAATGATACACATGTCAAACAAGTCAAGGAATTTAAATATCTAGGAGTACTGAGTGACAACAAAAATGGTATAGGTAAAAAGGAAATACAGAATAAAATACAAAAAGCCAGGAGGATCATAGGAGCTCTTAACTCGATATGGTGGGATCAAAACATAACTACACAAAACAAAAAGAGAATTGGAAGAACAATGGTAGAATTGGTTTTAAGATATGTGGGTAATTAAAGAAGAGGATAAAAGAAAAATAACGACGATAGAGATGGATTACCTGAGAAGAAGCGCGGAGTGTCCAAATTCCAACACATAACAAACCAAGAAATACGCAACAGAACAGCAGCAACAGAAATAATTATACAAAGAATAGAAAATAGAGGATTAAAATGGTTTGGACACCTACTCAGAATGAACGATACAAGATGGCCCAAAAGGCTCTTGACATGGAAACCTCCGGGAAGAAATAAAAAAGGGCGACCACGTAGATCCTGGAATGAAGATATGAGACAGGCCATGAGGTCACGAGGAATGGACGAAGAGATGGCAGACGATAGAGAGGTTTGGCGAAGGGGAATGGGAACACAACACTTAGTTGTATAATTGTTATATATTACTTGTGTATATGTACAGTTAAACCCAAGTATTTTAAGTCATTTTCAGGAACTCGAGAGTCGAGGAATCAGAAAATTGTACATTTGTTCACTATTGTGAGTTCGTACAGAAGTAGAGTTGATTGATTGGTCCGTTACTTTGTGACAGTACATTTTATCAATAAAACTACTTAATTGCTTTGTTAACTGTCACTAAATATCGCGTTATCGTGATCTCGTAGCACAACTAAATTGTCAAACGCTTAACTAAGACTAAAACAGATTTTTGGTATTTTATGTTCATATGATGAACAGATGTGGGTCTATTAAATGTTAAAACAGCTGGAACAGAATTTGCTACGTCTAATTGACTATTCAGGAAATTTATATTATGACCTTTTGAATGTCTATAAATTTCTAAGGATTCTAAGAAATTGAGTTTTGACCCTTTAGGTGCCATATGGAGTATTTGTAAACAATTGATATTGGGAAAAGTATGGCCTGTTTCTAAGAAATGTTTAGCAACGGGTGATTTTTTATTTTTTAGCCTATGAGAGAAAACATTCATACCTCTAACATATTTTGGTCCCATCTCGGATAAAATATCCCAAGTTCTCACTACCGAAAGAACAAGAATAGCTTTAAAACCCGCTCAAAAATTATCCAATATATTTTTCAGTGCCAAAGATAAAACTAATAAATAAAATAAATCAGGAGTTTATAAACTTAATTGTCAATAGTGCAATAGCTGTTACGTAGGCCAAACGGGACGGAATTTCAAAACAAGATTCGCAGAACACAATGCCTCTTATAGGCTAAAAAATGAAAAATCACACTTTTGCTAAACATTTCTTAGAAACAGGCCATACTTTTCCCAATATCATATGTTTACAAATACTCCATATTGCACCTAAAGGGTCAAAACTTAACTTCTTAGAATCCATAGAAATTTACAGACATTCAAAGCACCATAATATAAATTTACTGAATAGTTAATTAGACGTAGCAAATTCTGTTCTGTTCCAACATATAACAGACCCACAGAAAATACCAAAAATCTGTTTTAGTCTTAGTTAAGCGTCTGACAATGTAGTTGTACTACGAAATCGCAATAACGCAATTGTAAAATCTTTACAAATATATTTAGTGAAAATTAACAAAGTAATTAAGTAGTTTTATTGTCGTACAGAAGTAGTATATAGAGAGAATTGTCAGGTTTCAGTTGTAAATGCCCCTGATCTGCTCAAGTGTTTTTTTTTTCCTAATACCGTAACATAAATTACATATTTAAAATATCGACTTGTAGTGTTTAAACTAGAAGTTCTTTTTTAGTGTGGGAAAATCAAATTTATTATTTATTTTAGAACTATGTGTTTATGAGGGATGTACTGGTGGCTAATTTTTTTTATATTTCTTTACACAACAAGATGATTTATAAATTCACTATTTTTCTACGACCACCAATATTTATACTTTTTGAATATACAAAGTTAAAATATGAATTATTTAGATCAAAATATATTATATAACGAAAAATCAATATTGCATAGTTCTGAAGTGAAAGAAATTTGAAATTTTACTCCTTTTTAACAATGGGACAACACTGACTCCCACCGCATTGTCATTAGTTCTAGAATCATTCTTCAAAACAGTTACTATGTTAGTACTCGTAACAAGTATGTGGAAGTTAGAAGATTCTCCTTAAATTGTGCTGGAACACAGCATTTGTTGGGGCTAGTTTAATTAGTAATATATACCACAAAATATTAAATAAATAATAACTACGTAATCTGTAAAGTAGGTTGTACAGACCCACAAACAGAAGAAACTGTAAAATAGTGGCTACGAAGTTTGGTCTGTTGGTTGTGCTGTGGCTTAGTTGGTTAAAACACAGAGTTGTAAAACCCAAGACAGTGGGTTCGGGCCCCACCAGCACCGAGAATTTTTTTAGTTCTCTTGTAATCTTGTCTTTACCTCCATATACATAAAAAATAATTTATTTTTCAAAAATTGCGTAAGAGACGCTAATATTAGGAAACAAACTACTAGTAAATAAATCTCATGATTTGTTTACTGGTAGTAATAATTTTCCGAACAAAGAGAAAAAATACTGTATAGACATCAGTTCTAACATTCTTATTCTGCATCCCAAACTCAACATTGTAATTATCCCAGTATATCTCCTAACATAGTTACTTCACCAGGTCCCACGCTGATAAAACCATGAGTTCGTATCTTGTCTCTAGCAAATAGCTGACTGCCAGCAATTCCTAATAAACTTAGGACCAAATCAGATACCAGGCCAGAAGGACCACCAAGAAAAGAGCTGCTTAAGCCAAAGATTCAAAATTGACCACACCGAACCCATCTAGTATCCGTGATGCCATGTCCATCAGAAGCATTGTCTATAATCTGCATTGGATTTTGAGACCACAACAAATTCCATTTGTTGCCCATTCTTCAAAGCTTTCGAACTTATCACATTACTTTCAACCATCTTCAGTTGGTGCCTTCTATTCATCCTTTAGAGCTTAATACCTCGAGTCGCGCCGTTATGGATCAGCATCTTTAGTTGAAATCACCATTTTTCGACATCAACTGCGTTCACGTTTAATGCTTTCAATGGTTGTTATCGTGGATGGTCATCTGCCAGCTTATTGTTCACCGTGGTCGATTAACGTTATCGCCAATCCTAATGTTTACTATCGTCTCTTAGGGTTACCGTCTGTCATCATTAGTTTACGATAATATTTACTATAATTAGTGGGATAGCTTTCTCTTTTTCTTTAACGTTATCGTTCACTTTACTATTTGCCGAACGGGTATTTCTTGGATATATAATTTACGTGTACCTGCATTCTGCCTCTCTTTTCACTTCGAATTGACGAACCTGAAACCTGAAGAAATACAAAAATCTGAAAGTGTGATTTTTCTATAATTATTAAGTTTCCTTTAATGACGTAAGTACAATGAAATAATACTTAAAAAAACAAACTTTTCAGATGTTCGGATTCTATGTTCCAAGGTTATATGACAAGGCCATATACATGCTATTGTAGAAGCATCTATTATTATCTCAACTTTCCACCTCTGTTTACAACTGTTATTTGTTTAAATGTAACGAACCATTACCATAATGCCCTTGAATCTCTACAAATAGTTACAGGATTCAATTCCATATAAAACACTAGGTGTCAGTTGCGTAGCCAGTTTCAGGGGGCAGATCGACATAAAGGGCATTTCTTCAACCAAAGAGGGCATTAAAGGCCACAGAGCGTCTCGAATAAAAAACCTTACTTGTAATGAAACCATAAAAGCTTAGACCCTACCCTACACTATATTCCAGTCCACTGTCAGATATTTCTCAGCAAAGGGTACTGTTTTCGTCTCCTTTACGACCCTCCATTTTTATCCTTCATTATAAGTTATAAGATCCTATAACGGTCGCTTCTAAAAATATGTTAAAGATATGCAAGCTTTAACTGTTAGCAGTTCACGACCTCTGGTTACTTTAATTAAAACTGCGTTATTATTTTGTAACGTTCTTCAGTGTACACGAAGCCTCCATTTATGTAACAATATCTCAAACGCCTCGGGATGATTGATCAAGGAAATTTTTAGAAAGGACCATATGTAGCATTTAACTATTCTCTGATAAAGCTTCAAATTGATGTTCTCGTTACAGAAAAGCGTTCTCATTTTATCAAAAGTTCTTCGCCCTGATTCTACTTTACATTTAATGGTGTGTCGTCTGGGTCGTTGTTTAGTAATATTTGAAGCAGCTAACTATTTCAAGTTGCTGTCCGTTAGTTCACGGTAGGGCATCAGTATAAGGTTCACAATTAAATACCATGAATTTTGTTTGAAGATGGAAGCTAACAACATGGTTGTTACTACTCAGTATATATCACCACTACACCAAACACTTTATTTTTGCACTCGACGCGCGTTTCGCTAACCATGTTAGCTTCATCAGGAGCGATGATTGACTAAAGCTAAACTACCAAATCTACCCTATTTATACTTAGCCTAACCCTTGAATTACTCAAGCGGAACTAATGACATAGGCAAGGCTATCAGTTCCGGTCAAGTAACCAGTAGAGGGGACTATAAGGAATAGGCCCTCTGTCTTTGTTTAAACTACTTTTACATTTTATGATTTCCATACTTTCGTATGCGTTCAACAATCTCCTATCAGATACATTTTTTATTAATCTTAGATTATCTAATGTTACAGTATGATCAGCTTCAAGAGCATGTTCGGCAATGCTAGACTTTTTTGTTCTGTTGTATTTTAAGTGTGCTAAATGTTCTTTAAATCGTGTTCTAATTGACCTTTTAGTTTGCCCAACATACTTTTTGTCACAATCATTACAACTAATTTCATAAATTCCACTTTTCTCACAATTAGGAATCTTATCTTTGGGATTTCCTAAGATATTACTCAGATTGTCTGATGACTTATAGACTAAGGTGAGGCCTACCTTATTAAATACCTTATTGAGTCCCTTGCTATATTTCGGATTATATGGTATGGAGACATACTTGGTGATATTTTCTTCGCGTGTAAAAAAGGTGGAATTCTGAATATTAAACCTAAACTTATGCCTATTTATTAGCTTATTTACTAAGTCATCGTCATAACCATTAACTCTAGTTATATTTCTAATACGATTCCTTTCTTTATTAAAGTTTACTCTATTCAGAGGGAAAGTGACCAAACGATGAACTAAAAAAATGTAATGAGGCTAATTTATGTTGTTTGCAACGTCGTATTGTCGTATTAGAAATATAACTAGAGTTAATGGTTATGACGATGACTTAGTAAATAAGCTAATAAATAGGCATAAGTTTAGGTTTAATATTCAGAATTCCACCTTTTTTACACGCGAAGAAAAAATAACACCAAGTATGTCTCCATACCATATAATCCGAAATATAGCAAGGGACTCAATAAGGTATTTAATAAGGTAGGCCTCACCTTAGTCTATAAGTCATCAGACAATCTGAGGAATATCTTAGGAAATCCCAAAGATAAGATTCCTAATTGTGAGAAAAGTGGAATTTATGAAATTAGTTGTAATGATTGTGACAAAAAGTATGTTGGGCAAACTAAAAGGTCAATTAGAACACGATTTAAAGAACATTTAGCACACTTAAAATACAACAGAACAAAAAAGTCTAGCATTGCTGAACATGCTCTTGAAGCTGATCATACTGTAACATTAGATAATCTAAGATTAATAAAAAATGTATCTGATAGGAGATTGTTGAACGCATACGAAAGTATGGAAATCATAAAATGTAAAAGTAGTTTAAACAAAGACAGAGGGCCTATTCCTTATAGTCCCCTCTACTGGTTACTTGACCGGAACTGATAGCCTTGCCTATGTCATTAGTTCCGCTTGAGTAATTCAAGGGTTAGGCTAAGTATAAATAGGGTAGATTTGGTAGTTTAGCTTTAGTCAATCATCGCTCCTCATAAAGCTAACATGGTTAGCGAAACGCGCGTCGAGTGCAAAAATAAAGTGTTTGGTGTAGTGGTGATATATACTGAGTAGTATCATTGTGCCAAAGATTCCACATTCCCAACTTAACATGGTTGTTATTTCCTTAATTTTAAAATGTTCGTCTTCTATTTTCTCCTGTTCTGTTTAGTTTTCAGGGAATTTCTAATTCAATCAACCGAAATCTACCTCAGGAGTGGCACTGCTAATAAATAAAAAATATAAAGATAGTATAGATGACGTCAAATACATCTCTGATAGAATTTTAGTAGTAACGATCAAGACAGGAAACGAAAAAAAATGCATATAATATCAATATACACACCTGGTACAAATAAAGGAAAAGAAGAACGAGCAGAATTCTATAATAAACTACAAATAGAAATAGATAACTTGAATAACAACAAAACAATAATAATGGGAGATTTCGACGGAAGAATTGGAAACAACATAATAGGAGGTATAAAACAACGATTCAATGAACCAGAAAGGAATGAAAGTGGAGAAGAATTGATATAATTCTACGCACATAATCGATTAAGGATGAACAATACCTTCTATCCTCATAAACCACAACACATGTACACCTGGAGGGCAAATGACAGAAAATCGGTGATCGACAATATCATAACAAATAGGGCAATCAAACCAGAACAAATCATCGACGAAAGAGCGCTCACATCAGCTAACGTAGGATCTGACCACAATATGATACTGTGAAAAACAAGAATAAACATAAAACTATCTAAAAGAAAACAACCATTATGCGTAGAAAAGATGAACATAGAAGCACTACAAGACGACACGACAAAATGGTTATATACGAAAAAAATAACTGAACAGATTAAGAACAACGCAATACTAGAAACAGACACAGTAGAAGAAAGCTAGAATAAATTAAGAAACAACACTTTACAAGCGAGTAAAGAAGCTATAGGTACAAGACGAATAAACGTGAGAGATAAAAAAACAATACTCCGTGGTTCACCCAAGAAGTCAAAGAACTTGCACAAAAGAAAAGAAGAGCGCACATTCAATATATATCACAAAAAAACGAAAAAAAATAGACAGCACTACATAGAAATACGAAATGAAGTAAACGAAAAAATTAAGAATATAAAGCAGAAATATTGAACAAATTTCAGAAAGAAATGAAAAGATATTTATACACAAGACAAAAAAAGGTAAGGTACGAAGAAGAAAAGCCAATATTAATGAATTCTTGACAATCACAAATATTGAAACAAACGATTGGCAACAACACTTTAAACAACTATATGAAAACCAGTCCGACGAAGAAGAGAACATAGCAGAAATCATAAACAACAGACAACAAACAGACGAAAATTACAAAATAGGAAGAGAAGAAGTATCGATGGCAATTAAGAAATTTAAAAATAGAAAAGCATCAGAAGAACTTGAACTAATTAAATATGCCTGAGAAAGATACATATCGGAAATGACAACATTCTTTAATAAGATATTACATGAAGTAGAAATACCGAAGGAATGGACAAAAAGCATCACGATAGCGATATATAAAAAAGGCAGCAAAAAATCGACCCGAGCAATTATAGAGGAATAACACTGCTAGCAAGTATTATGAAAGTGTTCACAAGTATTCTGAAAAGTGAAATAGAAAACAATATACGAGCAACAAGGGTTTCGCCAAACAGATCAACCACAGACGCAATGAGGCAAATAAGAGAAAATGCTACAGAATACCAGAAACCAGCATTTTTTTGTTTCATCGACTTAAGGAAAGCATTCGACAGAGCCAGGTTGAAAGATATATTAGAATTGATAAAGGACCTTATTCCGTACCAAATACCACAAATAATCTAAAAACTCAATCACGGTAACACAACAAAAATAAGAAATAATAACGAATTAACAAAGGAAATGAATATAAAAGTAGGAATAAGACAGGGGAGATAGCTTAAGCCCGTTACTATTCTGCATAATAATGGACAAAATCATTGAGGCAGTAAAACAAGTCAAATAAAGATACTGAGATATGCAGATGATATTGTTCTAATATCACAATGAGAACACGGCCTACAAAGACTGCTCTATAAATTCAAACAAGTAGCAGAAAGATACAACATGGAAGTCAATACCGACAAAACAAAATGCATCACAATAGCCAAAGAATCAGTAAGGTGTAAATTAAAAATAAATGGGAAATTAATAAAGCAAGTAATGAAATTTCCATATCTTGGAGTACTAATTACTAGCTACCGAGATATAACAGAAGAAGTGAGACCACAAACAAATAAAGCTGCATCAATATCAGAGGCCCTCAGAGATGTAGTTTGGAAAAACAAAGATCTAAGTGTAGAAGCAAAAATAATAATATATAGAAATTGCGTTAGACCCATACTGGCTTATAGCATAGAAACACAGGCAGACACAGACAAAACCAGACAGCTACTAAGAACAAATTAAATGAAAATACTGAGAGCAATAACAGGGAAAAGTTTATTAGACAGAGTGAGTAACAATACAAGGTATAAAATATAGTCAAATGGGGAAGAAAGAGCAGGAGAGAGTGGCGTGAACATGTACAAAGCATGGAAGATACGAGAATGATAAAAATATGTATGCACAAAAAACCACATGAAACAAGACCAGAAGGACGACCACCAAAGAGATAGAGAGACAGCTGGACATCCGAAACAAAAGGCTTAATAACGAAGTAGAACAGATTGATCTACTCAGAAGAGGAAGTAAGTAAGAAATCTAGTAGCTAGTAAGCACGTTGGCGTCTGGTTTTCCGTTCCTCCACTGTGACAAGTTGCCCGAGTTCCGTGAGTCCTTTTCCAAGAAAATACAATAATGAAACCATTCACTTCATGAACGTCAATCAATGGAAAAGTTACCGATACGGAATGTAGCAACACCAAAACGTTGTTACAAAGTATTCGAAAAATATTTCTTAAGCTACACAGATAAATAACACAGGTCAATAATTTTATCTGATTCCTAGTTTTTTTGGTGTGCTGAGTCAGAAAATAATAATAAAAAAAAGTCGTATCACCCACCAATTTTCTACATTTTAATATTCAAAATGTGAAAAGTTATTTTTTATGATTCGAATGTTATTAGGTTGGTAGTTCCGATAAATGTCACAGCTGTTTGTTTTCTTCCAGTTAATGTAACGTTGCATTGCAGTGTTCAACCCATGTGCTTTAATTCCCACTCAAAGTATGGCTTATCGTGGTTGTAAAAACTCTCCCAACACTTTTTGTTATATATGTGGTGAGTTTATAGTTAAAAAACATCAAAGAAACATTACTGACTTTGTAAAAAAAGTTTACTTTGCATATTTTGGTATAGAAATCGGTAATCAAGAAAAATGTTGGGATTCTCACAAAGTATGTTTGTGTCGAGGACCTTAGGAAATGGTATAAGAGAGAAAATAAAGCTTTTAGATTTGCAGTACCCAAGGTATAGAGAGAGCAAGAAAATCATTCAAATGATTGTTATTTTAGGAAAAAAAAATTTAAACAAATGTTTAAGATCCACCACTTATGTTTATTATTGGCGACAATTGTCTCGACACACTGTGTCTTCTTCTGGAGCACGATGTAAATTAACTAACGAAGTATGTTTCAGAATACATAGTTTACCTAATTACAAGTACTAAATTTATTAGCAATATTTACCTTAATACCTCGAACAAGTTATTATCTACGAAATCGCTCTTATATCCATTGTTTATACTAATTTGTTTTATAATATATCATTCTTTCTGAAAATTTTCTTCCGTTAATGGTGTATTTATTAGTCTATGGATGAAACTATTATAATCCGAGATTTTATGGATGAACGGGTGGTTAGAATTAGCGTGTATAGTTATGTCTGAGTATGTTGGATTATGGAAAATTTCATTATCGTATTTATTCATTTTGTTTGATATTTTTAAATCTAGGAAATTAATCGATTTATTTGTTTCTATTTCTGTTGTAAAAGTAATATTATTATGAAGTTGGTTAATATAATCTAGAAAAAGTTTTAATTGTCGATCTGTGCCTGTAAAGCAAGTCAATATATCATCTACATACCGGTACCAATAAAAGAAATTTTTAAAAAGATGAAAATTACTGATTTGTTCTTCTAAATGGTCCATGAAAATTTCAGATAAAATTGGACTAAGAGGGTTTCCCATTATTAAAACTTTCTTACTTATGTAAATGTTAACATTAAATTCGAAATAATTCTGATCTAAGCACAATGTTAAGATATCTAATATTTCTTGTTTAATTATTGGGTTAACATTATTTTTATTGAGTAATCTTTGAACCAAATTTATAGCGTCTGATGGTGGTATACTAGGAAAAAGATTTTGTACTTCAAACAATATAAATCTGGAGTTACTTGGTATAATTAACGGATTAATTTTCACTATCAATTCATTACTACTTTTAATACTATATTTAGGTGTGAATTTACAATATTTTGTCAAAACCTCAATCAATTTACTTGATAAAGAAAAAGCTGGCGCAGTTATGTATGAAACTACCGGACGTTTTGGAACTTGAGGGTTCATCGAGACAAGTCTGAATTTTTCATTCTCTGTGAAAATGCTTATGTCTTTTAGCATATCTTTAATTAATTTTTGGAAAGTTATTGTTGGATCAAAGTTGATGGATTTGAATACATCTGATTTTATGAAATCTATTGTTTTTTCAATGTAAATATGTTTCTTTATAGCTATTACAGTTTTTCCTTTATCTGCTCTCGTAAAAATTATGTTATGTTCATTACTTTTGTTTTTTATTTGGTTAGCGATCTTATGTTCATTATGGAATTTACCTGAGAAAAATCCAAACTTTTCTGTCCGTAACATTTTAGTAATTATATGTTTATTCGTAACATCGAGTGAATTACTACTACAGGCTGATTGTTATTTTTGCAGCGTTGATGTTTCTGGATATAACTCCAAAACTCCATAACTCCAAAAATAATTGTTTATCCTAACTTTACTTCAGCTAATCGGCCGGTAGGACATGGACCGGGACTTCCTATCCCTGAGCCACCTCAGTCTTTTGATGACGTTTTACAGTCCAGTCCCGAATTTAAAGAAAGTCGACTGGATGATGATGAGTTTCAATGTTCTCTAGAAAATTTAAAACCAGAGTTGTTTACACAAGCTGAGTTAAATGATTTAGTGAGAGATTTGGGTTTGACTAAGGAAAAAGCAGAATTGTTTGATTCTAGGCCGAAAGAAAAACATTTATTGGAATCTGGAACATCTATTTACCATTATAGAACAAGAGATCAGTTTCTCAAGCAGGAAGAGGATTTTTTTCCCTATTTTGAAATTTAATCTATGTCATATTTTGAGAGAACTGGTGGTGATACAAAAAAACTGATAATAGATACGGTTTCAGCACCCGAAAATACATAACACTTAGATGTATTGGTTTAAAAAGTTTTTACAAATATTTTTTTGTTGTGTTAATTGTCACTGTGGAGCAACAAAACTAAACATAAAATAATGTTCAGTCCAGAAACAAATATAATCAGTCTGACCTGTACAATATTACATTAAATTTTATCAAAATTGTTGAGTGCTAACTTTCCCATAATTAAACGAGGCATGTTGTTAATTTAGTTGAAAATTTCAATATTATTTTACAACCAGAACTATAAAAATATTATCGCTAACCATTTAAAAATTTGTTATTTAGCCGGTGGTGTAAAAACTAATGGTCTCAATAATCTTGTGCGGTAAAAGTAGCTGTAACTTTTTTGTTTTTATAGGTTGTTAAGTTTTATTAGTTATAATTTCGACGCTGTTTCTGTTATAAATTTCTTTATAACCAAAATGTGTTGCCTTTACTTTATATCCATGAGCATACATGTCAATGGAAGTTAATAGTTCTTGCAGTATTTTATAGGTTTTCAAGAAAGAGCTATATTTAAAAGTAGATGTATTTTAAACCCGCCAAAGGCTATAGGACATGATATCATAAATGAGAAAAAGTAGTGATACTAATAATATTTTACAATGTACAGGGTGAGTCAACGATAGAGTAAAGTTTATTATCTCATTTGTTTCGGGAATAACGAAAAAATGTTAAATACAATAGTTTTAGAGAATGTTAAAGTGCACAGTTTAAAATTATTTTTAAGTATACAGGGTACTTCAAAAAAGTGTGGCAGATATAATATATGTTTTTTTTAACTGGCACATCTTGTTCTCTAATTTATTTTTAAATTCTGCGTAAAATTGTATAACTTTTTTATTAATGATGTTATATACCCAAACCTAGTCGTTTTTCTAATATTTCAATTTTTTTTAAAAAATACTAGTTTTCATTGTTTCTGAAGGTAGAATACCCATAATTGGTACGAGCGTTCTATAGAGAAGAAAAAAAAGTTATATGTAAAGAAATTTGAGATAGATGATACAGGGTGTTCAAAATAAATTTATAAATTTCGACTATTCTAAATTGAAAAATCCCAAATTTTTTAAGTGGCACACTCTCCATATTATTATTTTTTCTGATAGGTTTTATAAAACACCCCAACTTTTATTAAGTATGTCATATACCTATTTCTAATAGTTTTCGATTTATTTTAAATTTTTCAATTTTTGCCCTTGGTTTTAATACACTTACGCTATTGTCAAAACATAAACAAATAGTTAATAATAATTTTAATATAGTTTAACTTATCTAATGATTAATTATTATGATGTAATAAATGTTCAAAAATATGCCCATCTACTTGAATATACATGTTTAGTCATTTTACTATATATTCCTTCACTTTCCTTAGCATAAAGGGCGTTATTGTCCTGCACGCATCCCATATCCTATTTTCTATATTTACTGGTGTTGTAGGGGGATTCACGTAAACACGATTTTTAATGTAGCCCCACAAAAAGAAGTTTAAAGGTGTTAAGTCACATGATCGTAGGGGCCACTGAATGAATCCATTAATACCGATCCATTTTTGTGGGTAACGATCGTTTAAAAATTCCCGAACTTCCCGGTGGTAATGAGCAGGAGCTCCGTCTTATTGAATCCACATTTGTTCCTTTTCAAAGTTATCAACTCCTTCAAGAAGCTGGGGTAATTTGTTTTGCAATAAATTTAGATATCTAAGCCTGTTAAGCGCATCGCGGAAAAAATATGGACTAATAATTCGAAAATTTAATATTCCACACCATACATTAAGTGACCAATGGTTTCGGTTTTGAACTTCCCGGAGCCAAAATAAATTAACTGTTGAATAATAATGCATGTTGTGGATGTTAACTGCTCCATTACTGCGAAAAGTAGCTTCATCAGAAAATATAACATAAAAAATTTGGATCGGCCTCTACTGCTCCACTCATGGTGGTACAAAAGTTTACTCGTCATTCAAAATCACGGTCTTGAAATTCTTGGTGTAGTTCCATATGAAAGGGATGATACTTGTATTTTCTCATGGTGGGATTAGCCGTAGATTGGGATGTGCCAGATAAGTCAGCTAGTTGACGATTGCTGACCTGGGTATTATCTTCAACTTGATGTAAAATCTCCATTTCTTTTTC
The DNA here is from genome assembly GCA_019049505.1 of Pachyrhynchus sulphureomaculatus. NCBI lineage: Eukaryota > Metazoa > Arthropoda > Insecta > Coleoptera > Curculionidae > Pachyrhynchus > Pachyrhynchus sulphureomaculatus. Next base: position 203,368,842 of record CM032449.1, read on the forward strand.
CTCAATGGTAGCATTCTGGTTTACTACTTTCCGTTTTATGTATTCAACGCTACCACTACCATCAAACAGTTCCATTAAGCACTGAAAAGAGTTTCTAGATGGTATACGTTTATTAGGGTACTTCGCTCCGTAAGGCCTTACTGCCAAAAGACAATTTTTCCCCCTTCGCCCAGTATATAAACCATATCAATTAATTCATTTTTAGGAAAATCCATAACTATTACCCTTATACATCACTTACTACAACAAATTAAACTATTTTTACTTGTTTAATACGCATGTCAAAATTTGACAATGCCTATATTTTTGTTTTGTCTTGGCAACTATGATGTTATAGCGTAAATGTACAGATATATTTGACTGGACCTCAAAAGGGTTACTTTTGTGTTGCCGATTATAACTACAGCACAAACAAGAATGTAGAAATTATATGTGTAACATTTGATGAGAAATATGTGTCTGATTTTCTATTAGTTTTAGTGTCATTCTAATCTAATTCATGCTAATGTGTATCCATTGCTGTAACAAAGTACATTGTAATCTCAACGGTGATGTGACTATTTAAAAAGTATTATTTGGATGCTTAACAATTTCTCAAACAAGATTATTACGACACACCTCATTTATAATAATAAAATATTGAGTTAAAACTTACATCAAAATGGTTTTCACAGGAATAAATTGAAGAATTTGGAGAAATAGCTGCTGGGTCTCGCCGTGCAAGAGATAGCCACTTATTTCTTATTGTTTTCTTGTTTGGAACGTAAACAAATAACAAAATAAGTTTTTTTTCCATCACTGAAGGACCGCACACCACTTATACACTTTTGAATTCATTTTAAACACACAAAATAACAAAATTACTGTATAGACACTGTATACTTCGCTGTTGTTGACATGGAGTTTACAAAGGCGTGACGTCACAAGCAGACGCCATGCACTTGCGAGCGTTTTGGCGTGAAATTCAAAATTAGTTTAAAAAAGGCCAATTTTATGCTAGAAAAAATTTCTCCAGAAATATATATTTTTTGGAAACAGTAGTTCCGTAAGAATATCGTGGAATAGTTTTTCAAAATTCATTCATCATGCCTATTATTATTTCTTGAATGACAAATACCTATTGCCTAACTTCAAACTAATATATTATGACGAATAGATAAAAGAATAGTAAACATTAATTGCTGGATTTCCTAAAAAGGTCTAATTTTTAAACTAGTCTAAATTGGCAATCAGGAATTTATATGATCTGTATTGACAAGAGCACCACTATACAAGTTATGATACTGTAAAATACAAGCTCGGAAAATTTATTTAGGTCTATGATGCCTTTAAAAATGAAGTATTATTTTAAAGTTTTAGCAATTCCTGAATTTTGTAAATAATTCGTAAGTAACTAAAAATGCAAAATTTGTTCTCAGTCTGGAGCATATATCGATATGTTCACTTCAACTAACACATGAATGGATTTCTAGTGCCGAGAAATTGATGATCTTGTGTAGGTACAAAGTCTCTCTTAAAACGGATCACAAAATTAGAAGAATTGTCCAGTAACGAAACTGTCAAAACAGTAAATAACAAGAGGTAGATGAGGTAGATATCTTAAATATTTTCGAAAATTTTCTACTAATCTTTCTGAAATTATTCAAAATTATTTCTAGTCCTGTGGACAGTCTTGTTTTGCAAGCGGATGTTGACATATTTTTCCAATGGGCAACTTTAAACGGCTTAAGTCTGAATACTGATAAATGCTCCTGTCATTTTCCAGATTAAAAAGTCCTATGCAGTTCGATTATAGTATAAATTCAACCATTTTAAAACGGGTACATGAGATTAGGGATCTTGATGTGATGTTTGATTGTTCTTTAACTTTCATCGGCCATCAAATGAGTGTGGTGCAGCGAGCCGGTAGGTGTTTGGGTTTTATTGATAGATTTAGTGCCATTTTTTCTTGTAATGTGTTTAAATTATTATATTGCTCGTATGTTCGACCGATTTTGGAGTATGCAAGCCCGGTGTGGTCTTCTTTTTATAATGTCCATATTATTCAGTTGGAAAGTGTCCAAAAAAAATTCTTACGTATCTGTTCTTTTAAATTGAAAATTCCTTTAACTGAGGGTCATACCAACTATGACCTGGTACAAAGATTGTTAAATATGTGCAGTCCTCAGGACAGACGAATGTAAGCTAATCTAATTTCTTATTTAAGCTATTAAATGGGTATATTGACTGTGAGTACTTAGTAAATTATCTTTTCATACCGTACATCGTACCCGCTCCAGTTCGTTATTTTACCCAGCTAATATCAACAGAAACTATGGCTTGCATAGTCCAATCTTCAGAATGCAGCGTAATTTTGATAAATACAATTGAATCGGTGAGTTCGACAACCGTACAAGTCCAAAATTTGACATTTTAAACTGAGATAGCCATTTTGTTTTAAATATATCCCCCTATCAACTGAGCATAAAAACCGTACGATATACTTAAACGTTAACGCTCTACAGTAGGCTGCCGTTCGGTGATGACTGGAAAAAAACCGTACATGTCCGTGACTTGTAGGGTTTTTCATCTCAGCTACTAAAATATCTGCAGTTATTTGTTTACAAAGAAAGAGTTGACTTCGTGTGGGTTTTATTAATTAAAATAGCTTAATTATCGTGTGTTTTTAAATTTGTTTAAATAAAATATGTCATCCTGTGACAGAGAAGATGTGGTTACTAGCAATGGCAACAAAAAAAGAAAAAGGAATATTGTTAGTTGAAAACATAACCAAAGAAAAATAGCACGTTTGCACGGTCAGGAATATGTTGGTAAAAACGGAAAACATATTGAAGCGAAAACTATCGGACCTACATGCATGTAAGTTTACATTTTTTTTTTTTAATTAATTAATTTTAGCTAATGAATACATTTTTAAGGTGTAAAAAAAAGTGCATGCAGCAGTTTACTGATGAAGAGAAAACAGAAATAATATCAAAATTATACGACGGTAAGCCAAAAAATGAACAAGATACGTATTTGCAGGGGCTTATTGAAGCAAAGCCTATTGAAAGACATCGGATAAGAGGCGTAAAACCTAAACAACAAAGAAAATCAAATTTTTTGTACTTTGTTATGAAACAATCAAATCGAATTTCCGTATCTAAACAGGCATTTATCAATCTTCATGCCATATCTCATTGGCAAGTTCAGCGTTTAAACACCTTACTTCTAGCTACAAAATCACCAAAGGATTTAAGAGGCCGGCACAACAACAGACCTCGTGCAATATGCGAAGAATGGATTGTGAAAATAAAAGAACACATTGAGTCATTCCCGGTTAAAGTTTCCCATTACTCCTCAAAAACCATTCATTATTTGAATGCATCTTTAAATGTGAAGAAAATGTACAATCTGTTTATAGATAAAAATCCACAGCTAGAAAATTTGGTTAAATACGAATTCTATCTAAAATATTATAATGAAAACTACAATCTCAGGTTTGGAAGACCACAGGTTGATGTCTGCTCGGTATGTGAAAGCCTTGGAGCTAAACTTAAAGATAATGCAAAGAGAGTGGTTGCAGCGGAACTCATAGTTCATAAAAGGCGCGCAAAAAAGTTTTACACGAAACTAAAAGAAGTGCAATCTCTTTGTAAGGAACGACCAGAAGTAATGGGCCTAGCTTTTGACTATATGCAGAATATGCCCCTCCCACATATCCCGATTCAAGAAATTTTTTATCTGAGGCAACTTTGGGTATATGCATTTCAGATTCATAATCTTAAAGACAACACTGGTCATTTTTATAGCTACCACGAGGGTGAAGCTCTAAAAGGATCTAATGAAGTATGCACATTTCTTTATGATTATATATTGAACCACATACCATCTGAGAGTTACACTTATTTTCTGATGGATGTGCGGGACAGAATCGTAACCAGACCATGGTTCGCTTTTTGCTAGCATTGCAGGCGACCAAGAGATTTAACAAAATATACCATTACTTTCCAATAAGAGGGCATTCATTTTTGCCCTGCGACAGGGATTTTGGTTGTGTCAAGAGGGTGATTAAAAAACACGATCGAATTTATATTCCAGAAGAATATCAAGAAATAATACTATCTTCAAGGAAAAAAAAACAGCCATTTACTGTAAAGTTAATTCGTCATAACGATATTATTGATTTTAAAAAGTGGTGGCCGACTGATTATAAAAAAACGTGTTCTATTTTAGTCAGTGGTGATAATACTAGAAAAGAAAATTTTGCTGTGTCAAACTATAGGCAATTTCTTTATGACAGTTCAACTCCAGGTTATGTGACAACGTGGAATTACATAAACGGTTTTCTCTCCTACACATTTAAGTTATTAAAGCAACATAAGGAAAGTCCTTCTCTACCGACTGCTGGCGCTTATAAAGATCCTCTACCTATTAATGAGAAAAAAGTCGAGGATATTAAAAAAGTTATGCAATATATGACTGGTGAAATGTTAGAATTTTTCTACCATATAACATCCTGTAATACGACAACGGCAGAAAATGACGATTAAAATGTTTAAATCAGTATTTATTTGTTATTCTTTTAGAACTATTAATCATTTTTCACCTGTTTTATTTTTTTTTACGATACTGATTTCGAAAACCGTACTTGTCCACTAACTTCTTTTAGCTATAACTATTAGACCGTTTCGTTTATAGAAAAAACTATTACTAGATATAAATCCCAGATCACCAGATCTAAAACTTCTCTGTGTATGCCAAACCTGAGAAATAAGTAAAAGATTATCAGTTTTTCTTAAATTTCTCAAAATGACATTTTCGGACATGTACGGTTGTCGAACTCACCGATTCAATTTGCCAATTGATGGCCCAGTACACCGATTCAAAAAGATGGTCAAGCAACTGACCTCGCTATAGAGTTTTTTTAATTTTCGGGTAGTTTCCCATTGGTGTTATATGTCAAGTACTGTTATTAAAGTGATTAATTTAGATTGTAATATCCTGCATTCTGACCTGTTAGTTTTAGTTTTAGATTTCGGTTTAATTATATTGTTCATTCACATTGTTTTTTTCTCTTGTATATTGTCGATGTTTTTTGTAGAAATGGTGTTACCGTTGATAATAAATAAATAAATCTCTGTCGAGTACACAAGTAATGCATTAATTTTTGTGATATTACTTATGGAGTTTACATTGCTCGGCAACTTGGGACAGGAATTTATTAGAGTGTGCTTGCTAACAAAATTGGTTTTCAACTTTTATGGTTGCCATCATTATTTCTAACATTCTTTCTGTAAAATGGAGAACCATATTTTAAAGCAATTTATTTCGCGGAATAAAATATGTCCTTTTCCGAGGGTCAGTCTAGGTCGAACTTCAGACATTTGTTTTCCAACTTTAGAATTACAGATTACCGTAATCTTTTTCTTGCAGTTGCTTTGAAAGATTTATTTCAAAACTATTTCAGAATGAAATTTTCCGTCAGAGTAGATTGCAACAAAGTTCAGAGACAAATATATTTAAACAAATACATATATGTAATAGTACGAATACAAGGTAACATGACACTCGTTGATTATATTAAAATGAGGAAGTTTTTAAGAGGTTACATACACCTGGGCGCTGCAAAAAGAAAGTATATTTAAAAAAAATATTTTAAATATTATTAACCTTTCAGTGGTCGCGCGCGGGACTGTCGCTCCGCACCGGTTTGTTATCGACGATAATTTCAAGGATACCCCCTCTAAGTGTCGCGCTTCTCAGTACCTTTCCTTAACAGCGTATTTCAGTCGATGGTCGAGTGAGCAGGCATATAGTTTTGTATTTTCTCCAATAATTTGTGCTTGCGGACTGAGAATCCGCAGCGACCAGTGAGGTGACAAATATATTTACAAATTAGCTGCTCTACTTTTGCCAAGGTATGTTTCATTTGATACTTTTTTGTAATTGTTTAATATTAAAAATATGTTTTAGTATGGCATCCTATGAAAAATAGCAAGAACGGCTGCATGAACTAATGAAATCATGTTTAGAATCATCTGACGAAGAAGAAGCACCCTTAGATGACTTCGATGAAGATGAAGTGGATGCTGTGGAGTGCGAAGAACACGAAACAGATAGTGAGCAGGATATTTCAGATAATGAAAAGGAAATTCTGCAAATTGACGGTCCATTTTTTATCGGAAAGGATCAATCGACGAAATGGAGAAAACATTGCAACCCAAGAAATGTAAGAACCCGATCGGAAAATTTGATTACCCACCTACCTGGTCCAGAAGAAACTGTAAAAAATCTAAGAACACCATTGGCGATATGGCAGTACTTTTTTCCTGAGAATGTTCTTCAGGTTATTGTAGATAATACAAACAAGCATATTCAGGCTGTTCAAGATAAATATTCCCGTGAACGTGATGCAAAAACAACAAATATTCTTGAACTACAAGCACTGATAGGTCTCTTATATTTGGCGGGAGTTATGAAGAGTAATCACCTCAATGCTGAAGATCTTTGGAGAGTTGATGGCACTGGGGTTGAGATATTTAGACTTACGATGTCGTTACAAAGATTTCGTTTTCTAATGCGACATATAAGATTTGATGATCTTGAAACCCGTGAAGCTAGGAAGTCTCTAGACAGGTTGGCGGCGATTCGAGATATTTTTGACATTTTCGTAGAGAAATGTAAAACTGCATTCACACCTTTCCATTACGTAACAGTTGACGAGAAATTGGAGGCTTTTAGAGGTAGATGTATATTTCGTCAATATATTCCCAATAAACCGAGCAAATATGGCATTAAGATTTATGCCCTCTGCGATTCAAAGGTTTTTTATACTTGCAACATGGAAGTATATGTTGGTAAACAACCAGCTGGTCCTTGGGAGATAAATAATTCTCCAGATGCTGTTGTGGAAAGAATGTGTGAATCTATAAGGGGAACTGGAGGGAATGTAATTACTGATAATTTTTTCACTAGTTTTAAGTTGATAGAAAACCTAAAAAAGAATTTTAGAATGACTCTTGTAGGAACGATTAGAAAGAATAAAAGGGCACTTCCCATTGAATTTTGCAGCCCAGTAAATCGTCCTGAAAAGTCGTCAATGTTTGCATTCCATGATAACTGCACTATCTTATCCTACATTCCAAAAAAGAAGAAAAATGTTTTGCTCGCGTCAAGCTTACACCATGATGACATTATTGACACTGAAACAGGTAAACCAGACATAATAACTACCTACAATCAAACAAAGAGAGGAGTGGATACGGTGGACAAACTTTGCGCTGCTTATAATTGTGCACGTGGTACCCGAAGGTGGCCAATGGTAATTTTTTATTCAATGTTAAACGTTGCAGGAATAAATTCTCTAGTTATTTACAAGGCCAATGATATAGACAAAAACATTTTAAGGAGAGAATTTTTGCGAAAACTATCTTTTGAGTTAATAAGTGACCAGTTAAGAATTCGCTCTTCTTTAACAAATATACCAAGATCGATGAACATAAGGATTGGCGAGATTCTTGGATTAGAACCGGTAGCTCAGCAAGCAGAACCGCCGGCAAATCAAAGAGGGCGATGTGCTATGTGTGACAGAAAAAAAAATCGTCCCACCCGATATTTATGTAGGAAGTGTCACACATATCTGTGTTTGGAACATGCTCTACTAATTTGCCCAGAATGTTTAGAAATGGCGAATTGGGGCAACTAATATTATAAGATTTAATAATCTTGATTTTTTTTCATTATATTTTTTTGTAGTTAGGCTTTATAATATGGTTCCTACTGTAGTTCCTAAGTTAGTAGAATGTGTTGGAACTTTAGCTGTTACTATGAATATTTTATAATATTATTACTATATAATATACTGATTTCTATCTACAACGTGTTTTATTACAGCAACCTTATAATTTTAATAAATTTATATTAAAAACACGTATATTTTCTAAGTATGGACTGAGAGTCCGCAGCGACCACTGGCGTTAAGAATTTTAGCGCGACCACTGAAAGGTTAAGTAAATAATACATAAGAATGGCGTTTATATATTTCTATTTTACTTTAAATTTTTAAAATATGTTTTAAATGTTAATATTATTTTTTATTGGATTAAATGTACCACTAATGAAAATTATGGTGCCAGGATAACTTCACAAAAAATCTGTAAAATAAAATTTAATCTCGTAAAATAATGTAGTAGTTAGTAAAAAAATTACGTCGTTTCAAACTTTAGTATGCAATTTTCGACCAAAAAATTTACGTTTAATTATTTATAAAAAAAATCCATTAGAAATAAACAAATCTCTCGACAGTTTGTAGAAAAAGTAATTATTATGATTTACAAAATCTTCTTGACAGTTATAACTATGAGAAAGATTGAGGCCTTTTAAATGTGGATGTTCCGTCGAATGTTAAGAATTTCTTGGACGGAACACGTAACTAATGAATCAGTTCTAAAAAGAGTTAATAGAGAACGTGAGTTTCTAAATATTGTTAAACTAAGAAAGACTTCATACTCTGAACATATACTGCTTCTTCTCCTTCTTCTTCTTCTTCTTCTTCTATTAGGCAATGCCTGTTCTTCATTGATAGTCTTATTGTCTTGGTGGCGATTCTGTGGACGATGATATCCAGCTCTGTGCCCATCGATTTGGTGGTCTGCCTTGGGACCTCTTGGTGTTTGGCTTCCCGTCCCTAGCGATTTTGGGAAGCCTGGTGGCGCTCATTCGTTCCACGTGTTTGTTCCATTCTTTTCGTCGTGTTTTTTGATAAATTTTATAATGTCCTGGATGACTCATTCCTTATTTGCTGGTTAAGTATTCTGTCTGTCACTGTTCTTCCTGTTATACACCGTAAGGTTCTCATCTCGGTTGTTCTAAGCAATTGTTTAGTTTTACTAGTCTCTGGTCTAGTTTCCGCAGCGTATGTCTAATACAAGTTCTGTATATCTTTATCTTGTTTGCTAGCGACATGTACCTGTTACGCCATATCACATCTCTTAGCTGACCGGATGCTGTGGTGCCTCTTGTAGCTTGTTCCTTGACTTTATCTTGTATATCCCTGGTGCTAGAGATGTTCACGCCCAGATAACTGAAGGTCATGACTTGTTCCACTACATGTCCTTGCATTTCCAGGTTACATCTTAAGGGTTCTCGAGACACTGTGAGACATTTCGTCTTTTCTTTGGACACTTTCGTGTTGTGTTTGCCAGCCGATCCGACAAATCGATATAGCAGCCTTTGTAAGTTGTCTTCGCTGTCCGCCACGAGTACAGCATCGTCGGCGTAGCAGATTATATTAGTCTTTTTATCATTCATTTTGTATTCCTCCAGTGGTCGTATTTCAGCTATTATTTCGTCCAGCATTATGTTAAACAACATCGGGGTGATGGAGTCACTTGTCGTATTCCAGATGCCACCTCTATCTCGTTAATCACTGCTTTCGGTGTTTATATTTGCGTTCTGGTTTTCTGATACATTTCCCTAATCAACTCTCTCAGTCCTTGTGGAATCCCTTTCTCTTCTAGTATGGACAGCACATCTTCCAATTTCACACGGTCAAAGGCTTTGGTCATATCCACAAAGCACATATAGGCGGGCTTATTGTATTCGATGGACTTTTCGCATATCTGCCGCACCACAAAAATAGCGTCGGTAGTTAATCTGTTTGTTCGGAATCCCATCTGTTCTTCACTGTTTTCAATCAGTTCGTCTAATTTCTTAAGCAATAATTTTGTTAGTAATTTTAAAACCGAACTCAGTAGCGTGACGCCTCTTTAATTCTCAGGTTTTCGTTAATCACCCCTTTTAAAAATTGGAACTGTTATGCTTATCTTCATGCCTTCAGGGATTCTGTCACGATGTTAATTAATCTATGTAGTTGCGCTAGTAGTGCTTATCCGCCATATTTCAACACTTCGTTGGTAATTCCATCTCTTCACGGCGTTTTTCTGATTTTTAGCTTTAAGAGAGTTGTTTACAGGTCTTCCGTATTTATTCCGCCATCGTATCCTGCGACTGTGACAGGTTGTCTGGTTGTGTTTGAGTTCTCGGTGCTGGCATCGTTGCCGTACGTGCTTGTGACGTGCCTAACTCACTCCTCTTTACTTATGAGGTCCATCGGTTTCCTGTCAATTATTTCCGGCTTGCAGTTTCTGATCAGTTTCCATACCCTGCATTGAACTCCTGTAGATCCCGCTCTATGCCCTTGGTAAACGCCTCCCAATATTCTTCTTTTATTTGTCGGATTCTTGCATTTACTCTGTTTCGTGTGTTTTTATAGTTATTTTGGTCTTGTACGGTCTTGGTCGTTTTATATTTTACGTAAACTGTTTTCTTTTCGTTACTTACATAGGCTTTTGACTTCCTCTGTAAACCATGGTACTTGTTGGGTCTGTTGTGAACTTTTTTTTTTCCCGCATGCTTCTTCTGCTGCTTTTATTATATTTGCTTTTAATTTTTCCCAGGCCGTTTCAGCGTTGTCGTGTGAAGTGATTTCGTTTTTGTCGATCTTTTGTTTTAGGCGGTTTTTATACAATGTTCTGGTGCTTTCGTTGTTCAGACATTCAATGTTTAATTTTTCCGTAACCGCTCTTCCCTCTTTTAGCTTCCTTTTTGTTTTATATGCTATTCTCAGCTTACCGAGTAGGAGACTGTAGTCGCTTCCGATGTCGACGGAATTGAGCGTTCTTACGTCTAGTATTTGGCTTGGGTGTACGGAGCGGTTGGTTATTATGTAATCTAAGATAGATGTTTGCCCACGAGTGTTTTGCCATGTTAATTTGTATTTTTGGTCGTGCTGGAAAAATGTATTATTAATTCGCATGTTGTTCTGACAGCAGAAATCTACTAGTAGTTCGCCGTTCTCGTTTTCTGTATTTTCGTTGAAGCGTTGTTTTATGTTAGGAATAGTGCGGCTTCCAATTCGGAGAGTTAAGTCTCCCAGTATTACTACTTGGTCTTTAAGGGTGATTGAATTGATCACTTCTTGCAGTTCTTCATAGAATTGTTCCCTTTCTTGTTTGTGTTTACTGATGTCTGGTGCATAGACGCTGACAAAATGCATTGGTTTGTTGTCCATTTTTAGTTGCACTTTAATGATCCTTTCACTCACATATTTAATATCTTCTATGTATGGTCGAAGCTTCTCGTGAATCAGTACTCCAACACCCTTCTTTGCCTATTCTTCCTTGTTTTTCCCGGACATATACTTAGAAACAGTAAATACCGGTTATTATATCTTATCATTAAAGGCAAAGTGGAAGAGAGACGACGCCCAAATAGAAGACAAATGTCTTGGATGAAAAATATTAGGAACTGGACAAGCTTAAACGTAGAAATCCTAAAAAGAACAGTTGAGAATCGAGAAAATTTTAGTGCAATTATCGCCAATCTTCGATAGAGGGGACGGCATAGCAAGAAGAAGCTAGTTAAATATCGGATGTGCTCCTTTCACCCTTTACTAGCTATTTTTTATAGCCAATAACAAAATACGACAAAAGGCATCAAATCAAAGCGCGGCTACGTTACCGCCCACTTATCTGACTTCAGACGTTGTCGTTAGTTCCGCAACTTTTCACAAAATAGCTTTGACGATGTTTGTGCCAAATGACGAGACGCGAAAGTGTCAATTAGTTGAGACTTGGAAGACTATTACTTTCGTCTAGACATACTTAATATAATCTGGTTGTAACGAGTAATTTTTTTTTATAATGAAAATTTAATACTTGAAATTTGGCTTTGTTTCTCTGGAAACCTAATAATAAATAATTAATTTAATTAACAGAGTTAATTTAATTAACGGTAGCATTATTAAATTGATAAGGTTTCAAGTAAAAATAGGCAAAAAAATGTAATACATTTTATCGTTCAGTATTGTTATCATCAAGTTCACAAAAAGAGGTTTTTTAGTTGTAATGTTAATAATTAAAAATACCTTCATTTGTGTATTACTTTTACAATTACACAGCCCCACAAAAAAAAAAAACGGGGTATACTTTTGATGCGATATATCAGATCCGTAGTATTTTTGCCCGCTGATCACGAATCTGACGTCAGAATATCGCCATCACATCTCAATTTTTTTATAACCTTAAAAAAATAGGTAAAAATTAAGAAAAATATACTCCTAAAAAATTGATTCAAGCTTTTTCATGAATCCAAAGATGTATTAATATGTATTCGGACACGCTAAGCTAATATTCATCGGTTGGATTAAGCCATACAGTTCTGTTTTCTTTCTAACCTCAATAAATCAGACAGATATAGTGCTTCTCGAATGCAAAAACGAATTCAAATTAAAATTCAACCGATTCTTACCAAATTTGGTACACGGGGGTTTTTTGGGTCGTTGATCACGAATCTGAGGTTGGATTTGCAAAATTCAAGATGGCAGATGTTTTCGCGCCATTTTGAACGCCGAGAAAATTCATCGGTCGATTTTTATTCTTATACCTGCATCCAGGGCACCTCCACGTGGTGACGGTGGGCAACGGTGTTACTCCGCCGGCAGAGTCCCTGGATAACGGCTTAGATGCCGTCATTGCAGATAGAAGAAAAAAAGAATTACGATGCAGGGACTCGGAAACCCAGTATCGGCGGTTGGTCAGGGTGGGAAAAGCGGGCCAGCAGCCGTCGTCATCCAGCGACCGTAGCTCTTCATGTGTGGGTGACTTGGCTCATGTAGAGTATAATGCTACAAGAAAACGGTCTCACGGTACAAGGACTTTTCATAAGTGCGATAAAAACAGTGATTCATTTTGTTATATTTGCTGTCAACACGTATTGAGTAAAATGGGGTCACCGATAACGGATAAGATTAAAACCTTATATAAGGATTATTTTAACATTGAAATACAGCACCAGGATACAGGTTGGGTTCCCCACATCATTTGCAGTTCTTGCAAAATAATGTTGTACATCAATAAGAAGGCGATTAAATATTCCAGACCAGCAATATGGAATAGACCATACAGTGCTACTTTTGTATGAATGTTGTATATAGGCATAACCGAAAAAATAAAAGCACTATTACTTATAACGATGTTTCGACAGTAACAAGACCAACTAAACTAATTCCGCCTCCTGAACCACTTGATGCTGATGTTATGGAAACAAATGATTTCACCTTATCAGTTCATGCCGAAAACATTGAGACTGTCGAAAAAGATTCAAACACTGTTACTAATGAATGTTCTAGTGACAACCTATCATATACTAGTGACACAGATAAAGAATTTCTACCATACAACCGTAAACCAGAACCAATACTCGTATCACAGTCAGAACTTAGTGATCTAGTCAGAGATTTAGGCTTATTCAAAGATGGTTCAGAGCATCTTGCTTCCTTTTTAAAGAAAAGACATTTACTTAAGCCAGAAGCTACGATTTGTTGTTATAGAAACAGAGATGAAGAATTTCGAAAATATTTCACAATAGACGAGGAATTGTCACTTTCATATTGTACCGATGTAAAAGGTCTAATGGATGAATTTCAAAATAACTCATACGATCCTGAAGAATGGAGACTGTTCATTGATTCTTCTAAACGGAGCATTAAGGCAGTTTTGCTGCATAATACCAACGTTTACGCTCCCATTCCGATTGCTCATTCCACAGTTATGGAAGAGCAATATGAAAAAATGAAGCAGCTTTTGATAAAAATAAAATATGCTGATCATAACTGGAAAATTTGTGGAGATCTGAAAATTGTAACAATATTGCTTGGCCAACAGTCAGGGTTTACACTTTATCCCTGTTATAAATGTCTGTGGAATAGCAGAGACAGGGAACGTCATTATAAGGAAAAAATTTGGCCAACAAGAGAATCGTTCACTCCTGGTGAAAATAATGTATTATTTTCACCATTGGTAGATCAAGGAAAAGTTCTTATTCCCCCGCTTCACATTAAGCTTGGACGTATGAAGCAATTCACTAGAGCATTAGATACAAACGGCCCATGTTTCAAATATTTGCATAGAAAATTTCCGAAATTTTCTGAAGCTAAAATTAAGGTAGGCGTATTTGACGGGCCACAAATAAGAAAATTGTTTCAAGATTCATTATTTGTTACTAAAATGAATAAAGTTGAAAAAGCTGCTTGGGAAATAATAAAAGTCCTAAGTACGAAGAACTAGTCGAGAAAATGGTAAAAAATTTTCAAACATTAGGTTGCTTAATGAATCTAAAATTACATTTCCTGGACTCCCACATCGATGATTTCCCAGATAATCTTGGTGACTACAGTGAGGAGCAAGGGAAACGTTTTCACCAAGATCTGAAAATCATAGAAAATAGGTATCAAGGACGATAGGATGACCATATGCTAGCGGACTATTGCTGGTCGCTAAAAAGAGAAACAAGTCCTCAAAAGCGTTTGGGCAGAAAGCCTTTGAATAGGTCATTCGCGGAAAAAAAGAACAAGATACAGCCAAAAAAAAGGAAAGTTAGGCGCGGGTCTAACCTTCGCAATTCTAGGGCTTAAGGGTCTACTATTTGAGAGTATATGGTTTAAAAGTCCTGGTTTTGAGTTTATTGGGTCTCATTTTTAAAGTTACAGGGTTATTGAGGTCTATTTTTTGAGGTTACAGGGTGTGGGAGTCTAAGGTTTCAGGGTTTAGGGTTTAAGAGTATCAGGTTTGAGGATTCCCCAACTGTATACCAAATTTGGTAGGAATCGGTTAGTTTTCAAAAATTTTGTCCGCCATTTTGAATTTTGCAAATCCGACCTCAGATTCATGTTCATTATCTCATTTGTTTCGGGAATGACGAAAAAAATGTTCAATACAACAGTTTAAAATTATTTTTGAGTATACAGGGTACTTCAAAAAAGTGTGGCCGATATAACATATGTTTTTTTAAAGTCCTATTTTCTAATTTATTTTTTAATTCTGGGTAGAATTTTATAAGTTTTTTATTAATATTTTTATATACCTAAACCTAGTAGTTTTTCTAATATTTCAATTTTGTTAAAAAAAAATACTAGTTTTCAGTTTTGTAAAAATTGCCAATAGCGCATTGTTTCTGAAGGTGGAATACTCATAATTGGTATGAGCGTTCTATAGAGATAAAACAAAAAATTTATGTAAATAAATTTGATTTAGATGCTACAGGATCTTCAAAATAAATTTATATATTTCGACTATTTTAAATCGAAAAATCTCAAATTTTTTAAGTGGCACACCCTGTATATTATTATTTTTTCTGATAGATTTTACAAAACTCTTCAACTTTTATTAAGTATGTCATATACCTATTTCTAATAGATTTTGATTGTTTCCCTTGTTGTTAATACACTTACGCTATTGTGAAAACATAAACAAATAGTTAATAATAATTTTAATACAGTTTAACTTATCTAATGATTAATTATTATGACCTAATAAATGTTCAAAAATATGCTCGCCTACTTAAATACACATGTTTAGTCGTTTTACTATATTTTCCTTCACTCTCTTTAGCAAAAAGGGCGCTATTGTCCTACACCCATCCCGTATCCTACTTTCTATATCTACTGGTCTTGTAGGAGAATTCACGTAAACACGATTTTTAATGTAGCCCCACAAAAAGAGTATAAAGGTTACATGATCGAGGGGGGCCACTGAATGAATCCATCCATACCGATCCATTTTTGTGGGTAACGTTCGTTTAAAAATTCCCGAACTTTCCGGTGGTAATGAGCAGAAGCTCCGTCTTATTGAATCCAAATTTGTTCCCTTTCAAAGCTATCAACTTCTTCAAGAAGCTGGGGTAATTCGTTTTGCAAAAAATTTAGATATCTAGGCCCGTTAAGCGGTTCGCGGAAAAAATATAGAACAATAATTCGAAAATTTAATGTTCCACACCGTACATTAAACGACCAATGGTTTTGCTTTTAAACTTCCCGGCCCAAAATGGATTAACTGGTGAATAATAATGCATGTTATGGCTGTTAACTGCTTCATTACTGCGAAAAGTAGCTTCATCAGAAAACATTATTTTGGATAAGAAATTTGGATCGGCCTCTATTGCTTCATTTATGGTGGTACAAAAGTTTACTCGTCGTTCAAAATCACGGTCTTGAAGTTCTTAGTGTTGTACCATATGAAAGGGATGATACTTGTATTTTCTCGTGGTGCGATTAGCCGTAGATTGGGATGTGTCAGACAAGTCAGCTAGTTGACGGCTGCTGACCTGGTGATTATCTTCAACATGAAGTAAAATCTCCATTTATTTTTCTCATTGGTAGTATTCTATTATACTACTTTCCGTTTCGTATACTAAACGCTACCACTACCGTCAAACCGGTCCATTAAGCACTGAAAAGATTTTCTAGATGGTATACGTCCATTAAGGTACTTCGCTCCGTGAAGCCTTACTGCCAAAAGACAATTTTTTCCCGCCTCGCCCAGTATATAAACCATATCAGTTAATCTGTATTAAGGATAATTCATAACTATTACCTTTATACGTCACTTACTACAACAAACTAAACTATTTTGACTTGCTTAATAGACATGTCAAAATTTGACAATGCCAACATTTTTGTTTTTTTTTGTCTTGACAACTATGATGTTATAGCGTAAGGGTAGGGTAAAAATTGAAAAATTAAAAATAAATCGAAAACTATTAGAAATAGGTATATGATATACTTAATAAAAAGCTGGAGGGTTTTGTAAAATCTATCAAAAAAAAAAATATACAGGATGTGTCATTTAAAAAATTTAAGATTTTTCAATTTAAAATAGTTGAAATATATAAATTAATTTTGAACACCCCTGTAGCATCTAACTCAAATTACTGTACATATATCTTTTTGTTCATCTCTATAGAACGCTCGTACCAATTATGAATAACGATGGCGCTAGTGGCAATTTTTTACGAAACTGAAAACTAGTATTTTTTTTTTAAAAAATTGAAATATTAGAAAAACTACTAGATTTAGGTATATAACATTATTAATAAAAAAGTTACAAAATTTTACGTAGAATTTAAAAATAAATTAGAAAATAGTATGTTCCATTTAAAAAAAAAAATATAGTTATATCGGTCACAGCGTATAGTACCCTGTATACTCAAAAATAATTTTAAACTGTACACCTTAATATTCCCTAAAACTACTATATTTACCATTTTTTCGTCATTCCCGAAACAAATGAGATAATCAACTTTACTCTATCATTGCCTCACCCTGTACAGAGCTCAAATTCGGCCAACGATGGAATACTGTTCCCATATTGGGGGCTCTGCTACCAAACGTACGCTGCATTTGTTGGATTCTATTCAGAAGAGAGCTTTGCGCCTGATTGGAGATCCAGAACTGACCAGTAACCTTGAATCCTTGGAACATCGAAGAATTGTTGGCGACTTGAGTCTATTCTACAAGTATTTTTATGGAAAGTGTTCGATGGATATAGCCCGCTTATTTTCTCCAAATCCAAAGCGGTATTTGCTGGGAATACATGTCACGCTAACACTTTTTATCCATATGAAGTGTAGATTTTCACTCCCCGTACAACTTTTTTCAAGCTGTGTTTTACATGGAAAACCTCATCTATTTGGAACAATTTTGCCAGGATTGCATTGCCCACCGAGTACAATTTAAAGCAATTCAAGATCTTTTTCCACACATGCGTCGCTCCTGTAGCCTTTTAGGGATTTCCCTTCAGCACGTGTGCTATGCTCACAAAAAACGCTATATCACTATAAGCCTAGTCCTATCCAATGCTGAATGTAGGCTTTCCCCCTGAATTTCCAGCTCAATCTATTTGCAGCTGTCGTCATCCAACCAATGCCCGCAACCCTCGTATATCATCCCGCCATCTTGTTTTGGTACGTCTTACACTCCTTTTCTGTACTCGTGGTCTCCATTCTAATGTTCGCTTGGTCAATCGATTATCGGTCGTGCGTGCTACATATCCAACCCATTGCTACTTTCTTTCTGCTCCATGTTCTATAATCTCTAATATCCTTTAATTTCATTTGTTCACGTATCCACTTGTTTCCTTTTTATCTCTGTCTTTCGTATACTCTCTGGGTCCAAGCTAGTTTTTGTATCTCGGCTTTATTTAGTGTCCAACTTTCAGCGTTCCATGTAATTACGGGTAGGATGTACTGATCGTAAAATTTGGCCTTTAACTTATTTTGGGATGGCTTTATCTTTGAATATATAACTTAATTTCTGATTCTTCTTGAAATTTTATCCGAAACACTATCTTTCGTAGTAATTTTTTGCCCCAGATACACATAATTTTTAACAATCTCGAGAGCTGCTCCTTTCAAATTTGTAACTATTTTGTTATTACTGTTTGTTAATATTTTTGTCTTATTTTGATTCATCTTAAGACTAACTGTCTTTAAGTACTAATTTAACTCTTTTATCATTTCTTGTAATTCATGTGGATTACCACTGATGACTGCAATATCTTCTGCGAGCCTTAAATGACTCAGATACACACCTTCTATCTTTAGGCCCTTCTCTATCCAATCTAGTTTAAGAAATATGTCTTCTAGGGCTGTAATAAATAGCTTAGGCGAAATTGTATCTCCCTGTCTTACACTTCTACCTATACGTATTTGTCCTATACTAGGTTTTACGTATATCTTTGCATTTTCATATATATCTTTGATTAGGGTAGTGTATCTAGAATCAAATCAAATTCAATATTTGTTTAACCCGTTGATGATCGCCCACATTCTGACAGAATCAAAAGCCTTCTCATAGTCTATGAAGCCTGTATAGAGATCAAAATTGTATTCATTGCTCTTCTCTAGGATATTTCTCATTGTCTGTAAGTGGTCGCATGTGGTATAGTCAGATCTAAAACCAGCCTGCTCGCATGGCTGGTAGGAATCTAACTTATTTTTTTTTCATCTATTGGAGATAATTTTAGTCAAAAGTTTATAAATATGAGATGGTAAGCTAATCTGGGGGTAATTGTCTACCTTTCTGATATCTCTTTTTGTGTAGAAGTATTACTTCTGACATATGCCATAATGTTGGTATTTTATATAAAAAAACCGCAAAAAATTGACTGATAGCCAGACCTCCATGGACAATGGTGATTGACATAGTAAGAATTAGTGATTAAAGCATAATTTATAATGAACAAAACGTGGTTTAAACATCTTTCTGATGCGAATAGTAGTGCCAATAGGGTCTAATGGTTGTTTTTTTTTAAGAAGTTCGAGCCAAAGTTGATAGTGGTGTGAGTAGGAAAGTCATCACGTTCTTGAAACGGAGCACAACGGTATTTGAAAGTGAGTGAGAAAACCGTCCGGTTTCAAAGCACTACACTGGAAACTATTTTGTGAATTCATTTTGTTAAAAATCAGGAAAAGTTGGGAGCCAGAATTTTCACTTCTGAATTTGTCTGCTGTGTCATATATTCTTGGTTTCGATAGGGATATTACTATTTAGGTATTTAAATCGCAAAAGTCATATTCAATATCTAATTACAAGGGATATCTTTTTAAGTTTTTACAAAATCCATGAAAGAATTTTTTGGTGCAAATCGTTTTGTGGTTTTTCAAAATATTCGCGTTTAAGATTTATATACTTTTGCACGCGTTCGAACCAATTCTTCAAAGGAACAGATCTTTTTACAGCTAATTGTTCATTCAAAATCAAATATACTGCAGTCTTCGATATGCCTAAGGATGCCTCTATCTCACGGTAAGTTACATGACGATGCTTTTTGGAATAACAACCGATTTTGGCCGACCTTCACGAAATTTATCGCTGACGGAAGCACGATCATGACGAAATTATTCAAACTAATTGTAAACAGTCTCTTCTAATGACGATTTATTACCAAAAGTTGAACGAAGCGATTCGAGGTATTATTGTCGAGTTAGGACTTTACTAAAATCGTAAAAAATCATCCAACGAAAATCTTCACGTGAAATTTCCACAAAACTGTATTTTTTAAACGCTTACTGTAAACAAACTTCTCGGCTAATTTCTAAGCTACCTCTGCCTTAACATTAACAAATGTCAAATTTTACAACAATGGTAATATCACATCTGAAAAGCATCATCTAGCAGTCGCCCAGTGTCTCGACTAAGACAAGCTAGCGGGACAATATTATTTCTTCACTTATTTCAATTGTTTATGTATATTCCAGGTATCTTAAGCTATTTTAAGAAAAAAAAAGTTGAAAAATGTGTACTGTATGTGTATTAATCGAAATATGTAGCTGCAAGACGGAAGTGGTTTACTAATGTGTCTCATTTGTTCACTATTGCCGCTAATTGTTCTTTAATTAGCTACATACGTCTACCTACTCATTATGTGTGAAAAGCACAATCATGTTCGTTTACAAAGAAATTTCTAGGAAAAAAATAAAAATCATAATGATAGTACCCACATTTATTAATTTACAAAATATTATTTCTTTTAAAATAAATTAGTACAATAACAGTATCTATATATCAATTATTTACAATAACAAGGTGTATAAGTAAAAGAAATATAATATTAAATAATTTATATACTAAGGCATGAATTATAAGCAACTACAACACACAATAAAATAAGAATAATAATTACATTAAAAAAATACTTAAACCTACTAATCACCATCAGATGAGTCGTCATCACCGCTCTCCCATTCAGTAGAATATTCAGAGAGTAAATAATCCTCCTCATTTAATTCGTGATGATGACTTACTGATGGTGTTTCGGATGGCAATGAAGGTGGGGTAATCAACTGCAGAACCTCCGATGGCAAAGAAGTAAATTTTCTTCGCGGTAATTCTCTATACGAGTTGATAACAGGATCAGACGTAATTAAAAGCATTCTCAAAAGATCTGTATTTGTGGCAATACGTGACCGCTTCCTGGTGTGCCGTTCACGGAATCTACGACAGTCTTTATTTCTTGCCTCCTGGGCTTCTTCAGAGAGTTGTCCAATGGGAAGAAGAAAAGACTTTATAACTTCCGCGCTGTGTACAAGAATTTTATGCACAGTAACGGGCATGGAATACCACGAATACAGATCAAGGTATAATTTTCTAGTATCAACAAAAAACTTTTCGAATTCTATATAATTTATGTCATATCCCGATGACAAAGTTCTTAAAATTACATGAAATCTACGAATAAGGTTTACGTCTAATCCTGTAATTTCGCTGCTCAATTCAGCTTTGGGAAAAAAATCTACGTGCTGTGTTTCCATCGTTTGTGTTACCATACCCAGGTTTTGGTTTATCTACAATGAGACCCATACGATCTTTAAACACTTTTTGTATCTCTTGTGAGCGTTGCTTCACAATGGCTTTGTCGTTATCTCCCCTGACTTGCCACTTTTTTATTTCTAAACGATAGCTGATGTGAAGCAAACATTCAAACGTGCGGATCCATGCATGTAAAGTAGATAAACCAAATGCAAGGCGTTCTTCGTTGCTGGGATATTTCTTTGATTCCTCGTTCATAGTAGATGGGGTGGCACCGCAAATATAACACTTTTGTGTTGAAGCTGTGTCTGTTAAAGCATTGCACACTTTGCCATCAGTCATTGTCAACAACAAATCGTGTTTAACAGAGATTTCAGATCCAGCAACGTTACATAATGTTGGAAGAAGCTGACTTACTTCATCTAAAATTTTAGAAGTTTCTTCTTTCGTAAACTCTTTTGTCTCCTTGGCAAAAATAAACTTAATAGGACGGCAAAATAAAGTAGAGGAAGGTCTTGGATTTTGCCAGATCACAGTTTCGCCATCAAGCAGTCTCAAAGGGACAAATTAGTATACGAACAAAAATTCGTCTGTAGCGTTAGTGTTCTCAAATTTCTGCTTATATGTGCTATGCCCCGAACTCCCATCACAGCCCCATTTGCTTACCAACGTATAATATGAACGAGGTAACACACTTCTAATGACTTCCGTCTGAGCTTTAACTAATCGTTCAGCCGTTTTATCCAAAATCGCGTGAAGTTTAATTTCAGAAATATATTCGTCAGAAGGACAACAAGAAGCTTTGGACTTACCTAAACTATAAAACGATGGATACACTTGATGTCCCGCTTTCATTGACCATTTTCTTCTTTGTTTATATGAGTGAGAAGTCGATTTCGAGTCCACATAATAAGCTAAAGCTTCGTCTTTGTTCAGAACACTTATTCTTTTCTCTAGTTTCACTGACCGCGACGCTATGGATCTGTTTAGCAACACTTTGATGCCCTTCTTTTCGAGTAGCTAACTCAGCTGTTGTAATAAGCTCACTTGCACTTCGCGATTCCAAAAGATCTTCTACTCTCCGTCTCTTCGTTTTCGTTGATGAGTCTTCAAATTATTTTCTGGGTCGCCCTACGGAAAGAGCCGCTGATGATGTTGAAGTGCACGGCTGGTTAACACACATCTTTATTTCGATTACGGATCCCTCTAACCAATCTTTATGTTTGATTAGAAACATTTCTTTGTTACACTTTAAAGAAGTCCACTTTTGATTGAATTTTGCTGAAAGGCTTGATATTTTCATTTTGAGTCGTTTTAGAGAATCGTCAGAAACATCAGACATATTGAATTTTTCACTTATATAATAAAAAATGCCACTGTTTCGTTCAGTTTTGTCATGTTTTAGCCATTCTTCAAAAAACTCCATTTTCGTCATAGTCACGACTCGTTCTGAAAAAAAATAAAATAATTTTACTTTCGGGCCTTTTCGGGATCTATAATATATATGAATCTGTGCCTGAATCTTGTAGGTATTACATATAGAAAAATCTAGGTGGATATATGTGGATAAAAAAAGTTGCTACTCTTAAAGTTTACCATTAATGTAAAATTTGCTGGATTTATCTATACATTTACAAATTGATATTACACTAAAAGTATACATATTTTTTATAAAAAATATAAGTCATAATAGAGTACATACCTTCAACAGAATATTCCATCACAAAAAACTCGTTTCACTTTGCTACCAATTTTAAAATATGTTATTACAAGTGTGCATAAAATGCAACTGATTTTCAAATGAAAATGACCTCTCTTATAAGGGTTACTTTGACCCCCTGATAAGATACCTTTATGAGGTGATAAACAAATTAATTCTTGGAATTCGTTAAATGGGGGGGGGGGTTGTTTACAAGTCGTTATCAATGGTTCCTGGAAATTACGTCATGAATATTGTCCCGCTAGCATGTTCTTGCCGAATCACTGTGAGTCGTTTGTAAAAACCTAAAAGGCGGTTTACGTAAAAGAGTAGCCACAAAATTTTAAACCCCTCTTCTGTGGAAAGTGGTAGTGTCGTTGTAGGCTTCATTTCCGCATCCGGCCAGTCCCTAAAACAGAGGTGTCAAACTCAATTTTGCAGAGGGCCATATATTAAATTTAGAATGTGTAGGCGGGCCAGATTCAAATAAAAAAAATGTACTGAATTATTATAACATTTTATTTATTTAATTATATAGTATATAATATACGGTTGTTAAAAATTATGATTCTTCATTGCGATCGCGGGCCTTATTGATACGTCCCGGGGGCCGGATGTGGCCCGCGGGCCGTATCTTTGACATCCCTGCCCTAAGACATCATTTTTTGCTTCGAAAACGTAAATAATTATTAACGTGGAAATAAATCTCCATAAACTCCTTTAGTATTTGAAGAAGTTATTAATACAAAAAAAACAAATCACTTTTAAAGTACTTGAATCTTTCATACAACATCTTTTCTTGAGTGCCCATCGAGTAAAATACTTTCAATCTCATCAAATTTATTCCTTTTTCAAGAACATAAAGTATATCTTTATTTCTTTCCAGAAAATTTCCTTAAAATATGTCGTTTCTTGATTTAACAAGCAATTACTGGCTTAGGATATCAAATAAGACTCGAGCGACGTAACGTTGACTTTAATTTATACATTAGACGGTCGCAACTTCTCTTAAAACACTTAGGGAGACGAGAAGAAAGCAGAAAGCAAAGATATACATGTAGCCTCCCTATCCGATATGTCAATGAGACAATTAGATAGTGGTTGGCCTCACTATGCTTGTACAGAGCTGATTCATTTATGCACGATATTTGTGTAGTAGTATTTATTATCTCTATAAGTTATCCTTCATTTTCTGTAACGAGAACTGACATTATTATTATTACGATACGTGACGGGTTCACCATAACATGTCTATACTTTTGCACTCTCGTGTGCAACTACACATGGTAACATAATTTGAATAGAGACATACTCAAAATTGCTCAAGCTACTTTTCACGTCTAGCAAGATTTCTCTTTTTAGCCTAATTGAATCTTAACGTAGCTCTTTATAGATCAGCAATATTACTTTAGATATCTTCCTCGTTTTTATCTTGGTTTCAGTATTTGTTGTAGGAAGTATTTACCTCATTTTTAGTGTTCCGTACGGAACACTTATAAGATCACTTCGGTGTCTGTCTGTCTGTCTGTCTGTCTGTCTGTCTGTCTTCTGTCTGTCTGTCTGTCACACCCGATTTTCTCCCGAAACTATTTGACATAGAAAGGTGAAATTTGGTAATAGTATAGGAATTGATGGCCTCATCAGAGCCATGTAGTTTTGAGAATTAAATTTTGACTTAAGGGGTTAGTTTTGGGGGGTGAAGTCGGAAGTGAAAAAAAAATTTTTTTTACTAGGTCATCGAGTGTGGTGTCAAATGAAAGCTTGTGAAAACACGAGTAAAAAATATATATATAATATTATACTTGCGCGCACTTTTCTTTGTATTATTTTTAAAAATTCGCGAAAAATCGCTGTCCCGGGCCTTATCTCGAAAAGTACTTATCAAAAAATTTCGAAAAAATTCTGGAATATTCTCCACGCGGTGTAGATTGAACGAAAATTATCACGAGTGCATTACCTTTAATAATTTATATGGTACATAAAAAAACAAAAAATTTCAAGGTCATCAGATTTTAGTAAAGATTGGAAACAAACTTTGTTGGAAACACATTTGGGGTGTGTTTTGTGAAGTCACTGATCATTTTATACCACCGTAACATAAATTTTGACTTAAGGGGTTCGTTTTGAGGGGTGAAATCGGAAGTGAAAAAATTTTTTTTTTACTAGGTCATCGAGTGTGGTGTCAAATGAAAGCTTGTGAAAACACGAGTAAAATATATATATATATATATATATATATATATATATATATATATATATATATATATATATATATATATATATATATAATGTAATACTTGCGCACACTTTTCTTCGTATTACTTTTGAAAAATCGCTGTCCCCTACCTTATCTCGAAAAGTACTGATCAAAAAATTTTGAAAAAATTCTGGAATATTCTCCACGGTGTATAGATTGAACGAAAATTATCACGAGTACATTACCTTTAAGAATTTATCTGGTATATAAAAAAAAAATTCAAGGTCACCAGTTTTCAGTAAAGATTGGAAACAAACTTTGTTGAAAACTCATTTGGGGTGTGTTTTGTGAAGTCACTGATCATTTTATACCACCTTAACAAAAATTTTTATGTTAAAAACAATCAACGTACGGAACACTAATTGTGCAAGTTCAACTTGCACTTGACCGGTTTTTAGTAATGCGCAGCAGATTTTTAAACTTTTCCAGCAATAATAAATTTTTTGAATTTTTTTCAGGATTTATGTTTAGTTTTAATATTTTTTTAAATGGTTTAAGAACACCAAGGTGGATAACATCCATTTCATTTTCGCATCTCAGAAACATATATATCCAGAATACCATAAATTATTTGATAGAATAGAATTTTTACATTATTTGTTAAGTGAGTTAGAAAGTCCCAATTTATATATAAGGAATTACTAAACGCGATCTTTTAATGTTATAAAAGTTTAGAATATTATTTTCCAAATGTTTTTTCTATTCACCGTGCACTTTTAAAAATATAACTAGAGCAGGATGGTGATTATCTTCTGCTATCAAAATGTGCCTAGGCCTTTTAACCCTACCATGAATATTTGTCAGCACAAGGCCAAGAAGTGTTTTAGATGCATATTTTACAAAATTAATTTAAAAATGGCTGTTTTATTACTGTTACGCAATGCATTCTTAGGTATTATGAAACCGGATATATTGAAATCATCACTAGTTAGGGTGTTGTTATTCATAACGAAAGGTAAAGATCAAATAGTGTTTCATATGTCTCGACTGAAGCACTTAAAGGACTACACGACACAAAAGTATACAGAATCACACTTGTTTACAAAGAATTTAATTCCAGCAATATCAACATATCATAGACAATCAAAAACAGGCATATTCAACGGAAATACCGAAATTCTAGATCTGAATGATAGAATAACATTTAGATGATTAAAGTTGAATTGTCAAATTTATAGTTATCCACTTTTGTAGTCTTTCGTAACTTATACAGTCGAAAGCTTTTCGTAAGTCACGTAATGGTACTCCCGCAAATTAACTATTTCCATGCCCTTTTATAGTATTACTAACCAAATAGGAGATGTCACTAATAGTAGTTTCTTTTTCTAAAGTCAAAGTGAAATTTAAAGAAAAAAATTGTTTTTTTTTCTAAAAAATTGAATTAATTTATTTGTGTAAAATACTTTCCAGGATTTTTAAAGAGAAACTAGAGAAACTAAACAGTATGTAGTCGGATTATAGAGCGTTCTGGAATGATGAGAGTAAATTATAGTTCCATGTGAGTTTTATTAATCCGAGCAATGGGATTAGCGAGCGTGCGTTAGTGACAGACTAAAATTAGACTATTTAGGATCTATGTTAGTTTAAATAGTAAATTGCTATTTGACATTAAATGATATTTTATTAATTAAATAATTAAAACGAAGTGCATTGCATATTTACTTCTCCAAATATAAAATTACGGCAAAAATAACTAAAAATAGCATATTTTATATTTGTATTTTAATTTTGGTTGTTATAAGCAGTTTGAAATTTTGAATAAATTAAATGATAAAAAATTCAGCAGAAACCGAGAGAAAATAAAGAGCTATTATTTCTTTATTATTATTCTTGATTCACTATTATCGCCACTGCTTATTCCTTATGTTACCGTAATAAAATATATCTTATAACCTGACCAGAGAACTGATGTACGGATTTAAAAAAAAAAAAAACACGTAAATCGGATAAGTGGTTCTCGAATGATAAGCGCAGTAGGGATCAGACAAACAGAGAGACGTTACTCTTTATATGTATTATATAGATTAATATTATATGAACTGGCCAAAGAACATATGGATGAATTAAAAAAAAAACCTACGTAAATCCGATAAGTCGTTCTCGCGTGATAAGCGCACTAACGGACAGATAGACAGACAGAAAGACGTTGCATCTTATATATATTATATTCTTTGCTACATAAAATTGTTCCATATTTAAAGGTTTAGGCAGTGTATTGCAAGAGAGCGCGCTAGCGGCAAACTTTTTCCGACTTGATTCGCTATTATCGTCACTACTTATTCCTTATGTTATCTAACGTAATAAAATATATATCTATAACCTGGTCAGAGAACATATGTATGAATTAAAAAAAGATCAATTTACTCGGGTAAGGGGTTCTCGAGTGATAAGCGCACTAACGGACAGACAGAGACGTTGCATTATATATACATATATATATATATATATATATATATATATATATATATATATATATATATATATATATAAATGTATATTATAGAAGATTATAGATAACCTGGCCAGAGAAAAAAATATATGAATTAAAAAAAAAATATATAAATTCGTTCTCAAGTCAAAAGTGCCCTATCGGACAGAAATGTTGCTACATAATATTGTCCCATATTTAATCGTTTAGGCAGTGTCTGCGTTAGCGGCAAACTTTTTTCCGACTTGATTCACTATTATCGTCACTGCTTATTCCTTATGTTACCTAATACATGCTATAACCTAGCCAGAGAACATATGTATGTTTTAAAAAAGCATCTAAATCGGATGAGTGGTTCTCGAGTGATAAGCGCACTAACGGACAGATAGACAGACAGAGAAACGTTGCATTTTATATATATTATAATATATATATATATATATATATATATATATATATATATATATATATATATATATATATATATATGTATATATATATATATATATATATATATATATATATATATATATATATATATATATATACATATATATATATATATATATATATATATCCGAGGCTGGTTTGAAAAGTCCGAGAGATGGCACTACCGGCGCGTATCGAGGTCATGTTTAGTTAGTAGCATCTCTTGAATGAACGCACACCAAGTTTCAGCCATATTGGACTATTTCTTTGTGTTTGGCATTCGTGTGAATCAAGGAAGTCGAGTGATTTTCAAGAAATGGACGAAAAAGAATTTCGTGTGGTGATTAAACATTACTTTATGAAAGACAAAACGCCTCAGGAGCCTAAAGAGAAGCTTGATAAACATTATGGTGACTCTGCACCTTCGATTAGAACAGTTTATAAGTGGTCTCAAAATTTTCGGACTGGCCATATGGGCACAAGTGACGCTGAACATTATGGACGGCCTGTGGAGGTTACGACTCCAGAAATCATTGATCAAATCCATGATATGGTGATGGATGACAGAAGAGTTAAGGTGCGTGAGACTGCTAGTGCTGTGGGCATCTCGACTGAACGGGTACATAATATTTTGCATAAACATTTGGACATGAGAAAGCTATCCGCAAGATGGGTGCCGCGATTACTCACGCTTGACCAAAAACGGAATCGTGTGAAGTGTTGCAAGGATGGTTTGCAGCTGTTCCAGAAGAATCCGGAGGACTGTAAGCGTCGTTTCGTCACTGTGGATGAAACATGGATACATTACTATACTCCTGAGACCAAACAACAATCTAAACAATGGGTTACCAAGGGGGAATCTGCACCAAAAAAAGCGAAGATCGTTCCTTCGGCCGGAAAGGTTATGGCGACTGTCTTTTGGGATTCGCAAGGGATAATCCTCATCGACTATCTGGAAAAGGGTAAAACTATTACAGGTGAATATTATTCATCGTTATTGGACCGTTTGAAAACCGAGCTGCAAGAAAAACGCCCGCGATTGGCCCACAAGAAAGTCCTTTTCCATCACGACAACGCACCAGCAAACACCTCAGCAGTTGTGGTCGCAAAATTAATAGAAATAGGATTCCAACTCGTTTCACATCCCCCCTATTCTCCAGACTTGGCTCCCTCGGACTACTATTTGTTCCCCAATTTGAAGAAATGGCTGGCGGGACAAAGATTTTATTTAAACGAGGAGGTGATTGCAGACACTAATGGATATTTTGCAGACTTGGACAAATCCTATTATTCGGAAGGGATCAACAAACTAGAACATCGTTGGACGAAGTGTATAAGCCTAAAAGGAGACTATGTCGAAAAATAAAAAAGGTTTACCCCAAACACATAAGTAGTTTTTATTTTTGCACGGACTTTTCAAACCAGCCTCATATATATATATATATATATATATATATATATATATATATATATATATATATATATATATATATATTATATTCTTTGCTACATGATATTGTTTCATATTTAATTGTTTAGGCAGTGTATTGCAAGAGAACACGCTAGCGTCAAACTTTTTTCCAACTTTATTCACTATTATCGTCACTGCTTATGTTACCTAACATAATAAAATACATCCTATAATCTGGCCAGAGAACATACGTTTGTTTAAAAAAAAAAGCACGTAAATCGGATGAGTGGTTCTCGAGTGATAAGCGCACTAACGGACAGACAGAGAGACAGATAGAGAGACGTTGCATTTTATATATATTATAGGTATAGATATTCTTTGCTATATGATATCGTTCCATATTTAATGGTTTAGGCAGTGTATTGCAAGAAAACGCGGTAGCGGCAAACTTTTTTCCGACTTGATTGACAATTATCGTCACTGCTTATTCCTTATATTACCTAACGTATTAAAATAAAGCCTATAACCCGGCCAGAGAACATATGTATGTGTTATAAAAAAAAAAAAAAAAAACGTAAATCGGATAAGTGGTTTTCCAGTGATAAGCGCACTAACGGACAGACAGACAGAGAGACGTTGCATTTTATATATGTTATAGATATATTCTTGGTAGTTCAAATTTTATTTTTGGCAAGAGCAGTTTACAATTTCTCAATCGTACTGGCATAAGTGTTAAGTATTTAAGACGTAAAGTCTAAATTCCTGAATATCCAAACATTATTAAAGGAACTATTTTAATTTTGTGCTCTATAAAACGACTAAAAAAACTAGAATTTTAAAATTTTCTATATTCAGAGCATAACTAAAACATTGTTAACACATGCTAAATTTTTTGAGAATATACAAAATATCATTCTAAAATAATACAATAAAGTGGGAATCAACATGTATTATAATATACATTTGGTCATGTTTTTATTAAACAAAATATCACTGATGGTTTAAATTTTCTACTAATTTAAATTATGTCTGTATGTATGACAATATAATTTGTTATTAATTATGATAAATTTTATTTATAAAGCTCAAAAAAAATTACAATCTGGATTAGTTTATATTAAAAAGCAAAATTGGAGCAAACTGGTAATTACAGTTTTCTGTTAATTAGAACCATAATTAAAATGTTATTTCCGGATCTCCGAAATAAATTTTGAAATATAACTTAAATTAAAAAAAAAAATAGACTAACATTTGATAAACAGTAAAAAAAAATATCATCCCCTAATTTTAAAAAGGTTAGTATTTGCCTACTTATAGAGGGAATTATAATTAGTGAAAGAGATATTGGCGTTATTACTCTAAACGAAGAACGAAAGAAATGTAAGCAATATGTAATTAATATTTGAAATACAAAATATAATATATAAACATAAAATTTAACACTTAACACACAAAATTAAACAAAATTTGGAGGTATTTAGAGAACTTGTCGCTCATTTTTGTATACTTGTAATTTTATTTTTTTTTTTTCAAATGTTATTATTGCTCGAGACTATTTAATTCCATCAGCTTTTCTTGTAATTCTTCTCTTGTGTTGGCAATTAAAGTGATACTATCTGCGAACCTTAAGTGATTTAATCATTCATCGTCCATTAGTATTCCTTTATTTTTCCACTTTAAACTATTTGAACATGTCTTCTAGAGTCAAAGTGAATAGCTTTGGGGATATCGAGCCTTGTCTAATTCTTCTTTTAATTTTGATTTTATTTGTTTTTTTTTTCAAGCATTATTTGTGATGTGACATTTTTATAGATGTATTCAAGAAGAGTTGTGTAACTTTCATCGACTCTGCTGTTACTTAAGGCGTTATATCTCTACCGAATCAAATGCTTTTTCCTGGTAAACCATTGCTATCCACAAGGTGACCTTATATTCATTTGCTTTTTCCACTAGTAATCTAATAGTTTGAAGATGGTTCAAAATACTGTATCCCCGTATAAATCCCTCTAATTCACGTGGTTGATATCTGTCTAAATTGTTCGTTAATCTATATGATATGATTCTAGTGAGGATTTTGTATAGTACCGGCTGATGGGTCTGTAATGCTTCAAATTAAATTTGTTCCCCTTTTTAAATATAAGCACAATCAAGGTGTTTACCCAGGATGTTAGTATTTTACTTTCTATGAGGCACCTCTTAAATAGAGCTTGAATAGATTGTATTATCGATGCCTCTCCATACTTTATCATTTCTATAATTAAAGGGTGTCCCAAAATTCACGCAAGATTTGAATTTGGCGCCATTTGTATGGTAAAGTGTTGCCAACAAAACAAAAAACACAGCGTGACACCTTTATTAAACGCCAGGATTATTAAAAATGGAGCGCTACACTATAGAACAACATGTTTTCATTGTTAACAAATATTTTTAAAATAATGAAAGTTTGGCAGCTACAGTTCGGAATTTCGTACAAAATATGGTCGGAATAGTGATTTAGCCTCATCAACCGTGAAGAGATTAATTGAAAATTTCAGCAAGTAGTTCGTGAGAGTGTTGCTGAGACTCCAGGAACATCAATTCGGCACCGTGGTAAAGAATTGGACATTTCGAGAAGCTCTCTACAGCGTATTCTCACGAAAGATTTGGATCTTCATACTTACAACGAAGAGAGTTTGTTGAATAGATTATGGGACAATAAGTTGATACTGATTTTTCGAAGAAAATCATCTTCAGCGATGAGGCTCAGTTCATCTTCAGGCTTCGTTAATCGATAAAATTGTCGCATTTGGGGTTCAAACAATCCACACGTGACTGTTGCGAAACAAATGCATCCACAACGTGTCACTGTTTGGTGCGGATTTTGGGCTGGAGGCATCATCGGACCATTCTTCTTCGAAAATGCGGTTCGCCAGGCAATAATAGTTAATGGTGATCGTTATCGCGACATGATAATCCAATTTTTCGTGCCTAAATTGCAAGATTTGGATGTGGACGACATGTAGTTTCAACAAGACGGTGTCTCATGCCATACAGCCCGAGAAAAACAATTCAATTACTGCATGAGTCATTTCCTGGTCGTATAATATCTCGTTTTGATGATCAGAATTGACCGCCCAGATCATGCGATTTAACTCCGTTGGAATTTTTTCTTTGGGGTTTTTTAAAGTCTAAGGTTTATGCCAACAAGCCCACGACCACCCACGACTTGAAGGAGGAAATTAAGCGCTGTATCAACGAAATTCAGCCACATTTATGCAAAAAGAGTGCATATATGCTAGCAAAGCCGTGGTAACCATTTACCCGATATGTTGTTCCATACATAATAAAAAAATTACAATTTTTAATTAAAAACCTGTGTTTTCTATCAAAATTACTTCTTCCGTGAATTTTGGGACACCCTTAATTTCATCTTCCCGTGGTTCTTTGTTGTTGTGCATATGTTGTAGGGCACTCATTATTTCATCCCTTGTAATATCAGGAATTTCTTCAAATCGCACATTTCTTACTATGACTCTATTTCCTTCTTTTTTTCAGGGCGTTGGCGATATTTTCGTCTCATATAGTGTTTGATAATATTTCTCTTTAACCTTTGTTATCTTTCTGATTTGTGCGATTTCTTGGTTATCGTTATTTTATAAGTTTTATTATTTTATGCCTCCCTTCATTCATTTGTTTGTTTAGGTGTTTCAAACTTTTTCCCTCTTTCAAAATTTATTCTATTTTCGAGTTTCTGGACTGTCTGACGTCTTCTCTGATCTTTTTCTTTATTTTTTGTCTATTTCTGCCAATTCTAATCTGCAATCTGTAGAATCATTTCTAAATAGTCGTCTCTGTTTCATGAGATTTTGTGTCTCTTTACTTAATTTTAGTGTTTTTTCTCTTCTCGATGTTGCTATTTGTTTTGTAGTCATGGGTAGGTTGTTGGTTATTTGTACGTTTAGTTCATCAAGTTCTGTTTGGTAGTTTATGTGTTTTATATGATTTTCCAGTGCTTGTCGATATTCGTCTGTTTTGCTTTATTATTTCTGCTGGTGTCTTTATCTTTGTGTGCGTTATCAATCTGCGTCTCTCCTGCTTCAGATTTTATTTTTATTTTTACTCTGAGCATCCGATGGTCACTGCCAGTGCTTATCGCGTTCAGGAAGTTATTTTCGTTATATATATATATATATATATATATATATATATATATATATATATATATATATATATATATATATATATGTATATATATATATATATATATATATATATATGTATATATATATATATATATATATATATATATATATATATATATATACGAGGCTGGTTTGAAAAGTCCGTGCAAAGTCCGAGAGATGGCACCACCGGCGCGTATCGAGGTCATGTTTAGTTAGTAGCATCTCTTGAATGAACGCACACCAAGTTTCAGCCATATTGGTCTATTTCTTTGTGTTTGGCATTAGTGTGAATCAAGGAAGTCGAGTGATTTTCAAGAAATGGACGAAAAAGAATTTCGTGTGGTGATTAAACATTACTTTATGAAAGGCAAAACGCCTCAGGAGACTAAAGAGAAGCTTGATAAACATTATGGTGACTCTGCACCTTCGATTAGAACAGTTTATAAGTGGTGGGCTGAACGTTCTGGACGGCCTGTGGAGGTTACGACTCCAGAAATCATTGATCAAATCCATGATATGGTGATGGATGACAGAAGAGTTAAGGTGCGTGAGATTGCTAGTGCTGTGGGCATCTCGACTGAACGGGTACATAATATTTTGCATAAACATTTGGACATGAGAAAGCTATCCGCAAGATGGGTGCCGCGATTGCTCACGCTTGACCAAAAACGGAATCGTGTGAAGTGTTGCAAGGATGGTTTGCAGCTGTTTCAGAAGAATCCGGAGGAGTTTAAGCGTCGTTTCGTCACTGTGGATGAAACATGAATACATTACTATACTCCTGAGACCAAACAACAATCTAAACAATGGGTTACCAAGGGGGAATCTGCACCAAAAAAGGCGAAGACCGTTCCTTCGGCCGGAAAGGTTATGGCGACTGTCTTTTGGAATTCGCAAGGGATAATCCTCATTGACTATCTGGAAAAGGGTAAAACTATTACAGGTGAATATTATTCATCGTTATTGGACCGTTTGAAAACCGAGCTGCAAGAAAAACGCCCGCGATTGGCCCACAAGAAAGTCCTTTTCCATCACGACAACGCACCAGCACACAACTCAGCAGTTGTGGTCGCAAAATTAATGGAAATAGGATTCCAACTCGTTTCACATCCCCTCTATTTTCCAGACTTGGCTCCCTCGGACTACTATTTGTTCCCCAATTTGAAGAAATGGCTGGCGGGACAAAGATTTTATTCAAACGAGGAGGTGATTGCAGACACTAATGGATATTTTGCAGACTTGGACAAATCCTACTATTCGGAAGGGATCAACAAACTAGAACATCGTTGGACGAAGTGTATAAGCCTAAAAGGAGACTATGTCGAAAAATAAAAAAGGTTTACCCCAAACACATAAGTAGTTCTTATTTTTTTTGCACGGACTTTTCAAACCAGCCTCGTATATTCTATAAAATTTCTTTTTTCTTGAACCTTTCCGATATATATAAGATTCTGTGCTCTTTTTTAATTCTTAGGATTTTGGTTCTACTCATTAAAACAACTTATTTTATTTTATTTAGTCTTTACTGACGTTTCGCCCATTTTTTTGGGGGCATTCTCAATGTCTTTACAATTTAAAATTAAAAAATAAAATTTTGGTACAATTCACGTCACGCTATAAAAACAGTTTACATAGTTTTTTTATATATATAACTAATTTAAAAATATGTACGCTAATTATACTGTTTTTAAAATTAATACAAAAACATGCCAAAAAAGTCATAATAAATTCAGTACATTATTCACTCAACTAAAAAGCAAAACACCAAAAATGAAATAATCAAATGTCATTTATTTCATTCCATGTGCAGAATGCCTGAAAAAATATATAGGGATGACGAGCCAATTACTACAAAATCGACTAAACGGACACAAATATACGCAAAACGCCTCCACAGCACTAAACAAACACACCAAAGACACTAAACATGAATTCAATTATAAAGCGACAAAGATTTTAAATAGACACTCTAATTACCAAAAACTAAAAATCAAGGAAATGATCGAAATAAGACGGGATCCTGATGTTGTAAATGATAGCCCGCCTCAGCCATATTCATCAAAATATAATCCACATGAAATAAAAAAAAAAAAATTACAACATAAATACCATTTGTTTATTTATTTTTTTTTAAACCAAAGGCACAATTTATTTTAATCCTACCTTTACAAACTAGTAAACGTCCAATATTTCGATCAATAACGACCTGTGTATGAAAAATACGTAACATATACCAAATCAAATATTTCAGTAAATATTTTTTGTATTAATTTTAAAAAACAGTATAATTAGCGTACATATTTTTAAATTAGTTATATATATGAAAAAAAAACTGTGTAAACTGTTTTCATAGCGTGACGTGAATTGTACTAAAATTTTAATTTTAATTTTAAATTGGAAAATTTGTCCTGAAATTTTTAAAAAAAATGTTTAGATACTTTGAGAATGCCCATAAAAAAATGGGCGAAACGTCAGTAAAGACTAAATAAAATAAAATAAGTAATAAGTAGAACCAAAATCCTAAGAAATAAAAAAAAGCACAGAATCATATTATATATCGTATTTTTGTATCAGATTATTGGACATTCAAGTAATCGTATACTTCTAATAAGTTAAATATGCTCAATTGCTTTCAGCACAGCCTAAACTTTAATTGAAAAATAAAAATTTGGAGAAGTTAATGAGTTGTCAGAATACAAAAAAGAAATTAAAACGAAGGTTTATTTTAATTTATATCGGCATTTTAACTACGTTAGTTATTTCTTGAAACCAATCTTTGAATAATTTATACTTAGTGTATGGACGAGACTATACATGGGAATTTAGAACACGTGGATTGATGCTTGTTTCTGCTTTATAACGATAATTGCTTATAGTCTTGTCAAAGAATATATATATATATATATATATATATATATATATATATATATATATATATATATATATATATATATCCAAAACAGAAAATTTCAATTTTTAGATGAACTGAAGAAGCCTGAAAATCGGGCGAAACGTTTTCAATAAATTCTAACTAGAACATGATGTAATTTCTCTATCCTTAAAACAAAAGAACCATAAAGCCCAAGAAATTGAAAAAATATATATATATATATATATATATATACGAGGCATGTTTTTTAAGTAAGTACCGTTTTGCGATTCCGCCGCCGCAGCGATACGGTCGGCGTTCCGCGCATGCGCGCTGGTAACCTACATCTCATGTCTACGCACTGACGCCATTACAGTCTGATTCTTCATTGTATTCGTTGTTTACTGAGTGTTTAAGATGCCTCCGACAATCGTGAGTCCCGCCGATTGTGAAGTACGGGCTGTTATACGATTTCTTAGTGCTAAAGGCGTAAAACCGATCGATATTCATCGTGAGATCTGTGAAGTTTACGGACAAAACATTATGAGTGATGGAATGGTAAGGAAATAGGTGAGAGCATTTAAAGATGGCCGCACAAATGTGCATGATGAAGAACGGAGTGGGGCGTCCTTCGGTCGTTAATGAAGATTTGGTGCAGAAAGTGGACGAAAAGGTGAGAGAAAACAGACGCTTTACAATTTCATCATTGTGCGACTGCTTTCCTCAATATTCTCGTAGTGTTTTGTATCGCATTGTGACCGAGAACTTGAATTACCGGAAATTGTGTTCACGTTGGGTTCCAAAAATGTTGACGGATTTGCACAAAACCCAACGTTTAGGCAGTGCATTGACTTTCCTTGAGCGGTACCACAATGAAGGTGAACGTTTTTTAGACCAAATTGTTACTGGTGACGAAACATGGGTGGCCTACGTCACACCAGAATCGAAACAACAATCCATGGAATGGCGACATTCATCATCACCCAAAAAAGTGAAGTTTAAGCAAACAATTTCTGCCCGCAAAATCATGTGCACAGTTTTTTGGGACAGAAAAGGAGTATTGCTAGTGGAGTTTCTGCCTCGTAATGAGACAATCAATGCAGCGTCTTATTGTGAGACATTGAACAATCTGCGTCGTGCAATCCAGGACAAAAGACGTGGCAAGTTGAGTAAGGGTATCGTTTTGCTGCATGACAATGCCCGTCCACATGTGGCTAATCGGACCAAAGATCTCATGAAATCTTTTAAATGGGAAACTCTAGATCATCCTCCATACAGCCCTGATCTGGCGCCCAGCGACTACCATTTGTTCCTGCACTTGAAGAAGCACCTGGGTGGTCAGCGTCTTCAAGACGATAACGAAGTCAAAACATTTGTGATACAGTGGTTAACAAGTCAGGCAGCAGAATTTTATGAGGAGGGTATTCAAAAACTGGTGCCACGTTATGACAAGTGCCTCAATATTCACGGAAATTATGTAGAAAAGTAGATTAAGGTACAGGCTTTCATGTAAAAATAAAATTATAGCGATATCCTTGCACGTCTTTTTAGTGTTCCGTACGGAACACTTATAAGATCACTTCGGTGTCTGTCTGTCTGTCTGTCTGTCTGTCACACCCGATTTTCTCGGAAACTATTTGATATAGAAAGGTGAAATTTGGTAATAATATAGGAATTGATGGCCTCATCAGAGCCATGTAGTTTTGAGAACTAAATTTTGACTTAAGGGGTTAGTTTTGGGGGGGTGAAGTCGGAAGTGAAAAAAAAAAAATTTTACTAGGTCATCGAGTGTGGTGTCAAATAAAAGCTTGTGAAAACACGAGTAAAAAATATATATATAATATTATACTTGCGCGCACTTTTCGTTGTATTATTTTTAAAAATTCGCGAAAAAATCGCTGTCCCGGGCCTTATCTCGAAAAGTACTTATCAAAAAATTTCGAAAAAATTCTGGAATATTCTCCACGGGGTGTAGATTGAATGAAAATTATCACGAGTGCATTACCTTTAATAATTTATATGGTATACAAAAAACCGGTCAAGTGCAAGTTGAACTTGCACAATTAGTGTTCCGTACGTTGATTGTTTTTAAAATAAAAATTTTTGTTAGGGTGGTATAAAGTGATCAGTGACTTCACAAAACACACCCCAAATGAATTTTCAACAAAGTTTGTTTCCAATCTTTACTGAAAACTGGTGACCTTGAAATTTTGTTTTTTTTTATACACACAAATAAATTATTAAAGGTAATGCACTCGTGATAATTTTCGTTCAATCTATACCCCGTGGAGAATATTCCAGAATTTTTTCAAAATTTTTTGATCAGTATTTTTCGAGATAAGGTAGGGGACAGCGATTTTTTAAAAGTAATACGAAGAAAAGTGTGCGCAAGTATTACATTATATATATATATATATATATATATATATATATATATATATATACATATATATATATATATATATATATATATTATATATATATATATATATATATATATTTTACTCGTGTTTTCACAAGCTTTCATTTGACACCACACTCGATGACCTAGTAAAAAAATTTTTTTTTCACTTCCGATTTCACCCCTCAAAACGAACCTCTTAAGTCAAAATTTATGTTACGGTGGTATAAAATGATCAGTGACTTCACAAAACACACACCCCAAATGAGTTCTCAACAAAGTTTGTGTCCAATCTTTACTGAAATCTGATGACCTTGAAATTTTTGTTTTTTTTATATACCATATAAATTATTAAAGGTAATGCGCTCGTGATAATTTTCGTTCAATCTACACCCCGTGGAGAATATTCCAGAATTTTTTCGAAATTTTTTGATAAGTACTTTTCGAGATAAGGCCCGGGACAGCGATTTTTTCGCGAATTTTTAAAAATAATACAAAGAAAAGTGCGCGCAAGTATAATATTATATATATATTTTTTACTCGTGTTTTCACAAGCTTTCATTTGACACCACACTCGATGACCTAGTAAAAAAATTTTTTTTTCACTTCCGACTTCACCCCCCAAAACTAAACCCTTAAGTCAAAATTTAATTCTCAAAACTACATGGCTCTGATGAGGCCATCAATTCCTATATTATTACCAAATTTCACCTTTCTATGTCAAACAGTTTCCGAGAAAATCGGATGTGACAGACAGATAGACAGACAGACAGACAGACAGACAGACAGACAGACAGACAGACAGACAGACAGACAGACACCGAAGTGATGTTATAAGTGTTCCGTACGGAACACTAAAAAAACAAAAAATTTCAAGGTCATCAGATTTCAGTAAAGATTGGAAACAAACTTTGTTGAAAACTCATTTGGGGTGTGTTTTATGAAGTCACTGATCATTTTATACCACCGTAACATAAATTTTGACTTAAGAGGTTCGTTTTGAGGGGTGAAATCGGAAGTGAAAAAAAAATCATCGAGTGTGGTGTCAAATGAAAGCTTGTGAAAACACGAGTAAATATATATATATATATATATATATATATATATATTATATATATATATATATATATATATATATATATATAATATATATATAATGTAATAACTTGTAATAATTTATTTGGTATATAAAAAAAAACAAAATTTCAAGGTCACCAGTTTTCAGTAAAGATTGGAAACAAACTTTGTTGAAAATTCATTTGGGGTGTGTTTTGTGAAGTCACTGATCATTTTATGCCACCCTAACAAACATTTTTATTTTAAAAACAATCAACGTACGGAACACTAATTGTGCAAGTTCAACTTGCACTTGACCGGTTTTTATTTTAATTCCAAAACGGTACTTACTTAAAAAACATGCCTCGTATATATATATATATATATATATATATATATATATATATATATATATATGTATATATATATATATATAAAATACAATCTTAGTTGGGGAACTCGGCAAATTTGGGCGTGATAAGAGATCACACAATTTTCATTAAGCCGCCAATATTTCGGTCCTGGATTGGGACCTTCTCCAGGGCAGAACTGAAAAGAAGAACAGAGCGTATTCGCTGATCGTGTCTGGGACAACTTTAAATTAATGATGTTATCATTAAGTTGTTATAATAAATAAAATTAGTGTAGAACAAGAATAAGATATTAGACATAATAAGTTAAAAAACTCACATGAGAAGTGCAAAGATTTCGTTAGCCTGAATGGCCGTAGGTTGTACATACAAAAGTTGTTACATATAAAAGTTGGTTAATCCATAAAATACATAAAATACACATTAAAACACTGTAGAGAAAATTCTAAAAAACAAATTTAACACATGGATGTATTTGGGAACCCTGGATGTTGAGAACGTCATTAATTATTACACTTGTGACCACCACATATGGCCACCGCCATTTAGGAAAAATGACAAGTACGACAGGAGACAGCTGCCCGACAGAGATAAGGGGTTTAGTCAAGAAAACTCAATTAACCAGAATGCGGGGTCGACACCTGGAAGGAACCGATAGAAAAGGAAGTGCAAATATTGGACCCTAAGTGAGAGAGAGGTAGCCAATTGAGCGACCAAAACAACCCGGTATGCAGTAGTGGAAGGATAAAACATAACCTAATTATAAGTAAATGGTGAGCGAGGGAGCGAGAGAGAGAGAGTGACAATAATGGGAGCAACGAAGAAGAAGATTATCAAATGAATTAATTATTAATTGATTAATTTCTTGTTAGAATCTGATTCGAGGAAGAGATTGTTGGCAAAAACCCAATGAAGACTGGAGGCACCAGGAAGTGTTAGAGGGGTGACGCAAGGTACTGTCAATGGAAGGAAGACAGTAATCGCTAGGTGCAAAAGATGGCCCAGATAAAATGGACGGAATCCGTGGAGCCCAGAAACAAGGAGAACCGTAAATAGAGAGAGGAAGGAGGAGAGAAACCCTGGAAATTACGGAGCTAAAAAAGAGAGACGACCAACGCGGTTCAGATGGATCATAAAACACTTGAAGACAGGGAATTATTGTGTGAAGTTGATTTATCACAGGAGAGGAGGAAACTATATATGTTACTAAGACCATCCAGGTCGGTTCTTTTATTGATATTAATTTAATTTAGTTTTCTTGACTAAACCCCTTATCTCTGTCGGGCAGCTGTCTCCTGTCGTACTTGTCATTTTTCCTAAATGGCGGTGGCCATATGTGGTGATCACAAGTGTAATAATTAATGATGTTCTCAACATCCAGGGTTCCCAAATACATCCATGTGTTAAATTTGTTTTTTAGAATTTTGTCTACAGTGTTTTAATGTGTATTTTATATATTTTATGGATTAACCAACTTTTATATGTAACAACTTTTGTATGTACAACCTACGGCCATTCAGGCTAACGAAATCTTTGCACTTCTCATGTGAGTTTTTTAACTTATTATGTCTAATATCTTATTCTTGTTCTACACTAATTTTATTTATTATAACAACTTAATGATAACATCATTAATTTAAAGTTGTCCCAGACACGATCAGTGAATACGCTCTGTTCTTCTTTTCAGTTCTGCCCTGAAGAAGGTCCCAATCCAGGACCGAAATATTGGCGGCTTAATGAAAATTGTGTGATCTCTTATCACGCCCAAATTTGCCGAGTTCCCCAACTAAGATTGTATTTTTTAATAATTTTGGTAGATACGGCAACTTTTTGATTTCTTTCTTTATTATATATATATATAATGCGATTAAGAGACAAAGCTCATTTCAAATATCATATCTAAAAAATAGATCACCAAGGCGTCTTTAATATTACCGGGAGCTTAGAAATTTTGCCAAGCACGCTATTATAAGGGAAAAAATTTCATATTTTAATCATTTTTCTCGAAAAAATGGTCAAGCCTTTTGGACAGAAGCAGCTCAGCTAAACTTAACACGTAACAAGTTGAGTCATATTCCGGATAATTTGATCCTGCCTTATTAAATAATTATTTTTCTTCGTGTACTATAGGACTGAATAACGTATCAGCAAATAAAATGATTTATTATAAATCTAATACTTATCCAAAGGTAACAAATGAAAGGAAATTCAGTTTTAATTTAATTACCGAGGAAGAGTTGTTAGCCATTATAAATAAAATCTCTACAAATGCCATAGGAGAGGATGGTATTTCAGTTAAAGATCTTAGACTCTGTCTTCAATACTGCACGCGTCCGCTAATAAATATAATTAATTGCTGTATACTGGAAGAGTACTTTCCGAATATCTGGAAAAAGGATATTATTAAACCATGTGCCAAAATAACAAACCCTATGGAACCAAAGGACCTACGACCAATTAGTATACTCCCTACTTTATCAAAAATTCTGGAGTGACATGTATATCAGCAAATGTTTTTATATGTAAATAGTAAACAAATAATACCCAATTGTCAGTCGGGTTTTCGACCTTATTTTAGTACTACT
The DNA here is from genome assembly GCA_019049505.1 of Pachyrhynchus sulphureomaculatus. Classification (NCBI taxonomy): domain Eukaryota; kingdom Metazoa; phylum Arthropoda; class Insecta; order Coleoptera; family Curculionidae; genus Pachyrhynchus; species Pachyrhynchus sulphureomaculatus. The sequence continues at coordinate 203,411,638 of CM032449.1, forward strand.
ACCAGCTTGGTTAATTTACTGAACGATAGTCGTTTCAATGAAGATAAGAATGAAACCACCTGCTCAGCTCTTTTGGATTTTAGTAAGGCGTTCGACACCCTAAATCATGATCTGCTCTTGGCAAAGCTTTACTGTTTTGGCTTCTCAGACCAGTCAGTTATTTTTATGGAACGTTTTCTAAAAAATCGTTCAGAAATTAGAAAAGATTTTAAATCCATTAAATCTAATTACATACCGATTACTAAAGGAGTGCCTCAGGGCTCCATCTTGGGTCCACTATTGTTTTCTCTTTATGTGGCAGATATTGATAAGGTAATAGAATATTCCAAAATGCAACAGTATGCCGATGATTCTCAAGTATATAAGCCATTTCCTTTAAATAAGTTACGCACTTCTTTAGTATATTTTAATAGGGACCTAAATAACATATATAATTTTTGTAATGATCATAGCCTTAAGCTTAATGCACAGAAGTCTTGTTTTATGCTGTTTAAAGGTAATAAAAATGCAGAGGGTATACTTTTTGATACTTTCAGACCTTCAATTGACAATACTTTTTTGCCTTTAATTCATTATTTGGAGTAATTTTTGACAAATCTCTTTCAATCCAATCACATATTAATATTAATTTAAAGGCAGCTTATATTCGTTTAAAAAAACTGTATAATCTAAGGAATCTTCTGCCATCAAAAACTAAATATTATTTATGCAACAGCTTGATCTTATCTTTATTTGATTATGCTGATGTTGTGTATGGCGACTCTTTGTCAGTCCAGTATGTTAGATTAATCCAGAAAATACAAAACTCTTGTAAGCGCTTTTCTTTTAACATTCCATTCAGAAATCGAATCACATCCTATTTAAATAACAGCTATATTTTAAATATGGAAAATCGTAGAAAGTGTCATTTGTATAATTTCGTCTATCGGATTTTTAAATTTGGACAACCCCAATACCTCAGAGAACAATTTAGTGTTTTTCTGCATCCGCACGATACGAGAAACATAAATTCTTTTAGAGTTCCTCAACACAGGAAGGCAGCCTTTCAAAAGTCCTTTATTTTTGTTGCTGTGCATTTGTGTCACAAGAGGTTAAACAATTATCACCAGGCAAGTTTTCTTCCTATGTAAAACACCAACTTATTAACCAGCAAAAGAATTCTAATTTAACGTAATATTTACCTACTTTGTATATAATTTTTTGGTATCCTTTTAGAGGTGGTACCACTTGCCCACCATATCATATTATGTATATATATATATTTGCTTCTTTCTTAATTATATTGCGCAGAAATTCAAATACCGACAAAGTCCAGTCTAATTTTAATTGTAGCAGCAGCAATTTCGTAGCTAACTTTTATTTTCACCCTAAAGGCAAATTATGAACACAAGTTTCAGTGTGTGCTCTATCTGCAGTGAACTTATTGAATATCTGTTTTATACCTGCCGGGAAAATAATAAACAATGCGGTAAATGTGCCTTATGGATCTATGAAATTGCATACTAGAAAAATTTTGTGAATATAACAAATTAAAACAATATATCAAAATAACTGGCAATACAGGATATAAAATAATTACTGAATTAGAACTTATTCACATTGTATACTAACCACACTCATTTATACCTAGCAAGTTTAAATTGTAAGTACTTTATGGGGAGATATTAATCACGAAAAGATAATGGACATAATAAATGCTTCTAAGATATTTACTTCTAAAAACTCATATTTCCCATCATCGAGACGATGCATTCCGTTGTTACTTTTACAATATATTTAAAAGTACTAATTTATCTGCAATTCTTCTTATTTAAAGCTGTAATTCACTATTCAGAATCGGAAAATATTCTAATAGAACAAATTTTCAAAAACACACGACTAACAAATAATAGCCTGAGCCGCAGTAATCAAAATATATTAAGACTTTAAAGAACTAATCTTTTGAAAACGATGAATACCAAGTAGATCTAAAAAGAAAACCGGAGAGGAAGCGCACTAGAATGAATAAATGAAAATATGACAAGTGTAATCCTGCAACAAGGAAAGGAAGCAATTAAACAACAATAAAACATGTAACATTGAAACCTAACTATTAATAGGAAAAAGGAAAGAAAAAGCGAGCTAAGGATCATAGAATACACCGAATTAAATAAAATTATAGGAGAAAATATAAATTAGGAGAAATAGAGATTATACAATAGGAAAGATAAAAACATCCGTAGTATTAATTACATGAAAAGAGAAGACGAAAGGGTAACAAATGATAAAAAATTATAAACACCAGTTCCGAAAAAATGTCGGAAAGAAAGGTTCTAAAACAATAATAATCATATGGGCAGCTGTTGGGAGATTCAAATACAAGTATAAATTATACAACCGAAACACACTGTTTTAAAATTATTAAATGAATTTGTTATCCCAGTCCTCCTGTATGGGAATGAATCAAAGACAATTACACAAAAAATAATAAGTAAGATACTCTACGCCACATGGAGAGAATGGACCTAAATGTAACGCTTAAAGGGAACAGGTTAAAGAACGTATCAAAATTGAAAATATCAAAAACACAATACTAAAGATAAAATGAAGTTGAATAGAACAAGTTGTAAGAATGAAAAAAACAAGATGGAGGAAATCGAAATATCAGGAAGAAAAAGAAATCTGGGACGGTTCATACTAAGATGGTATAATGAGGGAAAAGTGGGTAAGAGAGGATGGACGAATGTAAAACAGAATAGAAAAAATATTGCGAAATGGTACATGCGTATGATCACTCATAGATGATTAACGTTAAATAGAGTAAGTGGGGGAGGGGAGAGAGAGAGAGAAAATGAAAATTACATCAGGAACAAAATCAAAAACTATTTTAATAATTTAAAAGATTCATCTATATTGTACTTTTGTCATAACTATTTGAAAATTAGATTTTGAATCAAATAAAGGTTAGTAATATATCGCAAACACCCTTAAATAAGTTTGCTATTATATCACTTATAGTACCTTTTGTAAAACTTTTTACTTTAAGTTCCTGATGCACTATTCCCCATAGTTTCACACTTTTCACACATCACAAACACAGAGGGTGAAACTCGTAAATGATGCCGATCCATTTCGAAAGAGGAAAGATGCAGAATTCACCAACTATTCCTACTTTGATTAGCAAAAGTTTTGAAAGATAAATTTAATTATATCCAATAGTATCGAGGAGACCTGAGGAGTTCCTCAAGGTGGGCACTGTGCTCCATTACTATTTAACATCTTTATTAATGACATTCATCAGGCTGTTTCTGACTGTAGCTTTCTTTTGCTTGCCAATGATTTGAAATTGTACCGTGAAATTGTGACTGAGGCGAATTGCATGAAGTTGCAGGAGAGCTTGAATCTGTTTGTGCATTGGTGCAATCATAATGGTTTGTCTTTATACCCTAGGAAGTGTAGTACGATTAGTTCTTGTAGGAAAAAGAATAAAATATCCTTTCAGTACAAGGTTGGTGATGAGAACTTTTTACCGGTTCTTTGAAGGATTTGGGAGTCATAATGGATACTCAGTTGTCGTTTAAGGAACACTACTGCATGACAAGAAAGGCATTCCAAATGTTGGGACTTCTTTTTAGAATCGGAGGAGGTCTATCTATTGACTCAATGAAGAAGTTATACTGTACTTGAATATGCATCAACGGTATGGTAACCTTACTACAATGTTCACAGCGCAGGGATCGAACGTGTCCAGAATAAATTTATTGGATATTGCTCTCACAGATTGAGGTTGGTTGGTGACAGAGGAGCCGTTGCTAGTAAGCTGGGTCTGCGGACATTAGAGGACAGGAAAAGGGTGTCAGATCTTTCCAGGATATTTAAATTACTGAATGGTGTTATTGATTGTCCACCCCTCTTAGGGCAGATACAGTTGAAGGTTCCAGAACGTTTCTTAAGAAGAAATAAGATATTTATCATCGATCATCACGGTACTAAGTATGGAGTCCACTCTCCATTGACGAGATCCTTGCTCTTCCTAAATAATAATCCTTCCATTAATCCATTCGGAGGCTCGCTGTCTGGTTTAAAGGGCAAGTCATTAAAGTGGTGTGTGACTACTGATATGTTTCCTGTTTATTAAATTGGGTGTTTTGAATTGTGATGTTATAGCATTTTTTTGTTCTATCTAAATACTCATTACTGTACTGTTGTTATTACTTTATATATTGAATATTATAACTTTTATAGTGGGGTTTTCCGTTTATTGATGATAAATAAATAAATAAAATAAATAAATAAACAACTTTAATCCTGAAAAATGATTTGATTTTCTTACTTTTGATTTTTATTGCCAAAACGAACCTTCGCTCCACTATTTTTGTATGCATAAAGTGCCATTCTACTGTTATCCATTAATATTTGGAGTAAAATGGAACTGTTTTGATCCTGTAAGTTTCATTTTAGTATAATTTAGTTACGTAAGAATGAAAACAGGCAAATAGGATAATTATTTCAGAAGCAGTTACCGTTACGTGAATAAATCTCATAGATTAAAAATATGGCATTAATGACGGAAACCCTTCTGTTTTACTAAGGCAACTTATATACTCTATTAAAATGTACACCGAGTTATCCATATTCTCACACAACTCTAAATACAAAATAAATAACTCGTTGTAACACACAGCCAAGTTATAAAAACATAACTAACTAATTCACATGAAAATTATATCATTTGCAAATATTCTGGGTGTTCTGTCTCTATTTTAAGAGAAAAAGGGAGAGACTTGCCTTTAAATCTAAATAGAAGCAGAGAAAGCACGTAATAAATTAAAATATAGAAGGCGTGTAAATAAGCATGCTATACTTAGGTAAATATATTTTCCTTTGTGTTATCACACAGAGGTTGTAACAGGAATATTCATCTTACTAATGTCGAGGACATTATACACAGGACTGGTATAGAATATTTTGAGATATACTATTTGTTATCTTTTTATGGCTATAGAGGTCTTGTAAATTGCTTAATATCTGGCGGGAGAAAATTTATATACGTCATTGTAATAAATTGTAGAATTTAAATATTTCTTTATCAATATTCAAAGCTGAGGAAGCTGTTTCAGGTGAATAAATCTAAATTTTAATACCACGTTATTTTTACTTGAAAAAATATATCTATATATTGAAAAGGTAAGTTTAGAAACATACATTACGTAAAAAATTAAAAAAAAAATATTTTTCGAGTAGTTGGGTCTAATTTCAGAAAAATTCATACTACATAATATATTAGATCGCGTAAGTAATTCATACATAAGATACAATCGCAACTAATGTTATGTCTGTAGGTTGAATATTATTTGGAAGAAATGCATGAAAGATATTACTGAATGAAATCCAGAATAGTATGGTCTGCAGTAGATATCATATCTATAGGCCTCAATCTAGATAATATTGAAATTTTATTCTTGTGGTCAGTATTTTTTTATTACTCGAGTAGCCAATTATTTCAATGTTGCTTTACATTTGTATCAAGCCAGAGAAACAACTTTTATGGTATCGTTACGCTAGGATAGATGAAACCAGCACACTTCAGGGTTTTAAGGAGATAAAGTTGAAAGAAAAGACATGGAAAACATCAGAGAATGGGCAGAAAAACAAGAAAGGGACTAAAGATTTATTACGATCGATCTATTAATGATCACTTATAGGAAAAGCCACCATTTTCATACTTGATCCGTTATTCACCGCTATCTTTGAAGAGTAGACTCCAATTCCGGAAAAATTTCAGAAATAGAGGTTCTAAAACAATAATACTCATATAGGCAGCTGATGGGAGATTGAAATACGAGTATAAATTATACAACCGAAACAAACTGTTTTAAAACATACCAGAAAACAAAATTATTAAATGAATTTGTTATCCCAGTCCTCCTGTATGGGAATGAAGCAAGGACAATTGCACAGAAAATAATAAGATACTTTACACCATATGAAGAAAATGAATCTAAATATAACGCTTAAAGGCACAAATTCTAGAGAATAGGTTAAAGAACGTATCAAAATTGAAAATATAAAGGTAAAATGAAGATGGATAGAACAAGTTGTAAGAATGAAAAAAACAAGACGGATTGAATCCAAATATCAGGAAGGAAAAGAAATCTGGGACGGTTCGTACTAAGATAGTATAATGAGAGAAAAGTGGGTCAGAGGGGATGGACGAATGTAAAACAGAACAGAAAAAATATTGCGAAATGGTACAGGTGTATGATCACTCATAGATGATGAACGTTAAATAGAGTAAGTGGGGGAGGAGAGAGAGGGAGAGAGATAACGAAAATTATATCAGGAACAAAATCAAAAAACATTTTAATAATTTGTAAGGGGCATCTATGTTGTGCTTTTGTCATAACTATTTGAAAATTAGATTTTGAATCAAATAAAGCTTAGTAATCTATCGCAATTATACCCTTAAAATAAGTTTGCTATTATGTCACTTATAGTACCTTTTCCAAAACTTTTTACTTTAAGTTCCTGATGCACTATTCCCCATAGTTTCACACTTTTCACACTTCACAAATATGGATGAAACCAATAAATGATGCCGATCCATTTCGGAAGGGGAAAGATGCAGAATTCATCAACTATTCCTACTTTGATTAGCAAAAGTTTTGAAAGATAAACAATTTTAATTCTGAAAAATGATGTGATTTTCTTACTTTTGATTTTTATTGCCAAAACGAACCTTCGCACCACCATTTACTAATGTTTGGAGTAAAGTGGAACTCTTTTAATTCTGTAATTTTCATTTTAGTATAAGGTAGTTACGTAAGAATGAAAACAGGCAAATAGGATAATTATTTCAGAAGCAGTTACCGTTACGTGAATAAATCTCATAGATTAAAAATATGGCATTAATGACGGAAACGGTTACTAAGGCAACTTACATACTCTATTAAAATGAACAACCAGTTATCCATATTCTCACACAACTCTAAATACAAAATAATTAACTCGTTGTAACACACAGCCAAGTTATAAAAACATAACTAACTAATTCACATGAAAATTATATCATTTGCAAATATTCTGAATGTACTGTCTGAATTTTAGGAGGAAAAGGGAGAGGCTTGCCTTTAAATCTAAATAGAAGCAGAGAAAGCACGTAATAAATTAAAATATAGAAGGCGTGTAAATAAGCATGCTATACTTAGGTAAATATATTTTCCTTTGTGTTATCACACAGAGGTTGTAACAGGAATATTCATTTGTCGAGGACATTATACACAGGACTGGTATAGAATATTTTGAGATATACTATTTGTTATCTTTTTATGGCTATAGGGTCTTGTAAATTGCTTAATATCTGGCGGGAGAAAATTTATATACGTCATTGTAATAAATTGTAGAATTTAAATATCTCTTTATCAATATTCAAAGCTGAGGAAGCTGTTTTAGGGGAACAAATCTAAATTTTAATACCACGTTATTTTTACTTGAAAAAATATATCTATATTTTGAAAAGGAAAGTTTACAAACATAAATTGAAAAAAAGATATTTTTCGAGTAGTAACGTTTGGTCTAATTTCAGAAAAATTCATACTAGATAATTTATTCGCGTAAGTAATTCATACATATGATACAATCGCAACTAATGTTATGTCTGTAGACTGAATATTATTTGGACGAAATGAATGAAAGATATTGCTAAATGCAGTCCAGAATAGTATTGTCTGCAATAGATATCATACCTATAAGCCTCAATCTATATAATACTGAAATTTTATTCCTGTGGTCAGTATTTTTTTATTACTCGAGTAGCCAATTACCTCAATGTTGCTTTACATTTGTATCAAGCCAGAAAAACAACTTTTATCATACCGTTACTCTACGATAGATGAAACCAGCACACTCCACGGTTTTAGGGAGTTAAAGTTGAAAGAAAAGATGTGAAAAATATCAGAGCATGGACAGAAAAACAAGAAAAGGACTAAAGACTTATTACGATCGATTTATTAATGATCAGTTGTAGGAAATGCCACCTTTTCATACTTGATCCATTATTCACCGCCACCTTTGAAGAGTAGACTCATTATGTGGAATCTGTAAACTCCCGAAGTGAGGTACGGCTGCGCATGAATGTACTAACCATCATCACAGAGATCCAGATGTAGGATCCATTGTACAGAGGTGCTT
>CM032449.1:203424806-203560637 GCA_019049505.1 Pachyrhynchus sulphureomaculatus
GGTGTTCAGCTATCTCACGCAATGTCACTTTACGGTCATCTAAAAAAATTTTGTGGATTTTTTTATGTTTTCCGGTGTAACCACCTCATTTGGGTGTCCAGCGCGTTAAGCATCATTTGTGTCTGTACGACCGCGTTTAAATTCAGCATTACAGTAAATAATGAGTGATTTTCTTGGGGCAGAGTCTCCGTAACACTTATCAAGCCATTGCTTTGCTTGAACAGTATTTTTTCCCATCAAAAATAGTGCTTAATCAACACATGGAATTCGATTTTTTCCATTGTTTTGAAAATATCAAAAGTAGCGTCACTAAACCACTGTAACTAGTAAACTAATCTTCGAAATATCATGAAATTTTGGCACGTAGCGTTTGAAGGTTGGTACTTTCTAAAAATCATATGGATTTTTTGAAAAGTGCGACATTATACCTACGCGTTATGTTTTTCTTAGTAGTTAGTTAGTTACTTTTACCTAAGGGAAGTATTATATTTATGAGAGAGTTGATTTTTGCATTTCATGGTCACAAGATCCAGAAAAATATAGTTTCGAATTTCTCTTGGCTTTTCGGTATATCTATCTTTCGACCTGTCTGTTTCTTTATTGGCTTGGTACCTTCTGAGTGAAAGACGATATCGATTTCAAATTTGGTATACATATAATATTTGAAGAAAGAAAGCAATTTTGCTTTAGGCAAAGAGCATTATGAGAGTTTTTGGCTAGTTTTTAGTTGCTATATTGCAGCATAATTATTAGAGTCTTACATATACAATGGAAAATTCTGGAATTACGACAGACAAAATTATTTAAAACTTAGACCAGATCACACTAAATAAAGATAAGTTCAAAGATCATTGTCGAAGTTAAATAAAAGAAAACAACAAATAAATAAAGAATGAATACGGACATACCAACTCTGAACTATGAAAGAAGTAAGTGAAGAAATTAACATATAGATACGATTATTTTACGAGTTATTTAAAATAGAGCGAAAATACATTAGCCGTAAGTAAAATTTTCAATATTAATAAAATCACAGGCTGTCACCTATAACACTATAATTCCAAATTTTACTAAATAAACTGTCTATCTTGAAATACTTGGATACTATATTTTGGTATTATGAATAGAAAAACTTTAAACCATATTGCAAATTGTGCATATTGTCAAAAATAAACACTACACGCTTCCTTTACCAAACTTTTTCACACGAGCGATATTACATTTTAAAGTATTTCAACTATTAAGCTGTAATGCTTGGATTTAGTTATTCTTTATTGTGAGAAAATCATATTTAGCATTTATTATATAAATTAAGTTAATTAATATGCACCTTTTTAAGTGAAACACACTGTATAATGCTATTTATCTGTAGAATTTAATAATGTCTAAAATATATTCAAATGATTTAATTTACTGCTTTAAAATCTTAACCGAAATGGGGTAAACACATAATATAATAAAATATTAATATCACATAAATAAGCGCTTGCCATTTAGGGAAGATATATTTTCCTTTTACATTATCTCTTTACAGGTAATAACGCGGATTCTCTTTTCGGTTATTGTTGGGTGTACATTGTACTTGAGTATGATTATAAATCTTTTGCCAAGGCGGCATTTGTTCCCTTTGTGTGGTCGTTTTGTAAACACTGTAATTTTCTTTTTAGAGTAGAGATAAAAATGCTTTCTAACTGAATATGTACGGATTCCACAGGATTGATTTTCTTGCATTAATACTAAATAGACTCCATAGGATATTATCTCTAGGTAATTAGATGTATCCTCTTTAGCTGTAAATGACAGAGCAACATTCCTAATAGGCAGTTCAGTCAGATTCTGTTGGGAAATTGCAATAGAGCTATAGAAAGTGCATTCACTAAGATTTTATTTTAGAGTTAACTGTAACATTAAAACTTAAATTTCTCAAGTATAAAGAATAATCTTACTTAATTTAAGACATAGATACATATATATATATATATATATATATATATATATATATATATATATATATATATATATATATCTATATATATATATATATATATATATATATATATATATATATATATATATATATATATATATATATATATATATATATATATATATATTTTTTTTTTTTTTTTTTATGGGTCTAACACACGTGCTACAGGGAAGTCCCTAAAGCGCTACAGGAGCGACACGTGTGCGGAGAAAGCGATTCACGTTGTTCTTGAATCGCTGTAGATCGTACTCGATGGGAAACACAGTCCTGGGCAAACTATTCCAAAGGTATGATGTTCTCCATATAAAAGACTGTTTGAAAAGCGTTGTACGAGGAGTAACAAGCTGAACCTCATACGGATGTGAAGTATTAGCGTGACGTGTACTTCTAATATTCACCGCTCTGGGAGGAATTAAACGGGCTACATCCTTCGAACACTTTCCATGAAAGTACTTGTAGAATAGGCTCAAGTCGCCAACCGTTCTTCGATGTTCCAGCGAATCAAGGCCGTCGGTCAGTTCCGGGTGTCCAATCAGACGAATAGCTCTTCTCTGGATATAATCCAACAAATGCAGTGTATGTTTGGGAGCGGAGCTCCAAACATGTGAGCAGTATTCCATAGTTGGTCGAATTTGAGCTTTGTAAAGAATTAACAGTTGTTGTGGAGTGTAAAGCTTTCTGGTTCGAAACAATATTCCCAACTTTTGAGAAGCTCTCCTTGCTATGCCTGCAACATGTTCATGCCAGGACATATTTACTCCCAAATTAACGCCTAACAGATTGAGTGACGATGTTAGAGGGATGGAGTGTCCCGACATAACTATGTCGGGTTCTGCAACGTTAACTTTTTTAGAAAAAACTGCCGCCTGGGTTTTTGTAGCGTTAAATTCCACTTGGTTACTGTCACCCCAAGATAGAATTTCTTCCAGGTCTTTGTTAAGTTGAATGACTTCCTGCTGTCTGCGGATATTCGTCTGAGTAGTCGATGTCCGAGCGTTCAAAGTGAATGAAGAGATAAGTGTACTGTCATCTGCAAAGCTGTAGATTGGATTCTCGGTCTTTTCCAGCAGATCGTTAATATAAATGAGGAAGAGAGTAGGAGACAGTATGGAACCCTGGGGCACACCGGCGTTGATAGTGAAGGTGTTAGAAAGAAATCCGTCGACTGCCACTCGTAAAGAACGCTCTTTGAGGAAACATGGGAGCCACAAACAGAACTTTTCAGACATACCATAAGAACGTAGCTTAGCCAACAGCCCATCGTGCCAAACACGGTCAAATGCCTTGGATATGTCAAGAGCAACCGCTCGAGATTCTCCAAAGTGTTCAATTGCGTTGTTCCAAACATGTGTTACATAAGTCAGAAGATCTCCTGTTGATCTATTTTTACGAAAGCCATATTGGTGATCACTAATAATGTTGAATCCTTCAAGATATTTTAGAAGATGCTGATTGATAGCCTTTTCCATGACTTTCGATATTATTGAGAGTAGTGCGATTGGTCGGTAGTTATTTGGCAAGGTCTTCTTGCCTTTTTTAGGTATCGGCTGAACTGTAGCACATTTCCAGCAGGAAGGAAATATTCCCTTTCTGTAGGATAGGTTGAAAAGTCTACAGAAAACTGGTGTTAGTTCCCTCGCACAGTTCTTGAGAACTATGGCAGGTATTCCGTCAGCGCCTGAAGCCTTTTTGGTGTCTAGCTTCATCAAAATACGTTTTATGATACGCTGTCTGAAGACAATATCGGGCATCCTTGACTGCACTATGGGAATAGTAGGTGGTGTTTTTCCTTGGAAATCGACAGTAGAATGTGAAGCAAAGAGTTCAGCCAACAAGTTCGCTTTCTCAACAGGTGTCGTTGCAATAGAATTATCTGGCCGTGTGAGTGGTGGTATGGTGGATTTGGTGAAATTTTGACTAACTGCCTTAGCGACTGACCAAAAGGACCTGGAATTGCCGGGACAAGCGAGAAGTTTGTTTCTAATCCGTTGATTGTGTACCTCCTTGGTTTCGTCGATAATTTCTTTGCATCTGTTCCTGGCACTAACAAAGATGTTACGATTTATGGTGTTAGGAAGTTCACGCCACTGTCGGTATGCAAGATGTTTAGAAGCAACAGCTTCTTTGCATTTTAGGTCAAACCAAGGCTTGCCGTTGGAAGGGCATTTCTTCGAAAAAGGGATGTAAGCCTCCATACCGGCCAAAATAACATCGGAAACCTCCCTGGCGCAGTCAGATGGGTCGTCGGATCGAAAACAAACGTCCAACCAAGGGAAAGTTCGAAAATATTCCATGAGATCTTCCCATTTAGCAGATTTGTAGTGCCAAATCTTGCGCGGTTTGGGCGCCTCTCTGTCACTGATTGGTAGAATACTCGATGTCGAAAGTAGTCTATGGTCGGAAGAACCTAACGGCGGATTTACGCTGACCGTGTAAATCTCCGGATTGGTGGTTAAAAACAGATCAAGAAGACTGGCGAACTCTCCGTCTCGATCAGGAATCCGTGTTGGTTCATCAATAAGCTGAGTCAAGCCACAACTGATTGAAAATGATTCGGCTTCACGACCTTGTTCGTCGGTAGTATTTGAATATTTAAGCCAGTTGATGTTGTGGACATTAAAGTCGCCCAGGATGGCAATTTCGGCATTTGGATAGTTAATTTGTAAATGATCTATGGTGTCTGCAAGAGAAGCGAAAAGCGTTTTAAAGTTGGTATCACTTGGTGGTCGATAGAGGATACAGACGAACCTTGTGGTTGGTTGAGTCGCTATTTTTAACCACATAACATCAAAGTTTGGGGGCTCCAGAGCCTCTTCTCGTTGGCAAGAGAGGTCGCTTCTGACATAAAGACAGATTCCAAAGTTACGCCTAAATCGGGAATAGAAATCGTACCCAGGATAAAGATAGTTTACTGTGCTGGTCGATGAACTGACCTTAGTTTCACAGAGAGCGAGTACATGAGGTTTATTTGATTGCAGGTGTTGGTGCACTGAATTTATGTTCGAATTTAAACCTCGTATGTTGCAAAAATCTATTTTGAAATTTTGTTCTCTGCATGTCGACGCCCCTGAACCAGCCCCCACCCGGAGATCCGAACGGGGGGCTATTTTACCTCCGGAATTTTTTGTATCCAGGTGCCTCATCATGCTATTTGGTCCCACAGTCCGGGACATCGGCACAGCCACGAAACGTTAAGCAACTTCAAGCAGCCTAAGCCGATGCGATGGTATCACACCGGGCGATGCTGGTGGGATCTGGGCATCTACCATATATATATATATATATATATATATATATATATATATATATATATATATATATATATATATATATATATATATATATATATATATATATATATATATATATCTATATATATATATATATATATATATATATATATATATATATATATATATATATATATATATATATATATATATGTATATATATATATATATATATATATATATATATATATATATATATATATATATATATATATATACCAGGTGTACAAGTATGAAATGCGGATTTTTTTTCTAAAAAAACATGTTAAATTCGGAAGAATGATAAAAGGTGCTTTATTCAAAGTATGCTCCATCGCTTGTTATACATTTTTCCCATTTTTCGGGCAATTTGTGAATACCACGCCAGTAAAAATCTTCCCCTTTTGCTGCGAACCATTCAACGATCCATTTTTTCACATCTTTGTACGAACCATAGCGTTGCTCAGCAAGTGCGTGACCCATCGATGCAAACAAGTAGTAATCGGAAGGAGCCAAGTCTGGTGAGAAAGCCACATGGGGTAGAACTTCCTAGCTGAGTGCTTCCAACGTGTCGCGAACTGGTTTTGCCGTATGTGATGGAGCATTGTCATGAAGAAAAATGACTTTGTGTTGCCTGTTTGGGTATTCTGGCCTTTTCTCAAGCAGCGAACGGTTCAAATCGGTCAATTGTTTAGTATTAACCGTTTCCTGGGAAACGGTTTCAACAGCTCATAATAGACCATGCCCCTCTGGTCCCACCAAACACAGAGCATCGTCTTTCTGCCAAAGCGATTCGGTCTTGCGGTCGATGTGGATGATGCGCCTGGGTCTACCCATGATTTTTTGCGCTTGGGATTCTTAAAATAAATCCACTTTTCATCCCCTGTAACTATACGATGCAAAAAACGACGACTTCCTTTTGCAGCGAGCGAGCAAAATGTCACACGTGTTTTTGTGCTTTTCCGTTTGCCTCTCGTTCAACTCGTGTGGTACCCATCTACCGGTCTTCTGTATCTTTTCCATCTCTCGTAGCCGATTAGAAACAGCTTGTTGACTAACGCTCAATTCAGCGTTTTCTTCAAATGAAAACAAGAAATTAATGCTGTCCGCGAATGCTCTTTGTTCGGTATAAATTTCGACATATTGAACACAACAACACAACACTATGCACACATTTTTCCAATTTATCCCTCGTGCGCGTCTGACACTTGTTGATGACACAACAAAATGGCGCAGTGTCAAATCTTTATAGGACAAACTGCATTGGTGCTCCATCTGTTGTCTGAAATCCGCATTTCATACTTGTACACCTGGTATATATATATATATATATATATATATATATATATACATATATATACAAAAGATGTTAAATGATATTAAGGAAAAATCAGAAAAAGCGGGATTAAAATTAAATAAAAAGAAAACAAAAGCCATGACAAATGACCATAAACCACAAGACATAAGGATAGACAACGAAAGACTTGGTTATGTAGAAGAATATATATATATATATATATATATATATATATATATATATATATATATATATATATATATATATATATATATATATATATCTGGGACAAATGATACAATGCGGTAAACCCAATCAAACCGCAGAAATAGAAAGAAGAATCAGACTGATATGGGCAGCTTTTGGTAAACAAAGATACATCCTGAAAAACAAGAAAATTCCTCTGAAAACTAAGAAGAAATCTATATATAACTAGTGTGTCTTACCAGTTCTCACTAACGCAGCACAAACTTGGACACTGACTAGGAATATAATGGATCGATTGACCAAAACACAACTAGCAATGGAACGCCAGATGTTGAATATAAAGATAAAGGATAGGATACGAAACGAATATATTAGAGAAAAAACTGAACTATTAGATGTAAAAGAACATACAGCAAGCCTAAAATGGAGATGGGCTGGATATACAATGCGACAACCGGACAATCGTTGGAACAGGAAGATGCAGGATTGGAGACCCTGGTTGGGAAAAAAGGTCAAGGGGCAAACCTCAGACCAGGTGGAAAGACGATCTAAAACTTACAGCCGGCCTAGCGTGGATACGAGAAGCACAGGACCGAGATAAGTGGAGAACAAAAGGGGAGGCCTACATCCTACAATGAATGTAAGCTATGAAGCTATGAAGAAGACGTACATATATATATATATATATATATATATATATATATATTATATATATATATATATATATATATATATATATATATATAGAAATTACCAGTGAGAGCAAAATAACCTAACCTGTCACCAATATATAATTATCTATACAAGAACTATATGTTTTGGGTCCCTATTTATTAAACAAAGAGATTTTATGATGCCCCGTGGATGTTTCATTTCAATTAAGAACTTCAACCTGTTTTCCTGTTTTAATTTACTCTAGAACGCTAGGACTCTCTTCTTAAAGGTGGCACCTTGCCTCATGCTATCGTTTTGGAGTGCTCACTTCATTCTTGGAAGTGAGCTAGACCCCAAGAGACAGTAACTTTAAGTGACTCTGATTGGCAGAATTTCTAGGAAATGTTATGATAAAGTCACCAACTAAGTTCTGCATAACTATCAATTTTTTCTCTTCGTCTTTCCTATACTAAACATAAATAATATATAAGATTTTAAATTGTTTTCAAAGAAATTTTGGTGTCCAATAGTTACTTTTGATAGTAATAGTATCTTGAACCTTTTTGGCTTTAAGACAGTGTTTCCATAGTTTTGTAGGAAAATCTTCTAGTTTTCATTTTTCATATCCAAAGAAAAGAGTCATATATTTAGCATGGTGAGTGCCATAATATCTGAACTATTATATACAGTCTAGTACAGGGGTCGGCAACCTATGCCACGCGTGCCATCTCTGGCACGCCAAGCAATTTTGAATGGCACGCTTACCTATTCAAACTTTTACCCATTAACTCTGTAATCTGTGACATGTTTCGAAATTAAGTAAATAATCGAAGACAGTATTACTTTAACGATACAAACAAAAACTATATATTATATAGATCACTAGGTATTATTACCAAAAACTACAAAATATTTATTTTGTGATTTATAATTTTACTGAATGCATTGGTTTGGCTTTAATTTCGGCAAGTACTAAAGACCGCAAACCTCAAAAGATAAGCCTAGACAAAAACACAAATAAACGTCCTCAATTCAGATCATAAGAGCTGCTATAAGGTGGTTTTTGTTTGACTTGACTTCAATCGTTCCGACGCGTGCCACAACTCTTTTTATATTGCCGAACTTTAGTTTTTGTTAGATTTAATTTCTAGGCGGCCCTTTGATTGCAATAGGCGCGTTGTAGATAATAATTTTTGTTCTAAGAAATTTAATAAACGAAATTATTGGAATTTTCTGGAGACATTATTTTTCTATATATAGCAAGCGGCTACACGTTTGGATGATTTAGTATAGAAGTAACATCCGTTCCAGTCAATAGTCGTCGAAAAGTTTAAAAATTAAATTTATGTTGCGTTATGGCTGCGAAGAAACAGAAGGTAGACGTTCGATCATTTCAAATTTTCATGGACAACAGATTACGGTTTTGTACAGCAAAAACGATCGGGCCATTTGTGTTCTATGTCGGGAAAAGCGTCGTTTTCCAGACATCTACACAAAATGTCCAAAAACAGCAGAAAGACGTTATCAAACGGAGTTTTGTATTTAGTGTAGCATTGGGTGAAAGTGTCGATATTAATGACAATGCCGGTCTGGCAATCGTTGCGCGATACTTCAATGATGGCAGTGTGTATGAAGAGCTGATTTGTCTGCTCCCATTGCAGGGAACTACAAGAGGAGAGGATATATTTTCAGAATTTGTTAAACATTTTGAAAAGCGGAACATTCATTTAAATAAATTTTTTTGCATAACGACAACTGGCGCTCCTGCTTTGATTGGGAGACATAAAGGATTTGTTTCCCTTCTTATTGAACGCATGGATCGATCAGTTTTGCATTTTCATTGCATAATTCACCAAGAGAGTTTGTGCGCTAAAATTTCCGCTGGAAGTTTAAAATCCGTGATGGATAGGGTGGTTAAAATAGTTAACTACATTGTCGGTCGTTCTTCACTGATCCATAAACAATTTTAAGGCGTTTCTGCAGGAATTAGAAAGTGCATATTCAGATATACCATTGCACAATAATGTGCGCTGACTCAGCCGTGGTAGAGTGCTCTCTAGATTTGTGCAATGTCTGGGCGAAATTAAATCGTTCTTGTTGGAAAAAAATCAAGTGGATGCTTATCCTGAACTAGAAGATAAGAACTGGATCTGTATGTTAATGTTTCTTACTGATATTGCAAACCATATCAGTGAACTCAACTTAAAGTTACAAGGTTCAAGCAAAACAGTTCTGGATTTGTATGAATCCTGGAAATCATTCAAATTAAAAATAGATTTATTTATCAGCGATATTACTACAAACACATATAAATATTACTACAAACATATATAAATATTTTCCAAATTTAAAAACTTAAATATATGACTAATTTAAAAGAGGAGTTTATCGAGAGGGGTCAGGATTTTGATAAACATGGTCCTATGTTCGCTTTTTTAATCAAACCAGATTTAATGGATTTTTCCAGCAGAACCGGATATAAGAAAACTCTCTAAAGAACTTCAAGCACAGGGTTCACTAGTATAATAAAATTATTTGTTAAATGTTAAAATTTTTTGCAATTATACCTTCTAAAAGCAATATTTTAAGTTAATTTAAGTTAATTTTAGTTATAGTAAGTACCTATGTCGGCACGCAAAATGTTGTATGGATAAAAACTGGCACCCCTTAGTTAAAAGGTTGCCGACCCCTGGTCTAGTATATAAGATGTTAAAGAAGAAGGAGAGAGAGTTAGAGGGGTTACTTCGAATGTGTCATGTTATATGTAGTTTTCAGAGTTCTTTGGTACCGGGAAATCTAGAAATTATGTTATTTTTTTCCTTAGTTCTATTCTTCATTTAAATAGTAAATACGGATTTAATCATAGACAGACTTCAGATTAAAATACATTGATATTGTAATTTGTATTTACAAAGAAAGTGCAGGGTAGATAATTTCATAATTTTTTTATTTTTAGCAGGCAGTTTTAAACAAATATTTGTGTGGCAAATATGGCTTTCCATAGTGTTAGACCTGTTAAGATCTACCTGTTGTAATTGGGCAGACGAACATAGTCTCTAAGTTTGTTATGATGACGGATTTTTTTAACAATACTATCTATAGTATACTATCTATCTATCCAATAGTTAACAAGAAGCTTGAGACGCAGTTCGACGTTCCTGGTAACAATGCAGCGAAATTAAACTGTAAAATTAAGATTTAAACGATTTTTAATAAAGAACGCAACGAAACATTTTTACAAGCGAAAAAAGAATTTAAACTGGCTTTTATTCCTGCTTAACAGGGAAAAGTTTATGGCCAATTAAATATTCGAGTCACACCTCTCCTGGAACTACAGTTCTTTGTATTGGTCCAAGTTTTTCTCGTTAAGACGTAATTAAAATAAATCTACAGCTGGAAAATACGACTGAATCCTGCAAAGAAAATACGAACAACCTTCGTTAAAGTCATTAAACAAAACTTTTCCGGAAAGGGGTTCTCGTTTTCCTTTTTACATTTTCAGGGAACGAGTTTTTGCATAATTGTGACATGGGTATGAAAGATTTTATATTTTAATGGCCCTTGTACAGGTAACCAGCGACAGAAGGATTTATACCATGGTCAATTAATTCAGCTACACTTAGAAGCACCTTAAACTCAGTATTCGGTAGCTGCTGAAACTGGTTATAAGGCCTAGCTTGCATCCACACATGCCAAATAAAATATTTATTATTTCTTTTAATAACTAGAGTATCCAGGAATGGTAAGTATTGACTGCTTTAGTTTCATACTTACTCAATACTAAATTTACTTACAAGCAGAATAAGACGAAAGATACTTCAGTACCATATAATCGAAAATCTACCAGATAGTACGGGCTTTAATAATATTAGCCTCAAGTCTATAAGTCATCAGGCAACTTAAACCCTCCGTCGAGCGGCCTGATAGGCACAGCTCTGACGATTTCGATCCCCCCTCCTCTCGTAGGAGGGGTAGAAATCTGCCTCTCCTAGTAGTCGCCTATGTTTACCAGGTGTTTGGAGCCAACCTACTCAGCTCATTCGCGCGATTCGTGAAGAGCTATTAGCGTCATTCTGATCTCTAAGGCACATTGGGACCGAATTCGTCACACATATAAAGGTTTGTAATACCTTTTTTTTATATCATAGCTGTTTATGTTATTCATTTCATAACTATATCATGCAAAAATTCGTCGCTTTTTTTCCTAAATATATGGATATTTCAGCCTGGCTTCCTGGGCTCATTGCGATCGAACATGTATTTATGATAGTATTTTCTTTCATATATTCCAGGATTTACGCTAAAATGGCCCAGAAATTCTTCGACTTGTCTAAAACGAACGATCTGGAATAAGTGAGGCGTTTGTTGGAAGAAGATGTCGACTAGGACGACCCCGCTGTGAACGAGAATTTGGGTAAAGAGAGTGACATTGATTCTCACGATGAAGTAGAAGAGCGTAGAAAGACAATTCAGAAACAGGACAAGATGGTGAGGTTACTGACGATGAAAACGAACCAGAATCAGAGACCAACTTTTTTTCTGGAATCATAGGAAACGCTAGGAATGCAAAACTGCAATTGATTGTTGGAATAATTTATTCACCGACGACTTTTTGGATGCAATTGTTAGTTATACAAATCAGTACATAGAATCTATTAAGCCGAAATTTTCCAGAGAAAGGGACATTGCCTCTATAGATGTCATTGAAGTAACAGCTTTCATTGGTTTATTGTACCTAGCAGGAGCTCTCAGAGGAAATCGTGAAAGTTTGGAAGAGTTTGGATAGACGGTGATGGAGTTGAAAAATTTAGTCTTGTGATGAATATCAAACGGTTCAAAACCCTGATCCGCTGCCTCCGCTTTGATGACCGCATTACTAAGGTAGAACGAAAAAAAGTCGATCGTCTTGCTCTAATTCGTCAAGTATTCGAAAAAATTTGTGGAAAATTGCCAGAAGGGCTATAGCGTCGGGGAAAACGTCACGATCGATGAAATGCTTCCAGATTTCTGAGGAAAGTATCAATTTCAGCAGTATATACCATTAAAACCGAGCAAGTTCGGAATAAAGTGTTTTGCCCTTATTTATGCAAGGATGTTTTATACTCTGAACATAGAAATTTACTCTGGGAAACAGCCTGAAGGTCCTTTCTGTGTCAGCAAAAAAGTGGAAAATATGAGATAAGTTGTAATGATCGAAGCCAGAAGTATGTTTGGTAAATCAGAAGGTCGATTCAATGAAGATTTAAAGATAATTGAACTCATTTAAAGTAAAGCAGATCAGAAAAATCAAATATTGTCGAACATTCTCTTCCACATAATCATGCAGTAATATTAGGTAATTTAAAGCTAATAAAAAATGTATGTGATAGGAGATTATCAGACACATACGAAAGTTCCGAAGTTATATATATATATATATATATATATATATATATATATATATATATATATATATATACATAATGTGATAGTCTAAATAAGGACCGAAAACCTATTTCTCACAGTTCTCTGTACGGACTACTCGTCCGGAACTAAATATCCGTCTGTGATTGGTCGACCTTGGTCCAGTAAAGCACGCTTATAGTATAAAATGTCTAGTTTTTAATTTTAGATTTAGTCAGCCACCACTTGTGATGATGCTAACATGATTAGTGAAAGTGTAAAAATAAAGTGTTTAATTTGGTGGTGATAACTGTAGTGTAGTATTATTTTTTCCAAAATTTCAAACTCGTAACGTAGTTAGAAGACAACCTGTATAAAAAATCTTGGAGAATAAAGTATGAAAAACTAAATTTTCAAAAGTAAAAGGTAAATAAATAATATCGCATTCATTTATCTACCTGTGTTTGGTGTTATTATGAATCTCCAAATCGAAACTGCTGTTCGTAGCTGTGCAATTAACTCTTATTTTTGCCCTTAGGGCGGAATATTAGCGCAAGTTTCCGTGTCTCTGTAAAGGTATATCAAAAACGCGGTAGATATCAAATTAATACCTGCAGCATACGATAATATTGTGTAGATGCACTTTATTGCTCTATTTACTTGTATGTATTTTGGCAATCATATTGCATTTTAACAATTCTTTTAACAATACCTACCAATGATAGGAAAACATTTCAAAAAAGTACTAGTATTAAGCATTTAAAAAAAATTGTCTACTTGTCAGTAAAAGTATTACTTTAAACCAATGGTGTACCCCGGCCAGGGGATATATATATATATATATATATATATATATATAATATATATATATATATATATATATATAAAAAAAGTCGCTTCTTCAAAAAAAAAACGGAAACACCAAGGGCACAGTTAACTATTGTTAATCCATAAAAGGGGGGGGCGTCAAACAACAATTGGGAAACGAAACTCCTTGATACAAAAATATTTTTGGGCACCATATGGCTAAAAGTTTAGACGCTTCGAAACAAACAAAATAAACTAAAATTGGTGACCTAAAAAACAACCTCTATCTACAGTAATGAAGCTAGACACCAAAAAGGCATCTGGTGCTGACGGAATAGCTGCCATAGTTCTCAAAAACTGTTCGAGGGAACTAACACCAGTTTTATGTAGACTTTTCAATCTATCCTACAGAAAGGGAATATTTCCTTCCTGCTGGAAATGTGCCACATTTCAGCCGATACCTAAAAAAGGCAAGAAGACCTTGCCAAATAACTACCGACCAATCGCACTGCTTTCAATAATATCGAAAGTCATGGAAAGAGTTATCAATCGGCATCTTCTAAAATATCTTGAAGGATTCAACTTTATTAGCGATCAACAATATGGCTTTCGTAAACATAAATCAACAGGAGATCTTCTAACTTATGTAACACATATTTGGAACAACGCAATTGAACACTTTGGAGAATCTCGAGCGGTTACTCTTGACATATCCAAGGGATTCGACCATGTTGGGCACGATGGACTGTTGGCTAAGCTACGCTCTTATGGTATGTCTGTTTGTGGCTCTTATGTTTCCTCAGAGAGCGTTCTTTACGAGTGGCGGTCGACGGATTTCTTTCTAACGCCACTATCAACGCCAGCTCTCCTACTCTCTTTCTCATTTACATTAACGTTGCTGAACCCGACGTAGTCATGTCGGGGCACTCCATTCCCCTAGCATCGTCACTCAATTTGTTGGACGTTAATTTGGGAGCAAATATGTCCTGGCTTGAACATGTTGCAGGCATAGCAAGGAGAGCTTCTCAAAAGTTGGGAATTTTATTTCGAACCAGAAAGCCTTACACTCCACAACAACTGTTAATTCTTTACAAAAATCAAATTCGACCAACTATGGACTACTGCTCCCATCTTTGGAGCTCCACTCCCAAACACACACACTGCATTTGTTGGATTCTGTTCAGAGAAGAGCTGTTTCGTCTGATTGGAGACCCGAAACTGACCGGCGGCCTTGATTCGGTGGAACATCGAAGAACGGTTGGCGACTTGAGGCTGTTTTACAAGTATTTTTATGGAAAGTGTTCGAAGGATGTAGCCCGCTTAATTCCAGAGCGGTGCACGTTAGAAGTACACGTCGCGCTAATACCTCACATCCGTATGAGGTTCAGCTTGTTACTCCGCGTACAACGCTTTTCAAGCAGTCTTTTATATGGAGAACATCATCCCTTTGGAATAATTTGCCCAGGGCGGTTTTTCCCACCGAGTACAATTTACGGCGATTCAAGAACAACGTGTATCGCTTTTTCCGCACACATGCCGCTCCTGGAGCACTTTAGGGACTTCCCTGTGGCACGTGTGCTAGACCCATTAAAAAAAAACTCTAATCACTTACATCCAATGTAAAAATAGATAACCGATGGAGATTTGACACAAAAAGGAACCCCTGTCTAAAATGGAACTCTAAAAACTGAATTTAAAAGTCAATGATAAAATAAGCTCTATTTTCAAGCGTCGTCATATACTCATCTTCTGGCTATGCCACAGAGCTTTGGTTTAATTTACACTGGTTATCTGGCCATATGATAAAGAAAACCTGAATATCTTTTTTAATCATCTCAGTCAACAAAATTCAAACATAAGGTTTCTAATGGAAACTGAATCAAATGATTTTTTCCTAGATGTGCTAGTACACAGGAAAAACAACAATACTTTGAAAAACTCATTCAAATCTATGCCCGAAGTCTACACCAATATTATTATTAACATTATCTATCGGCCATTTGCATCCTTTGTAGGAGATAGGCCTTACTTAATATCTTCTAGTTCTATTTTGAGTGTTATTTATCCAATTTTGGTTTTTTTTTAAATATCAGTACTCTATCTCGGTGATGGTCTGTCCTGCTATTTTTATTTACCTGGATGATCATTCAAACAACCTTTTGGTCCACCCATTATATTTCATTTGGGCTATATAACCCGTCTATCTCTTGATAGTACCTTGGCTTTGGCATCATGATCCTTCTCGGAAAGTATTTATCATTAATTTAGTCATATTTAGAATTCTATTCATATGTAATGAACACTCGATCTCATCAAAAATAGAGAAATCGGTCAGTACTCCAAAAAGCAATGGATATCAAACTGACGTGTTTAAACGTTCTTTTAACAGTTTTAGGAACAAGATTTAATTCTAAGAATCATGACGTTACATTTGACTAAAGCCGTGGAAGCTTCCGTTTCATGTTAACCCCTAACATTGTTTAGGTAAATTCAGTTGTGCTGACATATCTTAATAAAAATATCAACTTTAAAACCACCTAATCAGAATTTAATTGGATTTCCGCTATAAAGATATAAAATTAAAGCTATAATATCAGATAAGGGTTTGTAACATCATATATATTAAACTCTGTGTGAGTAGAAAGAAATTATTCGCTTGAAAAATTGTAAAGAAAGTTAATATAGTATAATAAAACAGTTTATGTCCCAGAAGTAATTAGAGCTTTGTATTTATGGGAGGTTCTCAAATAAAAATTTTATGATAATGGGGTTAAGTCACTTTTTATTGGGAATATCTGAGCTTTTCGTTAGACACGCAAAGAAAATTTAGTTCATAAAAGACAAACTATAGTACAATTTACAGATTTTCTGCCAAAAGTATAGCAAATTATGTTTAAGAAAACATTACTTTCTAGGTCATCTAAACATTTTCTTTTTAGTATTCCGTATCAAATTTGAAAAACGGAATATTTATGGAATTACTTCGGTGTCTTCAGTCAATCTGTCACAGCCGATTTTCTCCGAAACTATTTGACATAGAAAGTTGCAATTTGTCACAAATATAAGAATTGATGGAAAAAAACAGGCGTGTAATTTTAAAAGTTAAACGTTGAATTAAGGGATTAGTTTTGGGAGGTGAAATCGGAAATGATAAAAAATTTCAAGGTCACCGAGTGTGGTGTCAAATGAAGCTTGTGAAAACACGAGTTCAAAAATATGTATATATGCGGTAATTTTTAAAAAATTGCCAAAAATCGTTGCCTCTCTCTCTCTTTCTCTCTAAGAGTATAAAAAAATTTCGAAAAAATTCTGGAATATCCTCCATAAAGTGTAGATTGAATGAAAATTATCGCCTTTACTAATTTATCCGGTATATGAAAGCAAAGATCAGTAAAAAAATATATTTTAAAAACAATTAAGGTATCGAACACTAATTGCGCAAGTCCGATTTGCAAACTTCCAAAAGATCACTTTTTAGTGTTCCGTACGGAACACTTATAAGATCACTTCGGTGTCTGTCTGTCTGTCTGTCTGTCTGTCTGTCTGTCTGTCTGTCACACCCGATTTTCTCTCCGAAACTATTTGACATAGAAAGGTGAAATTTGGTAATAATATAGGAATTGATGGCCTCATCAGAGCCATGTAGTTTTGAGAATTAAATTTTGACTTAAGGGGTTAGTTTTGGGGGGTGAAGTCGGAAGTGAAAAAAAATTTTTTTTTTACTAGGTCATCGAGTGTGGTGTCAAATGAAAGCTTGTGAAAACACGAGTAAAAAATATATATATAATATTATACTTGCGCGCACTTTTCTTTGTGTTATTTTTAAAAATTCGCGAAAAATCGCTGTCCCGGGCCTTATCTCGAAAAGTACTTATCGAAAAATTTCGAAAAAATTCTGGAATATTCTCCACGGGGTGTAGATTGAACGAAAATTATCACGAGTGCATTACCTTTAATAATTTATATGGTACATAAAAAAACCAAAAATTTCAAGGTCATCAGATTTTAGTAAAGATTGGAAACAAACTTTGTTGGAAACACATTTGGGGTGTGTTTTGTGAAGTCACTGATCATTTTATACCACCGTAACATAAATTTTGACTTAAGGGGTTCGTTTTGAGGGGTGAAATCGGAAGCGAAAAAAATTTTTTTTTACTAGGTCATCGAGTGTGGTGTCAAATGAAAGCTTGTGAAAACACGAGTAAAATATATATATATATATATATATATATATATATATATAACGTAATACTTGCGCACACTTTTCTTCGTATTACTTTTAAAAAATCGCTGTCCCCTACCGAAAAGTACTGATCAAAAAATTTTGAAAAAATTCTGGAATATTCTCCACGGTGTATAGATTGAACGAAAATTATCACGAGTACATTACCTTTAATAATTTATCTGGTATATAAAAAAAAAATTCAAGGTCACCAGTTTTCAGTAAAGATTGGAAACAAACTTTGTTGAAAACTCGTTTGGGGTGTGTTTTTGTGAAGTCACTGATCATTTTATACCACCTTAACAAAAATTTTTATTTTAAAAACAATCAACGTACGGAACACTAATTGTGCAAGTTCAACTTGCACTTGACCGGTTTTTTATAACTAAATTCAAAATAAATGTCATTTTCTAACATATATTTCTGTATTTCCGATTTGGTGTGGGCTGCACCTTATTTAGTAGGCGACTATGGTAACTTGCATTGTCCATAACTATAACACTCTGTTCGGGAAGATTTGGCAAAAGGGAATTTTGAAACCAATTTTCAAAATGTTCTGCGGTCGTGTCTTCGTGATAGTCCAAACTAGAATCTTTTATGTTTTTTGCAGATAATAGTAGACAACAACCCAGCCCTTTTCAGATCCAGCATGCAAAATGGTTATTCGTTTACCTTTATTTGAAGATGTGTTAGTCTGACATTTTGTACTGCTGTCAAACCACCCTTTTTGCACAGTGTCATAGGTATCGAACCATGTTTCGTCAAGGTAAATTATTGGCCAATTCTCTGATCGACACTTTTTAATTTCTTATAAATAAGTATGTCGTAAGATTCGTAATATTTGTTACTCCATCACTACTTGCCTTTTGTTGATTTTTCGGAACGTGAATTTCATTTTTAAAAGAATGCTGTGCAGGGTTGATCGGCCACAATGTATATTGGTCCCGTCCTGTACCAGTCTTAATTTTATTTTGTCTAGGGTCGGCACCAACTGCTCTTCATACATAGAATATATTTTTCACAATCGTCTACATAATGCATTTGAACATCTTCCCGTTTTTTTCCTGTTCCTTAGTGATAGTTTTCCTACAATATCCTTAACTGTAGAAATTAGGATTTTTGTTAGTTCACTGGTTTCTTGCAAAACACTTTGTTTATTCAAATTCTTTTTACCAAACTGTCGTCAACATTTTTCACTATTTGTTTGGCGTCAAGTCATAAATGTTTTCTCTTGCGATAGCCACTATTGCATTTTTTACCTGGGACGCCACATAATTAAAATAGAACCGTTACGTTGTAAGTTGCAACTAAAAATTAAAAATAATAAAAAGTATCTTTCAAATCCTAATGGGGATCTGTGGTCATTAGGCCTATATTATCAAATACTTAAAGGGCTCCAAACCGGGTTGCTAGGTAGTAAATATATAGGTAAAAATAGATCCAATATGATTGCAGGTGCAAGTGAGGGCGGTATACAGAGCAGGTAAAATAAAAATACGTTTAACATAATACCTGGCAACTATGCACAAACCCTAATAAGGCCGTTTATTGCCCATTGAAAAAGCAAAAGGTAGGATCTTATATCTTGGGATTTACTATACTACGTGTTATTATATTATTTTAAATTTCGTAATTGTTATCACCTTTAATTAATTGTGTTGGGAAGTGAAACGCCACCTGCATTTAGAGTTTTGAGTATTTATGATTATAAACCTAATTAACTCTAAGTTATTAACAATTATAGTTATTGCAACAGCGCAATACAGAAATTCCTTCTTTGCCTCTGTCCGCCGCAGGAATATAATATGCAATCATGTACGAGTTTATTAGTCGAATTAATTAAGTAAAGTTTTCCATAAGTATGTGTGAGGTATTTTCTTGAACAGTTGCAACAATTAAATTTTACCATAGGTAATTAAACTTCAGAAAGGAAGAGTTGTGTTGTGCATCTGGCAATGGAATTAAATAGAGTAGACCGATGACAATTGTAACAAAAATTATTTTTTCTACAGCGATAAACAATTAACTGTTTGCGTCATAATAGCCGTATGTATTGTTTTTTTCAGTTATCATTGCACATATCACTAAAATTAATAAGATCATTTAAATAATTATTTCTTTTTGATTTCATATTTACTATCAAGAAAATAGTTTATTTGTTTCAATTAATAAGTATTTTTGCTTTCCTTGCTAAAAAAAAGTGTTGTAACGACGGCCAACTTTTAAGTGTTTACAAAGACAATACAAAGGGAAAAAAAATGGTACAATTCATTTAATCGTTTCTCAAAATATTCGCCTTTAAGGTCTATGCACTTGCATGCGTTTGAATCAATTATCAAAACCCTTTTTCCACTCTGAATTGGTACCTCAAAAACATGGATTTGGAAGAATTCAACATTCGGGAACAATAATAAGTTGTTGGGAGATAAATCAGGTGAATACGGGTAATGAGACATTATTTCGATGTTTTTTTCCGTCAAATAATCAATTGTTTGGCGTGCTGTATGATAGCTGGTATAGTCCTGATGAAGAATGATGCGAAATTTTCGGTTGCTTTTCATGATTTGATCGATGACTTCTGGCAAACAAACTGTTGTATACAATTCAACATTAACTGTTCTTCGATCCTCTAAAGCAGAGGTTCCCAAACTTTTTTTTCTCGTAGACCACTTTCAAAATTTTACTGGTTTCGGTGGACCCCCTGCTGCTACATTTCTACCATATTCCCAAAACTCGTCAAAAAATGTGTAGATTAGATCTAACGATGGAAATTTGCGTCGTGGCTGAGTTCCAACCCTAAATTCGGAGTGGTAAAAATAAAAAGAAAAATAATATATTTTCTTGTGTTCTATTTATTAAAATAATATGATTACAGACTTAATAGAATTAAAATTAAACATTAATAACGTACCGTAACTTCAACAATGCAAATCAACAATTAAAAAAAAAATAGTCATAATTTTAATGGGAGGGATGTACTTGATGGATTGACAGCAAATTATCAATATTTGGTTTCAGTTTTGTAAGGAATAACCGCAAATCTCCCCGTTCTGTGATGTTCCATCTGCTCCTTTTTTTTGTTAATAGGTTTGTAACGACACTAAAACTTTTTTCGACAAGGTATGACGAGGGAAACGCTATCAAAAGTTTTCTCGCAATTTCCCACAGCCCAGGATATTTTTCGGGTATTTCTGCCTGCAGCCAAAATGTTTGATAGCCTTTTTTAAATTTCACCTTCAGCTCCTCATTGGTGCTAAGCTCGAGTAGCTCCTCTTGTAATACCATATTCGCCACTTCCGTTTCATCAAATGGATTTATGATCCATTGTGGTATTTCTATCGTCAGAATATCTTCAAATCTATTTTTGAAGTCATCATGCAGGGCATTTAAATGTTAAACGTATGTCTGAATATCCTCATCAAGACATTCTGCCTGTGACAAGTTTGGAAACTGGGAGAATTCGCACCGACTAATATTTTGCTTCATAAATTTCAATTTTCCAAGAAAAGCCGAAAATAACTGCAAGTTAATGTCATTAAATTTTTTGATCAAATCAGTCAAATACGCGATGTTTGCTTTCAATTTGATCAGGTTTTCTTTTAAATCTGGATCTTTACTTTCCAGAAACTCTAAAACTAATTCAAAAAGTGAGTAAAATCTTTTTAAACATGCACCTTTCGACAACCAGCGTACTTCAGTATGTAAGAGCAATCGTTGGAAGTCTTCATCATTTTCGTCGCACAATTGTGTAAATAAACGGGTATTCAACGCATTGCTTCTTATTTTGTTAACACAAATTGAAGCGATTGGTGCAATCTATCACTCAAATTTTTCGCTACCAGGTGTTGTCGGTGGATGACACAGTGAATTGCAGTTACTCCTGGTATAATTCTTTTAAGATGGCTTATAAACCCACGATATCGCCCGAAGATGGCAGGAGCTCCATCTGCTGCCACCGAAATATGTTTGTAAATGGAATCGATTTTTCCTTAAAAAAATCACTCAGGACATTAAATATTGAATCGCCTTTAGGGTCTATCTCCAAAGTTTTCGCGAATAGCAGCTCTTCATGGATTTCTTCGTCCATAACAAATCGAACATATGCCAATAATAATGCTTCATTACCAGGTAAAGTTGATTCGTCCAGTTGAATAGAAAAATGAGTTGTTTTTGCAGATAATTACACAAGAAGCTTTCAATATCAGAGCTCATTTCATCAATACGTCTTTGTACAGTGTTGTTACTCAAAGGAATTCTTTTGAGTACGTCAAATGGAGGTTTGTGCATAACAGTTTTTAAAACCTCTTCAACAGCGGGTAAAATTAACTGTTCTCCGATGGTGTGCGGTTTTCCAGATTTCGCTATAAGCAATGAGATATTCTAAGATGCCCGCAAGCCATCATCGTTACTTTGAGACGTTGAAGCGAACATACTGTGCACGGTGGTCTCTTTTCATATGTTTCCTTTATGTTTGAAAATATTTTAAAACTTTACCTATTTTATCAGGATGACACCTTCTTAGATGATCTTCGAACTTCGATGGTTTCATAGAGTCATTGCTCAAAACTTTGTTGCATAAAAGGCATATGGGCAATACTTTATAGAATATTTAGACATCAAAACTCCGCGATTTTAATGATTTATTTATTACTTTGATGTACGTTACGAGTGGTACATAAAGACACGTACAATTTAGCATTAGCAACTACGAGGGCACTGAAATATGTACGAGTACAAACATGCAGGTCAATCATATATCTCTCCTTTAGTGAATCACCACAGTCGGGTAAATAAATAATTTTATAATAAAAAGTACTAAAAGTTCAATCTTTCCTGGCTTTCTGTTCTTTTATAGAAATATCGAATAATGGTCCTGTTCAGTATTTAATTTTTATTACGTACCTACTATACGCAAACATAACAAATATAATATTATTACAATATAAAATAAAAGTATGAATAACAAATAGGCAGGTACTTACTTTTTTCGGCACTGGCAAACAATGACATGGATTCACTCACACTTTTCTTTTCAAAATTCCGAAACAAATGAGTAACGTTTGTCCTTGGCATTCGTATTTATATTGGTGATTGAGAATCAAACAAGTTGATGCAAGATTGCAAGCACAGCACTAGTCGTATTTCGTCCCTTTGCACGTCTGAACGGGTTGCGTTGCTGGCGGACGGGGGCGCCGGCGCTTTGAAAGTCTCGACGCGCGTTGTACTGAATATCGAATATGCAAGTTTTTACAAGTAACAGTCGCTGACCTTCTTAAAATACACTACTCAAAAAAATTAAGGGAAGTTTTAAAACAAGGAAATTAATGCTAAATAAACAGGCTATCTTATCCATATGCCGGCCTAACTGAAAAAAAATTTTTCAAGTCCGTGGACCAAAAAAAAACAAAATATTTGCAATATTATTTTTCGCGCTATCTGTTAGGATTGCATGAGAACCGTAGCTCCTAAAAAATTTTAGCCAAAAAATCTGAAAATTAGAATCTTAAAGCTTCAAAATGCTTTTTTTTAAAATCTCAATACGACCATTTTTCACCAAATACAGCCTGTCAAAAATCACCGAAAAATTTGGAATTTTTTTTTGCTCCCTTAATTTTTTTGAGTGTATTATCTGCCTACATTGATAGGTAAAGCCAAGCCAACATTCTTGTTCTTTACTATCGAAACCAGATAAATTTTCGTGGACCCCCACTTACAACTTGTGAACCCCCATTTTTTTTTCACGCCAACGTAGACCCCCTCGAGTTTCCCGTGGACCCTTGGGGGTCCACCTGAACCACTTTGGGAATCACTTCTCTAAAGCAATGGTTGCAACATGTCCAGTATAACTAAAGAAACAAACGACCATTTTCTTGGAAGTGCTTCGCGAACAGACAGACCACTTTTGTTGGTCGGTTAATCTTGAAACATCCAAATAGTCGATTGTTGTTTAGTTTCCGGCTTATACATATATATCCAAGTTTCATCTCCTGTTACGAATTTTTTAAGGAGTTCCTTACACCTTACACGAGCCATCAGAAAGAGATTTTTTTTACAGCTTCATGAAAAATCGAATATACTGCAGTCTTCGATATGCCTAAGGATGCCTTATTTTACAGTAAATCACATGCTGATCCTTTTCGATCATGTTGCGCATAGCATCGATGTTTTTGGAACAACATCCGATTTTGATCAACCTTCACGAAATTCATCGCTGACGAAAGCACGACCATGACGAAATTTTACAAACCAATTGTAAATAGTTGTAAATAGCCTTTTTTGATGGTGATTTATTACCAAGAGTTAAGCCTTTACTAAAACCGTAAAAAACCGAAAATCTTCAAGTGAAAATTCCATTTGTTCATAAACCTGTTTTTTTTTTTAAACGCTCACTGTAAACAAACCTCTAGGCCAATTTCTGACCTGCCATTGTTTTGACAATAACAAATATCAAACTTTACAACAATGGTAATCTCACATCTCAATAGCGCCATCTAATGGTCGTTTATAAAAACATAAAAGGCGGCCCTCGCATTCGTGAAAAAATCAGTGACCGAGATTTTTAATGGTAAGATACAACGAATTGTACCAAGTTATGCATACTTAATATTCCATCGTAGGCTGATACAGCAGCCACAAGCCGACAGATTAGTTGACGTCGACTCAGGGTTTGATGTAAAACTACTGAAAACAGAGCAGTCCACCCACAGTTCTCTTATTTGTCATGGAGTATTAGGTGTGCGTACTTGGTACAATTCGTCGAATCTTACCGTTACGTTTCGTGAGTACCTGGATAAGAACTAGTAATAAATTGTGTTCTCTTGTTTGTCGATCCTGGTTCGACTGATGAGCCGTGATACGGTGACACTCGTCTCGGGATGAATTAACAAATAAGAGAACTCTGGGTAGACAGCGGAAATATGGACTAGATTATTATGTTTTTTTTTATATTTCAGGGTCTCTAGATAACAAAAAACATAGTCATCGGTTTCCGTCGATTTGTCTCTCTGTCGCTCTCTTGCCACGATAACTCTCGAACGAAATGAAATAGTATTATCATATATTTTTTGTTATGTTAATAAACAAATATCGTGCAGAATTATTTATAGTAAAACAAAAGGAGTGGAAAGTGGGAAGTAACAGGGGTAGCTTTGAATAAATCATGGATATATGTGTCCTGTCTCGGGTTCCTTGAATCGCAAAATCCGAAAGTTTAGTGTTTTTTTAGCACGTAATGCTTCTCCTGGTGAGATCACAAGCACGATACCTTTTCAATTCGCTATAGCACGAAAATGAGGACAAAGTACCAATATCATTAGTCTTTATATCAGGGTCAGCAGTATTCCCGGTTAAAGTATCAGTTTCCTATAGCGATAAGAGTACAATCTCGTTATTTAACATCAAATGGCGCCAGCTACTAACAAGAACATTGCCGTTTTCGCCTTGTCTTAATAACATTGTTAATAAACAATCAAAAATCAACGAAATCGAAGAAAAACGGAAAAGCTATCACAAATACTTAAGTTCCAAGAGCATAAAAGACAAATTAAAATACAAAGAATCCCAAGCTAGAGTACGCCAAATGATTAGTGACAAAAAGAACAACCAATGGGAAAAGACATGCTCAAGACTCAACACTTACATAGGAGGAAGGAAAAGCACAGAAAGCTGGAGACTTTTTAAAAATATGAAAACAGAACGGAAAAGAGAAATCTTCTCACCAAAAACACCAGAAAAATGGAACCATTACTTTATATACTAACAGAAGATAGACCAGAGTTTAAAAGTACCCAACATGGAAATCCAAATATAGTTATACGAGAATCCCCAATAAGGATAACAACATCTGAAGTTAAAGAAGTATGTAAAACGCTAAAAAATGGTAGAACCCCAGGACCAGGAAACATCCCAGGAGAGATAGTAAAATACGGAACTGAAAAGCTATTTAGCGCTTTGAGGAGCTTATTCCAAAGATGCATTAACACATCAGAAGTACCTGAGGAATGGAAAACATCATACATATCAACAATTGATAAGAAAAGAGACAAAAATAATTGAGATAACTATCGGGGAATAACGGTTACAGGATCTATCAACAGAATATACGGAAAAATACTTAATAATAGAATAGAAACGGAATACGCGGACGTAGAAGCTGAAGAACAGGCAGGCTTTAGAGCAGGAAGATCCACAATAGACCAGCTCTTCTCACCGACACAAATCCTAGATAAGAAAACCGCATTTGATCAGGAAGTCCATGTCTTGTTTGTTGATTTAAAAAAGGCCTACGATAGCGTGCCCCTAGTGAGAATATGGGAAACACTACAACAGAATAATGTAAAATCCTTATACCAAGACGCAAGAAGTAGAGTGAAAACCAAATATGGTATAACAACAGGGTTCCAGGTCACAAAGGGTTTCAAACAGGGCTGCTGTATATCCCCAACGCTATTTAAAATCTATTTGGAGAGTGCACTGAAGAACTGGAAGAAGAAATGCAGCAGTATGGGATTACCGCTGGATAACGATACTACATTGTACACGCTATCATTCGCGAACGACCAGGTAGTAGTCGCTAAGGATATCGATGATATGGAATACATGACACGAAAACTTATAAAGGAATATGAAAAATGGGGCGTAGAAGTCAATATTAAAAAGACCGAGTAAACGTGCGTCGGAGGACAACAGCAGGACTTGAAACTTGAAACTCGCCACATGACACACCATCAAACACTGTGGCAGTTATAAGTATTTGGGAACGAGAATATCTAGGGACGGAATACTGGAAGAAGCAATATTCGAGAGGAATATCCAAGGAAGAAAAGCGATTACTATGCTTAATAGTATACTATGGGACAAAAACATAACCATTGAAAATAAGAAGAGAATTTACAACTCAATAGTGAAAAGTATAATAACTTACAGCTCCCAGGAGTGGCCATTGAAGGAAAGAACAGAAAAAATACTAAAAGCTACAGAAATGGATTTCTGGAGACGAGCAGCCAGAAAATCCAGAAAAGACCGCATACCAAATGACATAATAAGACGAGCCTTAGAAATAAAGCACGATATAGTGGATGAAATCAGAACCCAGCAGTTGGTATGGTACGGACATGTACAGAGAATGTCATAAGACCGACTACCTAAATGATCTTAAATTGGAACCCTCATGGAAGAAGAAAGCGAGGAAGACCACGCCAAAGCTGGAGAGCAGGAATCAACAAGGAAGTACTAGAGAGAGATCTGGAGGAGGAGGGATGGAGAAACCGGGAGGAGTGGAAATTAGGCATCGGAAGACGTTATAAAACCGATTGATATGTATATATATATATATATATATATATATATATATATATATATATAATATATATATATATATATATATATATATATATATATATATATATATATATATATATATATATATATATATATATATATATATATATATATATAATATAATATATATATATATAATATCAATATATATATATATATATATATATATATATATATATATATATATATATATATATAAACAATTTTAATTTAATATAACCTGTCTCTTACATGACTATGTTTCAGAGATAAGAAAGATTACGTTTAAATTGAACTTCTCTTATTTTTAAATATTTTAATATATCAGGTAAGATAATGACGCTGGGAAACACAACGTGTCTAAATGATTAAAACGGGATTTAGTTTCTCCTTTTGCCGAGACTATGGAATTGCTTTTAAGCATTATATTCTCTTTTTCAATCTCTTCTTTGAGTGCATTCTAGCGTATCTGTTATAAACGAAAGTAAAGAGAAAAGAAAAATTATAATAAATTTCGGTTTATTTTCGAAAATATACGACCCTTTTGCAAACAAAACTGTAAAGTTTAGATTGATTGGATAAAAAATAAGTAATTAGAGTTCTAAGAATTTCCTTTCCGAATTCGTCCGACTTTGTTATCGCTGCTTTTGTTTAACCGACAATAAAATTAAATCTATTGATTGAAAAAGTTTCCCGTCAATTCGGGCCGAATAAATTTCAAACGAGCGCAAGAGATTTCAATCTTTATTGTTTAAATTTGTTTTTCTCGAAAATCAGCAATTTGTTATAAATTGCTGATTCTCTAATAAGATAGCTCAAGTAATTTGATCTTTTGCTATTTTTACCAATTTTATTTGACCTTTCTTTGAAATTTCATATTTAAATACTGAAAAATATCAATTGTAGAGAAAGTACAGTCTCTCAAGTAAGAACGTGTCCGCGATAATTCATTTTTGGTAGATGCGATTCTAGCGATTCAAAAACAATCGGAGGAAACAACTTTTGTCTTCGACGCATTTTAGTAAAAGTATCAGTCGATTCCAAACTTTCGTCAAAATCGTGTAAAATCCAATGAGTCACTTGTTTGCGCGTCGGTTCAATGCAGTCTTTCTTTGTTCCCATCCAAAGGAACCTAAAATGATACATTCCGTGGCGGCTAAATATATTAATAAGTCAGTATCGTTTAACCGGTCAAGTCGGTAAACCGTCTTGACGAGACGAAAAATGTCGATGACTTACCAAAACGTGGCTCGTTAGTCACTCCGAAAGTCGAAAAACGAATCATGTCTTTGTTTTCACGGGACCCGAAATTGATTTATTGTAAAACAACTGAAAAGAGGCAAAGCCCATATTTCAGCAGTCTACTCACCGTTCTCTTATGCTTCCATGCATCTCGAGACGCGTTTCGCCGTATCACGGCTCATCAGTCGGGCTAGGATCGACAAACAAGAGAACAGAATTTCTAGTACTTATTCCGGTACTTGCGGAACACAATGGTAAGATACAACGAATTTGGTACAATTCGTTGTATCTTACCTGAAATTGACACTGCGTCAAGAAGCGACAAAATTAAGAAAATCGGGTTCGAATGTGTCCCTGGAGACTATTCGACAACATCTTCGTGCTCATTATATCATATTCCGAAGCACGTAGGAAAAACCCTTGCTGGGCCAAAATCACGTCCCGAAGGGGCTCGCTAGGGCCCACGGTAAGATACTAGAGTGGCCCTCACAAACGTCGGAAACCAACTCTATGGAAACGGTTTGGTCCCTTGTACAGAGAAAGCTCAGAGGAAAGACTTGAGGACATTGACTCAGTTGTCTCGCGAGATTCGAAAAATTTACAGAGTATGCAGAAAATCTCGTCGAAAGCATGCCAGGCGATTATTGATGGAGGAGGCAGTTAGACTTACTAAAGTAATTGCGCCATTGTTAGCACACCAAAGAATATATTCTGTCGATGTTTTGTTAAGTGTGTCTCACCTAATTCACTGTTTTCCTATTTTAGATGCTAGGAAAATTATTTCAATACTAAGTTTCATTTTTTATAAAGAAGTCGAATATAATAACAAAAAATTTGCCGCTTGTCATATTTCACAGACTACAAAGTCAATAACAACATTTTTTTAAATGGAACCATTTACATTAGAGCACACCATTAAACATCATTTTTCAGTTCGATTACGAAAATATGTAACACTTGATATTTATTTTCGGTCGTTAGCAATATACGGGAAATTCAACTTATTGAGCTGAATTTTAACTTTCAAGTCGCTTACTCAATTTACTCTTTTCCTATTTGGGATATTAAAAAACATATTTCACCAATTAACTTGAATTTTTTTGTGGGAAAGCTAAATATTTTTTTTCTCTCATTTGTCATTGAAACTGTTCAAGTATCAACAACCATCAATTTTGCCTCTCAAAATTCTTACAAACTAAAAGTTAACTACTGCTGTTCATCCATTGATGATAAGAAGTTTTCGTTTCACTTCCTTATAGATCTTGCACTACAATATGCTCTGCTTTTTGTTTCACTACACTATGCTCTGCTGCTTGTTTCACTGCACCATGCTCTGCTTTTTGTTTCACTTCACATCACTCACTACTCCAAGTCGACGGGTTTAGTCCTCTTCAGTCGGCGGTGCAGATTGGCGTTGTCGAGTAGATGTAAGACCTCGGCTTTGGAATGGAGATGTAGGTGAGTTTCATGCTTCCTAGCAAAATGTTAGATCACTTCTTTAACAGAGGGGACCTTTAGATCTCTGTGAAGGTCTGAATTTCTCACGTATCAAGGAGCATCAACGATAGTGCTCAGCACCTTACTTTGCCATGTTTGAATGATCTTGGCATTGCTGTCGCTTGTACATCCCCATATTTGGATACTATAAGTAGAAGTTGGTTTAAGGATCTGGTTGTAGAGTAGTAATTTAATTTGTACTGACATCTCGAGTGTCGTCCCATGAGCCAATGCATCTGTCGAAATCTAATATCAAGCTCTTCACGCTTTTTCTTCACATGTTCTTTCCATTTTAAGCTTTGTATCCAGGGACATACCCAGGTATTTAGCGGTGTTCGCATATGGAACCACAACCCCGTTTAAGTTAACTGATGGTATTTCTTCCAGTTTTTGATATGTGAAATTGGAACGTATTGATTTTAGCTCGTTAAGTTTTATTTTCCACTGTTTAGTCCATTCCTGTATCCTGTCGCTAGCTGCTTTAAGTTTTCTGGTGGCTTCCTGTACTGTTGGTCCGGTGGCAAGAATTGCAGTATCGTCAGCGAATGTTGCGACGGTCACGTCTTTAGTAACGGGTAGATCATACGTGTATAGCAAGTATAAGAAAGGTCCTAAGATGCTGCCCTGTGGGACACCTGCATTGATCTCTCTGAAGTCTGAATATGCGCCTCATATCTCACTCTAAAGATCCTACCAGATAAATAGGACTGTAGAAGTTGAACGTATTTTCCTGGCAACGTATTTTGTAGCATGTGAAGTAGACTTTGGTGCAGACCCTATCAAAGGCCTGTGCTACGTCGAGAAAGATCGCCGAACAATATTGTTTATCTTCTAAAGCTTTCTCAATCAGGTTCGTTATTCGATTGATCTGATCTATTGTAGAATGCTGGCTGCGGAATCCAAATTGATGATCCGGGATGAATTTCTTTTCTGCGAGAATTGGTATTAGCCTCTTTAGAAGGAGTTTCTCAAAGACCTTTGACATGATAGGGAGCAACGATATCGGCCTATATGACTTAGTATCATTAGGTAACTTTCCAGGTTTTGAAGCATTATAACTTCCGCCAGTTTCCAGCTATCAGGAATATGTCGAAGTCTTTGCAGCATTGCACGAACATGCGAACATCACTAAACCCTTACGCGGAAGCTGTTTCAACACCTCACCCGTAATTAGGTCGTAACCTGGCGCCTTCTTAGGGTTTAGATTGGTACGGATCTCGCTGGTTAATTCATTTGGCGTAATCAGTTTTATATTCTCTTCGTCCAGGTTTCTAATTATGGGCAACTGATTGTCTGATCCATTATGTGGTTGAAACACCCTTTCAAGATGTTTGCAAAGACCTCAGCCTTCTGTTTATCTTCTCTAGCCCAAACTCCGTCATGGTTTCTGATAGGAGGATTTTGAATAATTGGCCTCTTGGTCTTTCTAGTGGCTCTCCTATTTGGGATATCAAAAAACATATTTTACCAATAAACTTGAATTTTTTGTGGGAAAGCTAAATATGACTACACAAGATTTGTTACTTGCCAAATTTGACAGTTTACAAAACCAACTAGAATTTTTTTAAATGGTACCCTCTACTTATAAGCACACCGTTGAATAGAAATTTTTGTTTCGTTTACAA
Organism: Pachyrhynchus sulphureomaculatus; assembly: GCA_019049505.1. Classification (NCBI taxonomy): domain Eukaryota; kingdom Metazoa; phylum Arthropoda; class Insecta; order Coleoptera; family Curculionidae; genus Pachyrhynchus; species Pachyrhynchus sulphureomaculatus. The sequence goes on from CM032449.1 coordinate 203,456,314, forward strand.
AAATATAGAATACTTGATATTTATTTTCAGGAATTACCGATATACGCTCAAGAAGGCAATGGCAAACCACCCGTAGTATCATGCCTAGTAAAGCCCTCTAACTTTGGCCGTTTGGAACCGGCAATAAACTGTAAGTCCCCTTTGTTTGTGGAACACTTAAAAATACACCAACCATAGACAAAGGCGAGAGGGTTGCTTATGTCCGAATCGGAGACCAATATACACGACATTCATTTAAGTTTTAAACACCCTATATGATGTATCATAAAAATAATTTTACCAATAAACTTAGTTTTTTGTAAAGAAGCTAAATATAATAATTAAAATTTGCCACTCATCAAATTTGTCAGATTACGAAGCAAATTAGGATATCTTAAAATGCGGCAGCGACCACTACCTCGTGAAAGGAAAGATAATCTCACGAACAACACGGAAAGCAAACTGGAAGATATAAGTACACAGCACACAACAAGTGAAACAACAATAAGATATAAGGACAGACAGCTTACAAAATGAAAGTATCAGAAATCTATACAAGAGTAGACTGGACCAAAAGATACAACGGACGGGATTTGTTAATATAGAAGAAGAATATAAGTATATAAAGGAATGCCTACACGCAGCCGCACTGGAAGCATTAGGGTACCAAGAGAAAAGGGAAAAACAGCAAAAACCATATTGGTGGGATGGAGAAATTAAATACGAAACTGAAGAAAAACGGAAAAGCTATTACAAATACTTAAGTTCAAAGAGCACAAACGACAAAGTAAAATACAAAGAATCCCAAGCTAGAGTACGCAAAATGATTAGTGACAAAAAGAACAACCAATGGGAAAAGACATGCTCAAGACTCAACACTTACATAGGAGGAAGAAAAAGCACAGAAAGCTGGAGACTTCTTAAAAATATGAGAGCAGAACGGAAAAGAGAAATCTTCTCACCAATAACACCAGAAAAATGGAACCAATATTTTACAAATATGCTAACAGAAGATAGACCAGAGTTCAAAAGTACCCAACATGGAAACCCAAATATAGTTATACGAGGATCCCCAATAAGGATAACAACATCAGAAGTTAAAGAAGTATGTAAAACGCTAAAAAATGGTAGAGCTCCAGGATCACGAAACATCCCAGGAGAGATAGTAAAATACGGAACTGAAAAGCTATTTAGCGCTTTGAGGAACTTATTCCAAAGATGCATTAAGACATCAGAAGTACCCGAGGAATGGAAAATATCATACATATCAACAATTCATAAGAAAGGAGACAACAATAATTGCGATAACTATAGAGGAATAACGGTTACAGGATCTATTAGCAGAATATACGGAAAAATACTTAAAAATAGAATAGAAACGGAATACGCGGACGTAGAAGCTGAAGAACAGGCAGGCTTTAGAGCAGGAAGATCCACAATAGACCATCTCTTCTCACTGACACAAATCCTAGAAAAGAAAACCGCATTTGATCAGGAAGTCCATGTCTGTTTGTTGATCTAAAAAAGGCCTACGACAGCGTGCCCCTAATGAGATTGTGGGAAACACTACAACAGAGTAATGTAAGCACCGAAATAATTAAAGCCGTAAAATCCTTATACCAAGATGCAAGAAGTAATGTGAAAACCAAATATGGTATAACAACAGGGTTCCCGGTCACAAAGGGTCTCAAACAGGGCTGCTGTATATCCCCAACGCTATTTAAAATACTATTTGAGAGTGCACTGAAAACTGGAAAAGGAAATGCAGCAGTATGGATTACCATTGGATGACGATACTACATTGTACACGCTATCATTCGCAGATGACCAGGTAGTAGTCGCTCAGGACATCGATGATATGGAATACATGACACGAAAACTTATGGATGAACAGAAAAATGGGGCCTAGAAGTCAATATTAAAAAGACCGAATACATGTGCGGGAGGACAACAGCAGGACTTGAAACTGGCCACAGGACACCATCAAACACTGTGCCAGTTATAAGTATTTGGGAACGAGAATATCTGGGGACGGAACACTGGAAGAAGCAATATTCGAGAGGAATATTCAAGGAAGAAAAGCGATTGCAATGCTTAATAGTATACTATGGGACAAAAACATAACCATTGAAAATAAGAAGATAATTTACAACGCAATAGTGAAAAGTATAATAACTTACAGCTCCCAGGTGTGGCCATTAAAGGAAAGAACAGAAAAAATACTAAAAGCTACAGAAATGGATTTCTGGAGACGAGCAGCCAGAAAATCCAGAAAAAAAAAACCGCATACCAATGACACGATAAGGCGAGCTTTAGAAATAAAGCACGATATAGTGGACGAAATCAGAACCCAACAGTTGGTATGGTACGGACATGTACAGAGAATGTCACAAGACCGACTGCCTAAAAAGATTTTAAATTGGAACCCTCATGGAAAAAGAAAGCGAGGAAGATCCACGCCAAAGCTGGAGAGCAGGAATCAACAAGGAAGTACTAGAGAGAGATCTGGAGGAGGAGCGATGGAGAAACCGGGAGGAGTGGAAATTAGGCATCGGAAGACGGAAGACGGAAGACGTTATAAAACCGATTGATATATATATATATATATATATATATATATATATATATATATATATATATATATATATATATATATATATTTAATGCCTCCACTACATTTGAGGACGCCATAAAATAAAATTTTTTAGTCCGTTTATAAAAATATATCTCTCTTAATACATGAATTCAAGTAACGAATGGAATTTCAACAATTAAGAGGCTCACTTGATTTACTGTCTTCTATATACATGGTACCCCATATGTATGGAATAATGATTCCACAGCATTTGTTGATCAGTCTATCAAAAGAATACCTTTTGAAGTTGCTGACAATTACACAGACTTACGGTAGAATATCATAATCAAAAAACAATATGGCGGACGAAATAACAAGAATAATGAAGCCCTGAACTAATCTGGAAGAAAGTTACTTCTAATTAAGAGAGTTCGAACAATACAAAAAAACATTACGCAAGCACAAGAGAAACAAAATTAACGATATCATTCCTTGGAATAAATATTTATCCTTTATTTTGTGTTCCCCAAAATTGACATCTGTTCCCATCATCACAAAAATAACACGAACATAGAACTGACAGTTTTCCTCCAGGCTAATCAGACAAAACATGCCGACGCAGCGCCGTTGTTTTTCAATAAATTTTAATGGATATCGGTCCTGACATGCAATTAAAGTACACCATTATGTTTCTTTTAAGTCAGTTTATCCAAGAAGTCCCCAAAAATTATTTTTGTCATGAAGAAACATGATTAGAATATTAATATTACGAGAATAATGTGTTTATTCTTGTTCACTAAATATATGTTAATTTGAGTTTTACAACATCATATTTAAAATTTTTTATGCGTCATTGTTTACAAGTATGAATATTTATGACTTGGTGGTAATTTCAACCATCAGTACATTTAATGAACGCACCTACGCAGAAATAACTGCTGCAATGTAAATAGATTTTATCTAACGTTAATAAACCTTAGAACATTCCTTTAAAACGTATTTGCCGGTTTATCATATTAATAATTTGCATTGATCTGAGAAAAGAAAAAAGAATTCAGGCTCTCCTGCGGGTCTTAATATTTTCAGGTAACATACCAAATAATATCAAAGCTTGTTATTGTCAAGCACAAAGGAGTGATATTCAGGTGTGCTTTAATTTTTTAATCCAGGAATACCATATTAGCGAGTACGTTGTAAAGCAGGAGTTAGCTCAGGTTGCCTACATATTAAAGTTACAGAATTTTAACTTCAATCCAGCAAGAACCGTAGTCATATATATATATATATATATATATATATATATATATATATATATATATATATATATATATATATTTATATATATATATATATATATATATATATATATATATATATATATATATATATATATATATATATATATATATTTATATATATATATATATATATATATATATATATATATATATATATATATATATATATAACACATGGGCTGAAAAGTCCCGGGCCTAACACATAGATGGCGCTAGTTTTATTGCAGTCACCTTTTTTCAGTTAATCCTAACCTTCAAAAGACAGCTGTTAAAATTTCATGATATTCTATTCATTAGTTTGTGAGTTATTGTGCTAAGAGTGACGCTACTTTTGTTATTTTCAAAACAATGGATCAAAAACAATTTCGTGTTTTAATTTTACACTGCTTCTTGATGGGAAAAAATACCGTTCAAGCGAAGCAATGGCTTGAAAAGTGTTATGGGGACTCCGCTCCATCAGAAACAACAATAAAACGTTGGTTTGCTGACTTCAAACGTGGTCGTAGAGACACCGATGATGCAGAACGCAGTGGACGTCCAAATGAGGCGGTAACACCAGAAAACATCAAAAAAATCCATAAAATCCTTTTGAATGATCGAAAAGTGAAGTTGCGTGAGTTAGCTGACATCGTAAAGATATCAAAAGAACGTGTTGGCTTTATATTGCATGAGCATTTGACTATGAGAAAGCTCTGTTCAAAGTGGGTGCCGCGTTTGCTCACTGTTGATCAAAAACAAGAACGTGTTGATGATTCTGAGCAGTGTTTGGCCATGTTTAAACGTAACAAACCGGAATTTTTGCGTCGATATGTGACAATGGATGAAACATGGATCCATCACTTCACTCCGGAATCAAAACGATCGTCATCTGAGTGGACAGCAACTGGTGAACCTCGTCCAAAGCGCCCGAAAGCACAACAATCGGCTGGAAAGGTTATGGCCTCGGTATTTTGAGATGTGCGTGGTGTAATATTCATCGACTATCTTGAGAAAGGAAATACCATCAACAGTGAATATTATATAGCGTTATTGGAGCGTTTGAAGGCCGAAATTGCAAAGAAACGACCGCATATGGCAAAGAAAAAAAATTTTGTTTCATCAAGACAACGCACCGTGTCACAAGTCAATCAAAACAATGGCAAAACTACATGAATTGAACTTCGAATTGCTCCCACATCCACCGTATTCGCCAGATTTGGCTCCCAGCGACTACTGGCTGTTCGCAGACCTGAAAAAAAAATGCTCGCCGGTAAGAAATTTCGCACGAATGAAGAGGTTATCGCTGAAACTGAGGCCTATTTTGAGGCAAAAGATAAATCGTTCTACAAAAAGTGGTATTGAAATGTTTAGAGCGGCGCTGGAATGATTGCGTTGCTCTTGATGGAGATTACGTTGATGAATAAAGCTAATTTTGAACCAAAAAAACCGTGTTTTCTTTGTTAGGCCCGGGACTTTTCAGCCCATGTGTTATATATATATATATATATATATATATATATATATATATATATATATATATATATATATATACATATATATATATATATATATATATATATATATATATATATATATATATATATAATTTAGGACTGCAAAAGCCTACAAGTAGCAAGACTACAGTAAAATCATTGAGGCTACTAATATATTACAGTTACTACTGCTTATTCCTTATGTTACCTAACGTAATAAAATATCTGCCATTATTTCCCCTTATCTCCCATTATTTTTCTTTATCTCCCATTATCTCTACATAATTTCCATATCTAGGCTTATCTCTGCTCATCTCCCATTATTTCTCCTTATCTCCCATTATTTCTCCTTATCTCCAATTATCTCACCTTATCTCCCATTATCTAGGCTTATATCGACTTATCTCGCAATATTTCTCCTTATCTCCCATTATCTCACCATAACTCCCATTATCTAGACTTATCTCTGCTTATCTCCCATTAATTCCCCTTATCTCCCATTATCTAGGCTTATATCGAATTATATCGAATTATATAGAACATATGTATAAATTTATAAAAACACGTAAATCGGATAAGTGGTTCTCAAGTGATAAGCGCACTAACGGACAGACAGACAGAGAGAGACGTTACGTAATATTATATATTTTATTCTTTGCAACATGATATTGTTCTATATTTAATGGTTTAGGCAGTGTATTACAAGAGAACGCCCTAACGGTAACCTTTTATCCGGCTTGATTCACTATTGTCGTCACTGCTTATTCTTTATGTTATCTAACACAATAAAATATATCCTATAACTTGGCCAGAGAACATATGTATGTTCTAAAAAAAAAGCACGTAACGCACTAACGGACAGACAGAGAGACGTTGCATTTCATATATATTATAGATAGATAACCTAGCCAGAGAACATATGTATGTTTTAAAAAAAAAAAAAACGTAAATCGGATAAGTGGTTCTCCAGTGATAAGCGCACTAACGGACAGACAGACAGACAGACAGAGATACGTAGCATTTTATACATATTATAGATGTAATAAAATATATATCTATAACCTGGTCAGAGAACATATGTATGAATTTAAAAAATCACGTAAATCGGATAAGTGGTTCTCGAGGTATAAGCGCACTAACGGATAGACAGACAGACAGAGAGACGTTGCATTTTATATATATTATAGATATCGATTATTATTATATAACCTGGCCGAAGAATATAGGTATGGATTTAAAAAGACACGTAAATCGGATAAGTGGTTTTCGCGTGATAAACGCACTAATGGACAGACAGACAGACAGAGAGATACTACATTTTATATATATTATAGATTATAGATATTCTCTGCTACATAATATTGTTCCGTATTTAATGGTTTAGGCTGTGAATTGCAAGGGAACGGGCTAGCGGCAAACTTTTTCCCGACTTCATCCACTATTATAGTCACTGCTCATTCCTTATGCTACCTATCGTAATAAAATATAGCCTATAACCTAACCAGAGAACATATGTATGTTTTAAAAAAAAAGGTACGTAAACCGGTTAAGTGATTCTCCAGTGATAAGCGCACTAACGGACAGACAGACAGAGAGACGTTGCATTTTATATATATTATAGATAAGGGGTTTTCCATTAAAAGGCACACTCTATTTTTTATCTGTCAACGAAAGAGCTTCCAATTTATTGACAGCTGTCAAGTCAAATCTACACTGCGACAGAAAAAGGATTGTTGTACCCTTGAACAAGGCTATGAAATAGGCAAATTCACTACAAAAAAACATTTGGCCGAGATGACTGCTGAAGGTTGTACTTCTTTTGATTGTTATCAGGCTCCTGATCAATCAGCAAATTTGAACGTCTTTCATCAGTTAGCAGACGTTCAAAAAAGTGAACTGAAAACAGATCATCTGTAGCTTCAAGTACAAGAGAAAACTCTAGTTTTTAAAATTCAAGACATTCACAGCTACTACGCATGTCACTAACAAGTTTGCACTGTATTTTACACAAAGATTTACATGATTAAACAGTCCATCTGACACAAGAACTAAAGCTGACTGGATACTGGAAATGGAGAGGACTGATTCCGATTTTTTCATAAAATCTATCCGAGCGCCCATTTTCACCGCTTATAAAGCAAAATTGTTGCATTTGGAGGTCTGAAAAAGCAAGAAAGTCAAAATCTTCTCCCTCTGAAACCAGTGATAGTGGAATGCTAGTTTTGGGCTCGTGGCTTCATTGATCAGTATTTTTCTGAAAATGATACTGGCGCAAACACAATGACTGCACGGTGTGTCTGAAACAGGTCTTAATGACTTCGGCGACCACTTCAAATTTTCCAACAGTAATCAATTAGTGTAATAATACAGAGCATGTGTGAACGATTTAAAAATTTTTTGCCGAAGCGTTTGGAAAAAAGTGCATTTAGAAATTAAAAATGGAAAATTGCGAAATAAACATAATTTTCTACATTAATAATGATCATTAAATTTATTTAAAATATATTTAGATCATATTTATGTGATATTATTGCAACTCTCTGTAATAGTATACGTGAAAACCATTAATTTGAGATGCGGTAGACGTCTGTTGGTGTTCTGGAGCCAAAATTATGGTAATTTTAAGATTTTTTAAAATTCTAGGTCAAAAATCTGTGAAAACATATTTTATTCAATTTGATTTTTTAAAATCTTTAGTCTTAGATCATCTAGAAATTTCTTTAAAAAATGATATTGAAGAGTTTAACTTTTAATTTTATAATCTAATATGAACATGTTTTCTCATCAAGGCATAATTTTGCTAATTACGTCAAAATAATAATATGATTTATTTTTAGTATAACATTTAATTGCTTCCGCTTCCCTCTTTTTTGGGATAAAGAAATAGCTACTTCATGTGGTTTTTTGTCAACAAATTTCTCTCTTAATATTCTTTAATAAATCACATACTAAATGTTCTTTTTCTTTCGGAAGCAGAGTAATATATTTTTTTTAATTTTCGAAATTATTTGAGCGACAGCCAAAATGAGGCTTTTCCGATATCAATTTGATAGTACATTTTGGACAATACCTTGCAAATATTTCTTATGTTTCCACTCTAGATTTACTACTTAAAAAATTAATATATCCTGGTTTTCGAGCTAAATCGCAAAAAGTGCATTCACAAAATTTTTCTTCTTGAGACCTCGTACTTCTATGCAATGCTTTAAATATTGAATAATCAGGTAACTTTTTTTTAATAGCCTCACAAACTAAGATTTTACAAGAAGTGCCAATTACTGAGAGGACGTTTATCGTCTAAGTCGAAATGTATCAATTTTAAAATATTCTTTTAAAGATCCAGCAATTTTATTTATCGAATCTTTTTTTTAAACATAATAAACATAATTTTTCTTGATTTTCTTCATGAGTAAGGGCAGTAATTGACAATTGTTATATTATTTCTACTACTTTATATCTGGCCAACTTACACTCAACTAATAACATTGTTATCTATTGTATGTCGAGAAAATTAACTTTAATTTTTGACCTGGTATTTTAAAAAATGTTAAAATTACCATAATTTTGGTTCCAGAGCACCAACACACTTGTACCACATCTCAAATTAATGGTTTTCCCATATACTATTATAGGTAGTTACAATAATATCACATCAATATGATGTAAATATTTTTTACATAAATTGAATGAGCATTGTTAACATAATGTAGAAAATTATGTTAATTTCCAAATTTTCATTTTTAATGTTTAAATGCACTTTTTTTAAGCAAAAATTTTTAAAATTGTTCACAGATGCTCTGTATTACTACACAATCCGTTGGAAAATTTGGAGTGGTCGCCGAAGTCATTAAAAGATTTTTCAGACACACAGTGACTGTGAACTAATAACCCCTCAATGAGAAATTTTAGGTCCTTTATTATTTCTACTATATGTAAACGAGCTGTCTACCTACATAAAGGAAGATAAAATGTTTAAATATGCAGCTGATACCATTATAGTTGAAACAGCTTCAATCCTAAGGGAACTGTTTCAAAATTCAAACAAAAATTCAATAGAATCCTTCTGTCAGTGGTGTGTTAAGAATCATCTCATAATAAAATTTGGATAAAACGTTTTGTGTGGAGTCTGTTTCAAAGCATAGACTTGCTAACAATATGATTATTAATTTTAATAAAAAGATTATCTCAGTAGAAGGACACGCATATTTTTTTTGCCTTTTGCTTGATTTCAAATTAAAATTTGATCTGCAAATAGAACAAGAAAAAATGCAGAAAAAATTTTATTTTTACTATTTTAAGGCCAAATTTTAATTTAGTTCATTTTTATAAAGCATTTGTTCAATTACAATATTCTAGTTTGGGGAAGGGCAGTGGGTGCAAATAAGATTTTTGGTATTCAGAAAAGATTTATTAGACTGATATTTGGTTTATCATATAAAGAATTTTGTCGTCATACCTTTCAATCAAAATCAAATTATGGCTTATTTATACAAACTATTAATGTTTGTATATACAAATCTTTTAAGATTAAGATAAGTGTCATCATCTCAAAGGCTCCAGTTTTCTTACTTGACGCCTCAGTCAATGTCCACGACTCAATCCCATACAATAACACGGGAAAAATATAGCATCTTAGTAACCCACCCTTTACCGGTAATGGTAAAATCGTGGCATCTACTTAGCCATTTTTAGGAAAGCGACTCTTGATTTTTCTATTTGATTTGTAATGTTTACTGAGTGATCCCATGCGTCGTTTACTCTTGTCTCCAGATATGTATATGTTGTATTTGTAATGTATAATGTATTTTTTTTCCATCTGCTGGTTATTTATTACTATGTGTTTAATTTTGTCACTGTTGAGTGAAAAGCCATATCTCTCACTGATTTCATTCTATCCATTATGTCTTGTAGGCCCTTAATACTGTCTGGAAATATGACCGTATCGTCAGCGTATCGTATCTTGTTTTGGTATTCCCCGTTTATTTTTTTTCATTTGCTGATGTCCTCCAAGGCTTCCTGAAAAATTCTTTCCGAGTATATGTTAAATAGTAGAGATGACAGTATACATCCCTGTCTAATCTCTTGCTTAATAATGATGTTTTCTGACTCTTCTACTTGGATTCGTATAGATTGTTCCAGTATATTTTAATTATTCTCATGTTCCTGTTGTTTATTCCAATGCTGTTCAATATTTTCATCAGTTTATCATGCTTTACCCTATCAATGTCTTCCTGTAATCAATAAAAATCCAAAAAATCTCTCTGGATTATTCCAAAGCATTTGACGTCCTGGATCACGAATTGCTTTGTGCGAAGCTGAAGTATCTGGGATTTGATGTCGTATCAGTATCTTTTTTTGAAACATATCTTTCAGATAGACATCAGAGGGTCCGTATTGCCGGTAAATATTCCTCCAGTGGAAGAGTGGTGTCTGGAGTTCCACAGGTGTCTATTCTCGGACCTCTCTTGTTTCTGATATACACTTTTGACATTTCTCACTCTGCTGTAAATTCGCATGTACAGGCTTATGCCGATGATATTGTATTGCTGCACTATTTTAACCCTAGCGAGCCAGAGGATGCTACTCAATGCTTAAACGCTGATCTCGAGGCAGTACTTACTTATTCAAAAGAGCATAACCTGAAAATAAATCCGGATAAAACTGAAGTGATGTTGTTTTGTTCAAGGAGGTGTCGCCAGATATTGGAAGAAGTTATTAAACTTCAATTGGGTGACGTTAATTTGAATTTTACGGGGTGAAGTAAGAATCTGGGGCAGTATATTGATGTGGACTTAAGGTTTAGGAAGCATGTTAGTACACTGCTCCGAAGAAGCTATGCGAGAATGAAAATCCTGTACGCAAATCGGTACATCTTAAATTATAAAATGAGGAAAAAATTATATGAATCCTTGATCCTGCTTATATTCCATTATTGTTGTATAGTCTACTTTTCATGCTTAGACATGATAACTAAAAATCGTCTGCAGATTATTCAGAATACATGTTGCCGTTTTATTTTTAACCTTAGAAAATATGATCATGTATCCATTAAAATTAATGAACTAAAATGGTTAAATATTCCTAATGAAACTCCTGCGCAATGACGGGCCAGCGTACTTAAGAGAAAAAATTATATTCCGCTCTTTTATTCACGACCGTGACCTGAGACATCGAGATCATCTCACTATGCCAAAACATCAGTCTGCTTTGTTCCGGCGTTGCTTTAGTTATAACGCTGTGTCTGTTTATAATTCGCTTTATCAGGATTTGAAATTGTGCAATAACAATAGTTTGCGCTCGAGATATAAATCTCGCTTGCTAGGTCTACAACATGTGTAGTGCTATACCAAGGATTGCAGAATTTTTCTGTAAGCCTTGGCTATATGTGGTTTATAAATATTTATAATATGTATTACAGTGTGTAGGATTTCGATTCTTATATGTATTGTCAAAGTTTTCTGTATGTCTTTTTCTTTTCTCTTATTTTATTTTCTTGGTATTGTGTTTTCTTTTAGTTCTTTCTTACATTTGATTAGGCTTAAATAAGGACGGAAATGGTTGAGTGTAAGAGTAGCCTGTGGCTAAACTCCGCCGTTTCTTCTCCTTCTGCGGTAATTGTAATTGTGTGTGTACATTTGGAAATTGTCTATTATGTTATATACATTTTTGATTTTATTTTATATTGATTTTGTGATACCGAATTAAAGACGATATTTATTTATTTATAAAACAGGCATGTACTCGTATATCCTGGTTCATATCCCTACATCTTTGAAAGAGAACTTGTACACTAAATAGAGCCTCTCTAGTGCCTACTGCATTTCGAAATCCGAATTGTGTTCGCTCTATATATTTTTCACCCACTCTGAAGATTATTTGGTGAATTATCTTCAAGAATAGCTTCAACAGATGGCTCATTAAGATTGTAGTTCGGAACTCCTCTCAGGACTTAGCTCTTGCTTTCTTAGATATTGGGATAAATATTGATCTTAACCATATTTTTGGCATTTCTCCTTGCCATATATATTGTTAAAAATCACCGATAGCCGTTGTATATTGAATGATATTGAATAAATATTACTTATCTTCGTCTTTTACTAAAAAATGAACTTATTTTTAAAATTAATTAAAACCAATTTCGATTATCAAACCATATCTAGATCGCAGAACCGACAGTTTTTAATCTGGCTTAACCAACAAAGAAAGTACGCCTCCATTTTTCAATGAGTTTTTATGGATATCGGTCTCGACATGCAATTAAACCATCCGATGATCTGCACAGGATTAATGTCTATCCCGCAGGTATTAAACTCGTATCCAATAAACTCATTCCAAATAGGTTACTTTGATAGGTTGTGTTAATAATTTGCTCCTGCGGCGAAAAATAAAAGTTGGTTTTATAGCTGGAATGAAAATTGGATTCGATTTAGCAGGAATTTCAATTTTTGACGTAAACAGAATTTACAATTTTATCAATAAATACGTTTTTTTTAGTTTTATCTATTGTATTACATGTGCTTTTTCCCCGTAGGCTATGTGGGTTAGTAATGTATTTCCATTTAAACCTTCATTTTTCTCGAAATCGAAAATCCCTATAAAAAAATACAAAGTAGAGAGATAGGACGATATTTTTCTTAATAAAAAATTTAGTCAGTTTTGTCTGTCTGTCTGTCGGTCTGCCGATCTCTCGGACTGTTGGCATGATAACTCTCGAACGAAATGAGATGTCAATTTTTAACTTGGTACATATATAATATCTGCCAGGGAGATGAAGCCTATGGTTTTTGAACGATGTCGTTTCCGGCCAAGCAGGCGAAAAGGGTCGATAAATTTTGAAAAGTTTTATTAGTAATATGGGAGATTCTTCTGTTCTTTTGTTGAATAATAAAAAAATTTTGTGCATAAAAATTTTTAGTTGTTTTCAAGTTTAACTCAGAAATGGACAGGGTTAGTTTATTATTGTATAATTTCAATAGCATTCAAGATGTTTATAGGTTTTTTGGGGAATGTATTGGACAAATTTTAAATACATTAATTATAATAAAATATGTAAGAGGTTAAATGGTGGGATGGAATGCTAATGGGGTTGCTGGAGTTATAGATCTTTTTCGAAGTTTGTGGAGTCGGGAAATCTGCAAATTAAGTTATTTTTCAATACTTCCAATTTTAATAAGGGATAAGGTGAAAGATTATATGGTTTCAAAAGTACTATGGGAACTTTTCCAGGTTTTTGGTTTCAATAATGACCAAATTTTAAACATCATTTTCTATTGGCTATGTATAATTATGCAACGTATATCTTTTTTTCGTTGCTGTTTTATGAAATTATGCATTTTGTGGACATTTACTTTATTCACTCCAGTTTTTGGAAAGCCCGAATTTCCGGCATTATGAATGGTCTTATAGCTACTTTAAAATCACATAAACTAGTCTTACATCTGAGCATAAGATTAAGTGTATGCTTTTTAAAACATTTATTTTTCTTTACCAACTCAATTCAATAAACAAACTTAATAGCACCGACTGTGCTTCAGAACATACTGTCACTCTTGCCACTATAAGTAGGCAATAAACGAGTTTGTAATTCTCAAGTACAGGAAGATAAAACAGTTGGCGCTTCTATTCTATATTTGATAAATTCACTTCCTATTTCTATTCCTATTTGGACTTAACAAGGTTGCAGGTGAACTGTAGGTCTCTAATTCTTTTTCTCAGTCCGAACCTTTTAGCAGAGGTATGATGACTGCCAATGACACTAAGTCAAGTGCGCAAGTTTTTTATTTGCCTTCTCCGAATTCTTCCAATTTGCACTCGTCGCGAAGCAGTTATGGAGCTTCGAAGTAAATTAATAATACAATGGTTTCTGTGTCGGGTTATGTTCTATTCTGGTTTGTGTCAGGTCTTGCGTCAGTGTCGACACCTGTGTTTTATGTCTGTAAAACTCCTCTGCTGTTTCGTATAAGTATTGTCTTACTGTTTGCATGTTTGTCATGTAATGGAAGTTTCTAATTCTTACGTGCCTGTCGCTCGATATCACGCTGCAGACTGTAGCACCAGCAGCAGTTTCTAACTAACTTTTATCATCATCCCGAAGGCAAAACACAAATTTTAGTGAATTCTACTACTGAAGTAAATTTATTGAATATCTGTTTAATACCTGCTAGAGAAAATAATATCGTGAGGATTATGTGCATCATGAATCTATTGGATTGCATATTAGAAATAATATAGCCAAGGAAATTAAGTAAGCTGTTACTCCAAGAAGTTTCTCGCAAGTATGGTACTGCCTTGTAACTTACCTATTTATGTTTATAAGTGCGAACTAATAATCTTATAGCATCAATAAGATGTGTTTTAAAGCAAGGGAACTTAATACATTTTTATTAAATTATTTTCCTTGTCAAAGAAGATATTGTATTCGTGAAAAGATCTTCCTCAGTGATTTTTACATTTTTTGATACCTATAACACAGAAAATATAATGGTCTCCACTACTTGCTCCTTTCAAGCAATAAAGGATGTTAAAAAAGTTACAAAACTCCTATTGATTTACAACTTAGCTCCCGAAGCGTTCTCCATATATTACCAACGACGAAAAAATCCCAACATGTTATAGTCTAATATGGACTAAAACTTTTAAGTATAAGTTACTAACATACGAATAAAAATCGATAAAGTGATTTACCCAGTACTTTTCTTGTAAACATGAACATTCTACAATAAGTACTAAATTTGACTTTCTCAAGTAAAGAGAAAGTAAATTTCACCCCCTTTCCTTTAATTGCCAACAGATTGACAGATCGACGGGTGTTGGTAAATTGCCTCCCCGCAAGTAGTAGTAAAAATAGTCAGATTTAATTAAGAGTAGGTATACAATATTGCAAATAAGTGTGGTATATATAGCTTATAATATTTGTCAATTTGATTTTGTAAATTCCATCCATAAAGACGCGAAACATTTTCTTAACATGAATCCCAGTATCATTTTAAGTGAAAAAGGAAAGCACGTCCTGTAAAAGAAGCTGTCGAATATGTGTCACAAAAACCCGCCAAAATTATACGTGGTGTACTACAAGAAAATCTACCATCAACAGTTATTACGTCCGACGTTGCTTATATTAGAAGAAATATGTACAACTCTCGTCGGAAAAAACACTCTGCATTGCCGAAGAATATTGAAGATACTTTTAAAATTCTGGAAGAGATCAACATCGAAACATCTAAAGGTGAATCGTTTTTACTTATTAACAGTAGAAGTGACCAAATAGTGGTATTTTCTTGTAAGTCAAATATCCAGTTTTTGGAAAAGGTCTCACGAATTTATTTAGATGATACATTTAATTATTGCCCTCAGTTCTTTTGTCAATTTTTTACAGGTGTTACAACGGACATTATATTCCATTAATTTTTTTCTCGTTGCCTGATAAACGGACGGAGACGTATATAAAATTATTTAATTTCATAACGGATATTTTTAATTATAATTTTGTCAAACTAGAAATTTTGGAAGTTGTAATTGATTTTGAAAAAGTTATCCACAAGGCTGTTCAACAAACTTGGCCACTAGCGAAAATAGTCGGATGTCGGTTTCATCTTTCACAATGTTAGTATCGAAAAATTCAAGAATACGGCTTAACGTGTTCATATAAAGATGAAACTTCTGAAGTTGGAAAATGGATACGAATGACATTCTCTCTTACTTTTTTAAAACCGGATGAAGTTAGATAGACAGATCGAAAAAAATGGAAATATATATTTTTCGCGATCTAAGAATTCTAAAACACAAAGAAAATCAAAAATTTGCTGAAGGTAATTCTTTTCCTTTAGCAAGGGACGTAAAAACAATAATTTAACTAATCAGAAGTAAGTGTTAGCCAATTTAACTATTGGTATTTCTAAAATGTTTCCTATAATTAACTTCACATTTTTTGAAGTTACTCTGCAACCAGATGTCAAAACCTTCTACATACTATTTCTGTTAAAATTCGCAATAATGAAAAGCAAGAGCACTGAAATAGAAGTATATAAAAAGCAACCGTATGAATTCCCTACCCTACCCTTTTACCCCTTATAGAGTTTACTATAAATAATATGCTTAAAATTTATCCGATATATCTACCACAAAACCGGCAAATATCTCAAAATGCTATTAAAATTAGACAATATTAAACTACCCCGCCCCCCTTCAGCCCTGTCCTGGGTTAAACTTGAAAGCGATGAAAAAAATAACCTAATTTTTGGATTCTCAGATTTCAAAAACTTAGCAAAGGATTTACAGGAAGCAACACCATATAAACTTCTCCTTCACTTCTCTCTCCCCTTATATGTTTTATTATAACTACTTATACATCAGTTTTGTTTTTTATTCAACAAACAATCAGGAAAAAAATCCATATTGGTAATAAAATCTTTTAAAATTTATATAGACTCCCATTCCTTTCATTTTCTTGGCCAAAGCGATATCATTCAAAAATTATAGGCGGCATCTCCTTGTTAGATAATATCTATGTACCAAGTTTGAAATTGATATTTCGTTTGAATGTTATCGTACCAACAGATCTACAGACTGACAGACAGACATATAAACTAACAGAAATATTCTTTATATGACTTTTGGTGGAACTTTTCGTGTTTTTAGGTTCCGTACGGAACACTTACAAGATCACTTTGGTGTCTGTCCGTCCATCTGTCACACCCGATTTTCTCCGAAACTATCTGGCACAGAAAGTTGAAATTTGGTACTAATATAGGAATTGATGGCCTCATTAGAGCCGTGTAATTTTTGAAAGTTAAATTTTGACTTAAGGAGATAATTTTGGGGGGTGAAATCCGAAGTGAAAAAAAATTTTTTTACCAGGTTATCGAGTGGGGTGTCAAATGAAAGCTTGTAAAAACACACAGTTCAAAAATATATATAATGTAATACTTGCGCACACTTTCTTTGTATTATTTTTAAAAAAACGCGAAAAATCGCTGCCCCCCCTTACCTCGAAAAGTACTGATCAAAAAATTTTGAAAAAGTTCTGGAATATTCTCCACGGGGTGTAGATTAAATGAAAATTATCACCTTTAATAATTTATTTGGTACATAAAAAAAAACAAAAATTTTAAAGTCATCAGTTTTCAGTAAAATCGGAAACTTCTTTTGTGAAGTGAAGTCACTGATCATTTCATACCCCCATAACAAAAATTTCTATTTTAAAAGCAATCAACGTACGGAACACTAATTCCGCAAGTTCAACTTGCACTTGACCGATTTTTTTTAGCTTGTGGTGATAATTTTGACTTTTTTTCTGCACTTTAATGTTACCTTTGTAGATTATATTGAAAACACCATGTCTTATCAGTTTTAGTTATTTCTAGGGACTCGTTCGAATTCCCTGGAATATTACAGTCTCAATAACTTTTTAATATAAAGTGTGCGGAACAAGTTTAAGCAAAACTTCGTTTTGTTTAGATCTTCTTTCCAAATCATTCGAATTGTGTTTCTATTAATTTTTAATACTTTTTTTCACTAACATATCTAAATAATGCCAATGACATACAACACCAAGCCGCAAAACTTTTTGTTGCACTGTGTATAATTATTCATTGTACGGATGCACTAAAAATATTGTAATATAAGTTATTGTCTATATTATGAAGATTATATATTTCTAAATCATTGCATATTATATCATGACTTGTATTATTTTAAAATTTTTAAAAGGGGATTTAAGGAAAAATTTTTGTAAAAGAATTTCAACTATAACTGCCAGTAACTGCTATAGGTTTAAATGTGTCGTTAAATTTTCTCTATCTTGTAGTTATTAGTTCTTGACGATGCTTTCATATCAACATCAAACCAGTAACAGCACGTTTAAATAAATAATTTGGGAAATAATAATAATATTCTTCTATTTTTAATAAATTTTTAGTGTTTGTTAAAGGAGGAGGACATACAAATGAATTTTCGCTTAATCACTAACATTCAAAGGCTTCTCCTGGGCTGCAGTTGATTAATGGTATTATTTAAATTATTTAGTAGTATTAAGTATTGAAAATGATAAGTGATTGCTCACAAAAATATCCAGAAATAAAAATACCCTTTCTTTCATCAAATTTATTTTCTCGGTATACCATGCCATAAACAGGTGAATCAGTAATATTATGTACTTAATGATAAATTATTGATAACATAATTTATCTTATCACTAAGCCGCGAACTTGTTGTTTAACATATTTTATAGCTAACTAGATATTTGAAACTGGAGTAGAATGTGAGATGTGGTGTAGGATTTGATTACTGATTAAAAATATTCTAAACAAGAGCTTTAGATAAATTTTAGATATTTTACCAACTTCGGCAATAGAGATTTATGTTTCAAAATAGGTGTGATGCCGCAACAATTCGACATACTTTAGTTTTCCCGTTGTTTTTCGTCATTAAGGTGCGGTTGCGGTAGTGTTTAGTGTAATATTTTGTACTGCCATATCGGACAAATTAGTGCTTTTTTCATTTAAAAATGGCAGGAAAAGGTGACGGAGAAGGTGAAGGAAATATCTTGAAGTTGGAAAATCAGATTGCTGTTATTAAATATGTTATGCTTTTTATGAACTGTTTGGAATGGGTAAGTGATAATTTAAACAAATCTATATTAAGTTAAAAATATATATGACATATAAATTGTAAGTTTTCAAGTTTTATTTGTGAACTATATAATTTAGTTCAGGATTTGCAGTAACTGTGCACTTGTTTACTTAAGATTTATTTCATCGCCTTCGAGACAGCTCCCATCGGATGTATTACATATGTGTACTGGTGTCGTTATGAGCTTTTTCTGTGAATTCTTTTTCATGGTTCCAAACGATTCGGATTGCCATTTTCGAAGCGCTAACCGAAATTTGAAAAACAGAACAAAGTCACACTGGACGATATTTGGGCGATAATAACACAGGCCAACGATGAAAAAACTTTTTTTAATAATTTTACCTGATTCCTATGTTTTTTGGTGTGCTGAGTCTGAAAATAATAGTAAAAAAGTCGTATCATCAATTTTTCACATTTTAATATTCAAAATGTGAAAAGTTTATTTTTTATCATTCGAATGTTATTAGGTTGGCAATAAAATCAGAATTTTATAAGGTTGGCAGTAAAATCAAATGTTATTCGGTTGGCAGTTCCGATAAATGTCACAGCTGTTTGTTTTCTTCCAGTTAATATAACCTTGCATAGCAGTGCTTAACCCATGGGCTTTAATTCACACTCAAAGTATGGCCAATCGTGGTTGTAAAAACTCTCCCAACACTTTCTGTTGTATAGTATGTGGTGAGTTTGTAGTTAAAAAACATCAAAGAAACATTACTGACTTTGTAAAAAAAGTTTACTTTGCATATTTTGGTGTAGCAATCGGTAATCAAGAAAAATGTTGGGCTTCTCACAAAGTATGTTATGTTTGTGTCGAGGATCTTAGGAAATGGTATAAGCAAGAAAAACGAGCTTTTAGATTTGCAATACCCATGGTATGAAGAGAGCAAAAAAATCATTCAGATGATTGTTATTTTTGCAGCGTCGATGTTTCTGGATATAACTCCAAAAATAAGAAAGTAATTGTCTATCCTAACTTTACTTCAGCTAATCGACCGGTAGGACATGGACCGGAACTTCCTGTTCCTGAGCCACCTCAGTCTATTGATGACGTTTTACAATCCAGTCCCGAATTTAATTAAAGTAGACCGGATGATGATGAGTTTTAATGTTCTCTAGAAAATTTAAAACCACAGTTGTTTATACAAGCTGAGTTAAACGATTTAGTGAGAGATTTGGGTTTGGGAAAAAGCAGAATTTCTTGGTTCTAGGCTGAAAGAAAAACATTTATTGGAATCTGGAACATCTATTTACCAATATTGAACAAGAGATCAACATTTTGCTCAGTTTTTTCAAACAGGAAGAGGATGTTTTTTTCCTATTTTGAAATTTTATCGATGTCATATTGTAAGAGAACTGTGGATGATACAAAAAAACTGATACCAGAAACGGTTTCAGCACCCAAAAATACATAACACTTAGATGTATTGGTTTAAAAATTTTTACAAATATTTTTTTGTTGGCCTGTGTAATTGTTGAATTTTTTACGATAAATTGGCATAATACAGTGCGACGGATCATTATTGCCATGCAAAAACTTATTTTCAACAAATTTGCTCTTTTCTGGAGAAAAATTTCGACTTTGGCTGGATTTATTAAATTCCAGTTCTTTTTCGAAGCGCGATTCCAAATATTGTTGAATTGTTTGCTCGCCTTATTTGCAAATTCATATCTCTTTACCAGTTATAATGAGTTTCATAGACTACTCAGTATATATCACCACTACACCAAACGCGCGTTTCGCTAACCATGTTAGCTTCATCAGTCGCTCCTGATGAAGCTAACATGGTTAGCGAAACGCTCGTCGAGTGCAAAAATAAAGTGTTTGGTGTAGTGGTGATATATACCAAGTAGTATCATTGTGCCAAAGATTCCACATTCCCAACCGAGTTTCATAGAATTGGGCACTTGACACTCGTGAAATAATGTCTTAAGGAATAAGTATTCAATGCTGTTTTTGAAAAAAAAATTGGATCTTTCGGAACAAAGGACGATGCGACTCGTCTCATCGGAAAATATCAGTCAAAATGTTATGAACAAACACATGAGATATGTCCGACTATATAGTCATCTCTGTTTCATCTAAACAAGGATTACCAAGCACCATTTTTTTGGTTCCTTACTGTAGGAAAAACGGCGATAATTGTAAAATTATCTTTGACTTTTTTGGCTTTTTGTATAGTCACAGGAAGAGTTCTATTTGTTTTAAGTTGCGATAGAGTATCCTTTATTGGTTTCATTGAACTAATCAGGTGATTTTTAATTATGCACGAAAATGGGTGCGGAAAATAGCGAGAATTGTTCCAAAATTAGAAAGCGCAATTTCTCTCGTTAAAAATGTATGACTTTTGATGAACGTTATAGAATAGGAAAGTAATGATCTTTTAAATATTTTATTTCCAACGTTTGACTGAGTTTTCCAGCTAGTGCGACTCAATTATAAATGATTTATAAATTGGACCATTAGTAGATCAAACTTTTAAATAATTTATTTTATTTGTTTTTTCATTATACTTGTCCAACCAGTCCTATCTATTTTTATTTAAATTTGTGTTGAAAATTATTAAATGTCATAAATATTTGTAGTATGTAAATCAATAAATCTAAATAAATAATGAAGTAACAGTCCATTTGTTAACGTCGAACTGAAAATGATGAACTGGACAAAAAAAAATTTAGTATTGTTTAAAGTATGTTTACAGTGTTTCCGAATTTCCAGATGTTGCTACATTTCCATGAAAATTTGTCTTGAATTTTGAATGAGGTATTGAATAAATTTTAAGTTAAATACCTTCTAGTTAAAAATATAAGGAATGAGTCAACAAGGGAGTTAAAGGTAGTGTTGTTACATATCATGTTTTATGCCTTATTCTATAGTCTTGGAATCGAGAAATCCGAAAATTACGTAATTTTTTCATTATTAACAATTGTCTACAGTCAAAAATATGAAAGGCTAAAGCTGTGCGGAGGGGACTAGAGGAATTAATAAATATATATATATATATATATATATATATATATATATATATATATATATATATATATATATATATATAACCTACTAGGCGAAAGAATAACAAGCTCAGTGAAGAAACAAAAAATAATGTTGGAACAACGAAGACAACTTATACCCGAAGGAAAGAGATTAACTGTCGAATATGCAGAATTGAATAAGACAGTACGAAAAGCGGCTAAAGAAGACATAAATAAATACGAAGAAAACATGGTTAAAGATCTTATAGAGAAAAACAAAGGATTAAAAGTTTTTAGAAGAGCAAATGCCTGTAAAAGTGAGATAATTAAATTGAAGGACCAAGAAGGAAACATAATCAATGACAAGAAAAATATTCAGAACAGAATTACAACTTTTTGTCAAGACCTCTACAGTTCAAAAGTCCAAAATGTCGTAGTTGAAAAGGACAATTCATCAACAGACAAAAGAGTAATTAATGTCAACTCAGAAGAAATTCCTGGCATAGAAACGGGTGAAGTTAGGAAAGCCTTACAACAGATGAAAAGTGGAAGAGCGGCTGGGGAGGATGATATTATACCTGAACTGCTAAAATGCGGAGGTGAAACCCTAATGAATGAATTAAAAGATCTTTTTAATAAATGCCTCAAATGAGGAAATATACCAGAAGACTGGGAACACTTGCACACATTGAGGATACTAATCGAGAAGGCCACCGAATATAATATACCAATGTGGCTCACATTTGTAGATTTTCGCAAGGCTTTCGACACAGTAGAAAAATGGGCGCTTATAAGAGCTCTTAGAAATGCTCGTATGGACCACAGATACAGCGAACTGATAGCTAGAATATATGAACGAGCAAGACTCAAAGTTATGGTAAACCAAGAATTGACAAACAAGATCCCAGTAAACAGAGGAGTAAGGCAGGGCGATGTAATATCGCCTAAGTTATTTACAATGATCTTAGAAGATGTATTCAAAGAACTGAATTGGGACAAAAATGGCGTTCTGATAGCTGGCGATCGGCTAAACAACTTGAGATTCGCAGATGACATTGTAATTATAGCAAACAATAAGAATGAAATGATCCAGATGATCACAGATCTCCACCACCAAGCAAGAAAAGTAAGACATAAATTTCTCCAAGACAAAGTACATGAGTAACGAAGACACCAATGATGAAAATATAGTGATTGAACATTCAACAATAGAAAAAGTGAACACATACATCTATCTGGGCCAAATAATAACGATAGGAAAGGAAAACCAGCAGCTTAAAATAGAAAGAAGGATACGTATGGGATGGGCAGCATATGGAAAATTGAAATATGTACTGAATATGAACATTCCTCAAAGATCTAAAACCCAAATTTATAATCAATGTGTCTTACCAGCTACAACGTATGGAGCCAAGACATGGGTTTGAACTAAAAGAACAATAGAAAAACTATAAGTTCACCAACGAGCAATGGAAAGGAAGATGTTGAGTGTTACTTTGAAGGACAAGAAAACTAATAAATGGATTAGACAACAAACAAAGGTGGATGATATCACCAAACGGATAACATCTCTAAAATGGAGCTGGGCCGGCCATGTAGAGAGAACGACGTATAAGTGGAGTGGCAAGATCACTAAGTGGAGACCATGGGGTGAAAAGCAAAGCATAGCAAGACCCCAACAGAGATGGAGCGACGATCTGAAGAGAATCGGAGGGCTTAACTGGTTTCAACAAGCACAACATAAAGAAAAATGGAAAGATTTGAGAGAGGCCTATACCCGACAGTGGGTAGAGAGCGGCTGAAGGAAGAAGAAGATCCTTTTTAGGGTTTTTGAAGTGGAAAAATTTAAAAATTGCATTTTCCTTTCGTTATTTTGAGAGGTTAAAAGGCAGAGAAATAAATTAAATGGGTTGGTATATGTTGTTTATATAATTCTTAGCGTCAAGAAATTTACGAGGGTGGATTGAAAAGTCTGGTTAATTTCTACGAAATAGCGAGAAATTTTATTAAGCGGCATGACTGTTGGTAAGTGTGACTCTTGTAACGGGTGTGTTTAAAATTTCAAATATATGAAACGGGCGCGGTTGTTTGTTGGCAGCTATCGTAAATGATTGATATTACACGTTTCGTAGAAATAGATAAAGCGGAGTATCATGCAGTAATAAAACAATTTTATTTAAAAGTGGACTGCTGCTCAGATAGAAATTTTTTATTACTGGATAAATAAATTTAAACGTAGCAGATGCTGTACATTTAGGATACTTCAATGAGATTTTTTCTGAAGAAATGGTCGACAAAACTCAAGGTATCGTAACGGATGATCATCGCATTAAACTTCGTGGGATTGCTAAATACATGTCGAGTTCTGCAATGTTAATTTTTTTTAGAAAAAACTCTTTTCTGGAATTTTACAGCGTTAAATTCGCCTCAGTTATTATCTTCTCGAGATAAAACAAGCACACTGTCATCGGCACAGCTGTAGTTTGGTTTCTTGGTCATTTCCAGCAAGTTGTAAATGTAATTCTGCGTTAAATTTTATAACTTTTTTATTAATAATGCTATATACCTAAACCTAATAGTTTTTCCAATATTTCAATTTTTTTTTAAAAAATACTAGTTTTCAGTTTTGTAAACAATTGTCAGTAGCGCCATTGTTTCTGAAGGTGGAATACTCATAATTGGTACGAGCGTTCTATGGAGATCAAAAAAAAGATTTATTTAAGGAAATTCGAATTAGATGCTACAGGGTGTTCAAAATAAATTTATATATTTCGACTATGTTAATTTGAAAAATCTCAAATTCCTTAAATGGCACAGCCTGTATATTATTATTTTTTCTGATAGATTTTACAAAACTCTCCAACTTTTTCTAAGTACATCATATACCTATTTTTAATAGTTTTCGATTTTTTTCAATTTTTTTTTACCCTTGTTTTTAATATATTTACGCTATTGTGAAAACATAAACAAATAGTTAGTAATAATTTTAATATAGTTTAACTTATTTAATGATCAATTATTATGACTTAATAAATGTTCAAAAATATGCCCGTCTACTTGAATACACATGTTTAGTCGTTTTACTATATTTTCCTTCACTTTCCTTAGCATAAATGGCATTATTGTCCTGCCCGCATTCTGTATCCTATTTTCCATATCTACTGGTTTTGTAGGGGGATTCACATAAATACGATCTTAAATGTAGCCCCACAAAAAGAAGTCTAAAGGTGTTAAGTCACATGATCGAGGGGGCACTGAATGAATCCATCCCTACCGATCCATTTTTGTGGGTAAAAAAAATCCCGAACTTCCCGGTGGTAATGAGCAGGTGCTCCGTTCTGTTGAATCCACATTTGTTCCGTTTCAAAGTTATCAACTTCTTTAAGAAGCTGGGGTAATTCGTTTTGCGAAAAATTTAGATACCTAGGCCCGTTAAGTGGTTAGCGGAAAAAATATGGATCAATAATTCGGAAATTTAATATTCCACACCATACATTAAGTGATCAATGGTTTTGGTTTTAAACTTCCCGGACCCAAAATAGATTAACTGTTGAAAAATAATGCATGTTATTGCGGTTACCTGCTCCATTACTGCGAAAAGTAGCTTCATCAGAAAACATTTTGTTGGATAAAAAATTTGGATCGGCCTCTATTGCTCCATTCATGGTGGTACAAAAGTTTATTCGTCGTTCGAAATCACGATCTTGAAGTTCTTGGTGTAGTTCCATATGAAAGGAATGATACTTGTATTTTCTCGTGGTGCGATTGGGATGTCACCTAGTTGACTCTCTCTCCATTTATTTTTCCTCATTGGTAGCATTCTGGTTTACTACTGTCCGTTTCGTATACTCAACGCTACCACTACCATCAAACCGTTCTATTAAGCACTGAAAAGGTTTTCTAGATGGTATGCGTCTATTGGGGTACATCGCTCCGTAAAGCCTTACTGCCAAAAGACATTTTTTTCCCGTCTCGCCCAGTATATAAACCATATCAATTAATTCATTTTTAGGAAAATCAATAACTATTACCTTTATACGTCACTTACTACAACAAATTAAACTATTTTTACTTGCTTACTAGACATGTCCAAATTTGACATTGCCTACATTTTTATTTTGTCTTGGCAACTATGATGTTATAACGTAAGTGTATTAAAAATAAGGGTACAAATTGAAAAATTCAAAATAAATCGAAAACTATTAGAAATAGGTATATGACTTACTCAATAAAAGTTGGAGAGTTTTGTAAAATCTATCAGAAAAAAATAATAGTTTACAGGATGTGCCGTTCAAATAATTTGAGATTTTTCAATTTAAAATAGTCGAAATGCATAAATTTATTTTGTATTATCCTGTAGCATCTAACTCAAGTTTCTTTAACTCTCCTAAAGTTTCTATATACCCGCCTTGGACATCAATAAGACCCTTCATTGACTATACGCTCCGAAAATATAACAAGAAATTAAATCCAAGCCACATAATCAGATCAGCCTTCCTATTACTTATCAACGAGAAATACAAAGACTATTCTCATATTTATACAGATGGCTCTAAGAATGCCCAGGGAACGGGGGCCGCTTTCGTATACAATAACACTACCATTAAATTGAAATTAAACAATTACACCTCTATCTTTTCGGCGGAATTATTTGCTATCAAAGAAGCGTTAAGAGGGTTAATATCCACCAAACTAGATACTAAAGTTTTAATCATAACAGACTCCTTAAGTTCATTACAATCAATCAGCTCTTCCACGCATTTTCACCCTATCACTACAGCCATATCTGATCTTATACAAATGGCATCCAATAGGGATATCACTATATCTTTCTTATGGGTGCCCAGCCACATTAACATGAAAGGTAATGAAAGTGCTGATTTACAAGCTAGGGTTGCCATCACCTCGGGCACTCCAATTTACACAATCCTCACTCCAAAAGATCTAAAAAACTTTTTCAAACAGACTTTTGATAATCTATTTCAGCTGGAGTGGGACCTGCGGGAGGATTCGTGCAAGTTGTGGGGGGTTAAACCTCTAGTTTTTCCACCCCTTCAGCTCGATGCTCTGTCACGTAGAGAGAATACAATATGGAGAAGGGTAGCTATCGGACACACCTTCCTCACTCATTCTTATTTGTTGAAAGGTGATCCGCCACCCAGATGTCCAAACTGCGACAATACTCAAACTATTAATCATATTTTAACTTCAAATGAATATTTAGACACTAAGACAAGGTTAGATCTATTAAAACCTCTCGATCAAATATTGATTCCAAATGTTACAAACATCTCCAATTTGATCAAATTCTTCAAAGAAACGCAATTATTTTCTAAGATTTAAACATCCTACTTATGGCGCCATATGATCCTCGATATCGACGCGCCAAACGAAAATAATCAATCAATCAATCAATCAAGTTTCTTCACATTTTTTCATCTCTATAGAACGCTTGTACCAATTACGGGTATTCCATCTTCAGAAACAATGGCGCTATTGGCAATTTGGTACATATATCAATCGGTTTTATAACGTCTTCCGCCTTCCGATGCCTAATTTCCACTCCTCCCGGTTTCTCCATCCCTCTCTAGTACTTCCTTGTTGATTCCTGCTCTCCAGCTTTGGCGTGGTCTTCCTCGCTTTCTTTTTCCGTGAGGGTTCCAATTTAAAATCTTTTTAGGCAGTCGGTCTTGTGACATTCTCTGTACATGTCCGTACCATACCAACTGTTGGGTTCTCATTTCGTCCACTATATCATGCTTTATTTCTAAAGCTCGCCTTATCGTGTCATTTGGTATGCGGTCTTTTCTGGATTTTCTGGCTGCTCGTCTCCAGAAATCCATTTCTGTAGCTTTTATTATTTTTTCTGTTCTTTCCTTTAATGGCCCACACCTGGGAGCTGTAAGTTATTATACTTTTCACTATTGAGTTGTAAATTCTCTTCTTATTTTCAATGGTTATGTTTTTGTCCCATAGTATACTATTAAGCATTGCAATCGCTTTTCTTCCTTGGATATTCCTCTCGAATATTGCTTCTTCCAGTGTTCCGTCCCTAGATATTCTCGTTCCCAAATACTTATAACTGGCACAGTGTTTGATGGTGTGTCCTGTGGCCAGTTTCAAGTCCTGCTGTTGTCCTCCGACGCACATGTACTCGGTCTTTTTAATATTGACTTCTACGCCCCATTTTTCATATTCATCCATAAATTTTCGTGTCATGTATTCCATATCATCGATGTCCTGAGCGACTACTACCTGGTCATCTGCGAATGATAGCGTGTACAATGTAGTATCGTCATCCAGTGGTAATCCCATACTGCTGCATTTCCTTTTCCAGTTCTTCAGTGCACTCTCCAAATAGATTTTAAATAGCGTTGGGATATACAGCAGCCCTGTTTGAGACCCTTTGTGACCGGGAACCCTGTTGTTATACCATATTTGGTTTTCACACTACTTCTTGCGTCTTGGTATAAGGATTTTACGGCTTTAATTATTTCGGTGCTTACATTACTCTGTTGTAGTGTTTCCCACAATCCCATTAGGGGCACGCTGTCGTAGGCCTTTTTTAGATCAACAAACAAGACATGGAGTTCCTGATCAAATGCGGTTTTCTTTTCTAGGATTTGTGTCAGTGAGAAGAGATGGTCTATTGTGGATCTTCCTGCTCTAGAGCCTGCCTGTTCTTCAGCTTCTGCGTCCGCGTATTTGGTACAAAACTGAAAACTAGTGTTTTTTTTTTTAAAAAATTAAAATATTAGAAAAACTACTAGGTTTAGGTATATAAAATTATTAATAAAAAAAAGTTATAAAATTTTAAGCAGAATTTAAAAATAAATTAGAAAATGAGATGTTCTATTTAAAAAAGTATATGTACTATCGGCCACATTTTTTTGAATTTTTAAACTGTGTACCTTAACACTCCCTAAAACTATTGTATTTAACATTTTTTCGTCATACCCGAAGCAAATGAGATAATATACTTTACTTTATCTTTGACTCACCCTGTACAGTACAGTTTTTTTATTCAGAAAAAAAAAATTAAAATTTACAATGGTACGTGTAATGCAAAACTAAAAACAAATTTCGAAATAAATTCAGACAGTATCGTTAGTCAGTTATACCTAGAAGAGTAACAATATAATTATTATTAAAATTAAATATTACCATATCAGCTATTAAGGTATAGCTTTAGCATTATTTTTAAAAATACCGCGAGTCACAGAAGTTTAAAAGTTCGTTTCTTAAACTTTATCGCTCATAAATTACGAAAAAAATTAAAGAACTTAAAGTTTTAAGGATTAGACTTAATAGTATTTTTATCGCTTTTTGCAGACCTTCGTTAATCCAAATATCCAATTACTCTGAAATTAATTTAAAGCGCACCTATTTTTAATTTAAACCAAGAACATATAAAACAACTATTTGGAAAAAATTTTGACGAAAATAAAAGGGTTTTTCAAAGAAAAAGAAACGTCTTAGGCCTGTATTCATGTCGTAATGAGTTTCTAGACCTACAATTTATCTTGAATGATGTTTTTCGTTTCATAGTCAAAAAACCACCTCTAGGATTGTGTTTTAGAGTTAGGAAGCTCGAAAGCTATCTTGGAAATAACGTGGGAACTTCTAAATGGTATTTTGCGATTATGTTTTCAATTTTCGTCGACGTATTTACGGTAATACGATTGTTTAAACTACGAGGATGAATTGAAAAGTCTTGTAAAAAGGAAAATAAACAACTTTTTTTTGCTAAAACAAAAATTAATTTCTTAACATCGTCTCCCCTAAGTTCAATATATTTGGTTCTGCGAGATTCCAATCGTTTTATTTACTCAGGGAACAAAAATGATTCGAATTGTGAAATAATACTAGTTTACAGCATAGGGAATCTATTCATACGACCAAAATTTCTTTTCCCAAGTCAATTTTTGTTGCCAAGAAACAAAAAAAGTCACTTGGAGCCAAATCTGGAGAATAGGATGGATGGAAAACTATTTCGATACCCAGCTCATGCACTTTTACCTATGCAACGTCCGATGTTTGAGTAGAAGCATTATCCTGTTAAAGGAACACTTCTTCGGTCGGTAATCTTGGTCGCTTCTGCTTCAACTCACTATGTAAACAGTCCTAGAACGTTGCTTAATAAGAGCCAGTCCTTGTTTCCTCCTTTTCGAAAAAGTCAATAATGATGATACTTTGTGAGTCTCAAAAACAGTGGTCATCACTTTTTCCACCAATAACACGTTTTTTAGTGTTCCGTACGGAACACTTATAAGATGACTTCGGTGTATGTCCGTCTGTCAGTCCGTCTGTCTGTCTGTCCGTCTGTCACACCCGATTTTCTCCGAAACTATTTGACATAAAAGTTGAAATTTGGTACTAATATAGAAATTGAGGGCCTCATCAGAGCCGTGTAGTTTTGAAAGTTAAATTTTGACTTAAGGGAAGAGTTTTGGGGGGTGAAATCGGAAGTGAAAAAAAAAACTTTTTTTACTAGGTCATCGAGTGGGGTGTCAAAGGAAAGCTTGTAACAATACCACTTCAAAAATATATATATTGTAATATTTGCGCTCACTTTTTATCTCGAAAAGTACTGATCCAAAAATTTTGAAAAAATTCTGGAATATTCTTCATGGAGTGTAGATTGAACGGAAATCATCACGAGTGCATTATCTTTAATAATTCATCTGGTATATTAAAAAAAAAAACAAAGATTTCGAAGTCACCAGTTTTCATTAAAGATCGGAAACAAACTTTGTTAGAAATCCATTTGGAGTATGTTTTGTGAAGCCACTGATCATTTTATATCTCCGTAACAATTTTTTTTTATTTTAGAAGCAATCCAGGTACGGAACACTAATTCAACTTGCACTTGGCCGGGTATTTATAATTGTTATTAAACGTTGTATAATTTTAATAATAATAATAATTAGTTTTTATTATTTTATTCTTTGCACTTAGAATAGTTGCAGTTAATGCTGTGATAACAAATAATTCCCAAATAACGGGCTTTGTTAGTAGATAGACTAAAATTTCAAAACTGCAACTGCTTTACTTGCTATGTACCTATGTAAATAGTAATCTAAATTTTGCTTTGGCGAGAGCGGAAAGATGTATTTTACCTTTCATCAAAACGGTTTACCACATTTTAAATCCAATTTTAATTTACTAAGAAGTAAAGGATGCTGTTTAATATAGAAGGGTTATAATATAATATAAATTATAAAATCAAGTACTCATAACTAAATTGAACTAATAAACGATGAGGAGGCTAAATTCTGGGATAGATCACGGAAAGTCCTGTGGTAAAATGGCTTTGTTTAGGAACATTGCATAACTATTTAAAATGGGTGCTCAACACAATATATTTTATTAACATTAATGCTGGTTATGTTTCTCAGTAGTTTGTTATAAAACATTTTTTTCTTTTTTTAGAATTATCTATTCTGTCATTAAATTAGCCAAGTTGCCAGCCAAGTGCGTTTTCTGATCGAGTTTCATATGTATGTTCCTAAAGTAGATAAATTTCTATACATAGTATTTAGTAACTATTAACGGAAACATTTAAAGCATCTTCACTCTACTGACTTCATATCTCCATGATCTGAACCGAGAAAATTACGTCTAGTGTAATGTAAATTAGGCCCTCGGCTTTTCTTTTAAATTAGCTGGAGATTGCACGATCTTATTTACGAAGCTTTCTTGGAAACTAGCTTGCATGCTTATTATCACGTTTATGTGATAATTTGTCTTTATTTATGGAATTTAATTATTTAGAATAGAAAAGCATAATGCCAGTAAGGAAAATGTTGAAAATAAACAACAGCAAAAGTGGGAAATATTTAGTACTCAGGCGAGCTTGTTTAGAGCTTTTTAACTATTAAACAGTAAATCAGGTGCTCTAAAAAGTATGTATATTAAAAAAAATATTTTAAAGGTTATTAAGTCAATAATACAAAAGAATGGCGATTTTAAGAAAAAGAATTTTTTAAAATATGTTTTAAATGTTAACATTATTTTTTATTGGGTTAAATGGACCACTGATGAAAACTATGGCGCCTCCTTCTCTGCAGGATAACTTGACAAAAAGTAATCCAGTATGCAAAAATCAAAATTAATCTTATATATATGTATATATATATATATATATATATATATATATATATATATATATATATATATATATATATATATATAATCGTATGTCTCTTCTACCGTATGGTGTAGTGCAGTTATACATTCTCCTTTTTTTCCTCTGTCTCCACATATAAACTTCTTCCATCTGTCTCTATTCTTTGCCATTTTCACTGCTTCTTTCCAGGATTTTCCCTTCTTCTTAAGTATACCTCCAATACTACTATTCCAGGTCTGTCTAGGTCTTCCTCGCTTCTGTTTGCCCTGTACTCGGGCTTCATACACTTGTTTCACCTGTCTATCACCCTTCATTCTCTGTATATGTCCCCACCATCCCAGCTGTCTTTGTTGTATATATTCCATAATTGCTTGTACTCTCAGCCTTCTCCTTATTTCTGTATTCCTTATTCTCTCCTTCTGTGTAACTCCTTGTACTGCTCTCAGGTATTTCATTTCGACGGCTTATATCTTGTTTTTCTGCCTGTCTGTTAGGGTCCATGATTCACATCCATATGTTTCTTCAGATATTTCTATTCTTTTTAACTTCCTGTATCCAATTGTCATTCTTTTCATTTTAATCTCGCATTTCTTGATTATTTCATCCATGTATACAGTGAACAATGTTGGGCTTAAGCTTCCTCCCTGCCTCAAACCTTCCTGTGTTGTAAATCCCTCTTACTTCATGTTGTTTTTTTTATTACATACTGCACATTTGCTGTATATTCCCTTTATGATTCTTATTGTCTTTTTGTTTATTCCCTTGTTTTCTAGGCTTTTCCACACTTTATTTCTCCGACATGTCAGATGCTTTTTCTAAGTCTATGAAAGCAAGGTGAAGACTTTCATTTTGTTTTGATATTTGTTCGATAATCTGTTTCAGTGTAAATATGTGGTCTTGTGTACTTCTAAATCCATTTTGCGATTCCGATAGTTGTGGTTCTATTCCTTTCTTTATCCCATTATTAATGATGCCCTCCTAAATTTTGACAATTGTGTTCAGTATTGTAATTCCTTTGTAATTATTGCAATCCTTGTGATCTCCTTTTTTATAGATTGGTGTAATAGATTCCCCATTCGGCCGGAAATTTTTCTTCTTCCCATGCATTATTAATTATTTCTAGCAATATTGTTTTTCCTTTCTTCCCCATGTATTTAATCATTTCAGACGTTATCTTATCGCTGCCTGAGACTATCCAATTTTTCAATTTCCATTCTATTTGTTTCCAATTTTCTGTTTCTTCCATATTTTGTTTTTCGAATTCTTCATAATTTGTATTCTGTTTTTCTTCATTAGCCCCCAACAGTTCTTCAAAGTATTCTTTCCATCTTTCCATTATTGCTTTCTCTGTTGTTAGGATTTCTTGGTTTTTGTTTCTCACATATAATTCGGTTCTAGGTTGCTCTTTCCTGAATGATTTAAGAACTCTGTAGAAGAGCTTTTGAATTTCTTGTGTAATTTTTTCCATTTTATCTCCGAATTCTTTCCATGATTGTTCTTTTGCTTCTCTTACCAACTCTTTAACTCTTTTCCTTTTCCCTTTATATAGTTCAAACTGTTCTGATGTTTTCCATTCTTTCTTCTCACTTCGCGTACTTTGAGAGCCCCGCCCAGGATTATATTGTTGAAGATGCTCCATTTTTTTCCAAATTTGCATATTTTATACTTCTGTATCCTTTTTCGAATTTATCATCACTTATTTGTCGGTACTTGATCATAATTTCTTCATTTCTTAGTTTATATGTCCTTATTGATTTGTATTTTCTTATTATTGGGTTTTCATCTTTTGGCAACATATCTTTGATTATTCCTACTAGTAGGTAATGATCACTGTATATTTCGGCTCCTCTTCTTATTCTTATGTTTTTCATATATTTTCTTTTACTTCTTTGTACCAGTATATAGTCTATAATTGGATTATCTTGTTTTGTATGTTGAACTCTTGTGTACTTATGTATGTATCTATGTTGGTAAAATGTGTTTGTTATGATGAGATGATGTATTTGGCAATAGTCTAGCATCCTTTCTCCATTATTATTTCTAATTTCTTCACCGTGCTGTCCTATTGATGTTGTTTTTGTATTGTTTCTTCTGCCTACTCTAGGATTAAAGTCTCCGGCAACATACAGCCGTCCTCTGGCTTCTTCCGCTATTGTACTCCTTCCCTTTTCATTTTCATCTGGCGCATATACCGCTATCACTGTGATTATCTCTCCTTTACTATTCTTCAGTTCTACTGTAAGTACTCTTTCGGATACTGCTTCCCAATGATTTGTTTATTCTTCTGTGTATTATGCATGCAACCCCGGCCCCTGCTGTTTGGCTCTGTTGCACTCAATTGTATATGTAATGTAATAGTTAAAAATTGTCGAAGGGTTTTTTTTTTTCAAAAATAAAAAATTTACGGTCTTGGAAACCTTAGTATGCAATTTTCGACCAAAAAATTTATGTTTAATTATTTATAAAAAATTGTTTATTAGGAAAATTTAAAAAACCTCTCGGCAGTTTGTAGAAAAAGTAATTAAGATTTTAAAACAAAGTTAAAAAATATTAAAAATTGGCTGAGTAATATGGCAGACAGTGTCTGGAAGGTAGAGCTCCCAATCCGACGCCAGGTCACATTTAATGCTATAACTTTGTAATGGAATGGAATTTCCTTAAACACATTTTTTTAATAATTCTTAGAAAATTTTCTTTTTATTTTCTCTGTACATTTTCTTTTTTTTAATTTAAAAGTTTTAAAACAGAAAAATATGTGTTATATTGGCGGTCAAACAGATTAATTTGACAACTTACATTAATAATGTCACTAGTTGCAAATGTATAGTGGGAGAGCTGGTGAATGTTTTACAAGGTGTCCCATAAAAATTTACAATGTAAAATGTAAATTTATAAATATTTTTATCTTATATCAAATTTCTGCCCTTGGAAAATAAATAATATCATCTCAATGTAAACCGTTATGTTTCCTAAACTCTTCTAAGCGAGCGGGGAAAATATTGATGTTCGTTCGGCACATCGGCGTCGTTTCCGTAATTGTGGTCATATCTAGCCGGATATTTCCTTTTAATTGTTCTAAGGAGCAAGGATTGTTATTGTAAATATAAATTCTGCGATATATCTATAAGAACTCCTATCAGCATTGAATCAGGGTTATGTGAAGGACAACTTATGTCACTTCTTTTGCTTAAACCCGCTTCTCGCCTCCTCTGAGAACAGACCGATTATTTCACGTGCCAACATTGCGGCCGAAATCATCGCTTTAGGGAAATGAAAAAGCATTTGATGCTTTACTTTTGGATTTGTTGGACATCGCAATTCTGTTTATTAACATGACCATTAGACTGGAAATGTGTTTCATCCGAAATTAAGACGATGGTAAATGTTAAAAAGCATTTCATTAACCAAGTTAAGCCTTGAGTAATATCAATTGACCATATTTTGTGGATATATTTACGCCATCTGATGGTTTGTGAATTCACTTCGCGTTCGCATCACTTATTTCTTTAGTCATGCTGCCCAAAGTTACTTACTTCTGTACCCATTTTTTAATAAATTGAGTAACTGGGGCTGTAATTTTTGTAGTCGATTTCTACGTAAAAAAGGCGCTACCTTTCAATATCGCGGTCCCCTCTGCCCTGGAACGTTGATAGTCAAATAAACCCGACCTAAGCTGTAAGAAAAAGAAAAAATAAATGCTTACATTTTCTTAGAAATGCCATATACATGGACGACGTTTGATTGAAAATAAAAATCCGTAAAGAAAATCAAATTTTTAAAAATTCGAGATGTATGTAACAGAGTGACATATCAGTTAGTGTAAAAACCTAATTATTATAAACATCTTGATTTTAGTAGTGCTTAACAGCGAATACGTGTGTTCAAAATTGTGCATTCTAATTCACATACCTACAAATACGAAACTATACTTCCTTTGTAAAAAAATCATAAAATTTGAAGTGCCGTACACATTAGCTATGAACTAAACAGAAAATTGTACTCTGCTTTAAGTCTAACGCTAATTCTTGCAGGAAACTTAGAAAATAAGCATGAAGAGACAAGTTAAATTTGAAATTGTATGACAATTTCACTACGACATATCAGTTTGATGATTTAGATGTCGATATGCGGGTTGTGACTTTTTTCATACTTTAGTTGACTAACCCAGTCGTCAGAGGCAAATTCTGACAAAAACCCCACACTAATTGTGAACGGGCTACATTTTGGCATATAGGTAGTTTCTTGAAGGCAAAATACGATAAAAAAAAGTTTGCTGCTCTAAAGTGTACGCTAAGCCAACAAAATCGAAAATAAAATGAAAACAAAAAAAAACGTTACGGAGGTATACTCGTAAATTGATCAGTGACTTCACAAAATACACCCCAAATAAATTTACAAGTTTGTTTCAGATATACTGAAAACTGATGGCAATGAAATTAATGTATCTATATATAACCGGATAAATTATACAAGGTTTTGCACTCGTGATAATTTTCGTTCAATCTACACCCCGTGGAGAATTTTTTTAAAATTTTTTGATCCGTACTTTTTGAGATAAACGATTTTTCGCGATTTTTTTTAAATAATATAGAGAAAAGTGCACGCAAGAATTACATGAAATATATTTTTGAACTCGTGTTTTTACAAGCTTTCATTTGACACTTCACACAATGACCTAGTAAAAAAAAAATTTTTTCACTTCCGATTTCACCCTCAAAAATTAACCCCATAAGTCAGAACTTAACTTTCAAACTACACGGCTTTAATGAGGCCATCAGTTCCTATATTAATAACAAATTTCAAGTTAAATAGTTTCAGAGAAAATCGGGTGTGATAGACGGACAGACGGACAGACGGACAGACGGACAGACGGACAGACGGACAGACGGACGGACAGACGGACAGACGGACAGACGGACAGACGGACAGACGGACAGACGGACAGACGGACAGACGGACAGACGGACAGACCGGCAGACGGGCAGACGGGCATACGGGCAGACGGGCAGACGGGCAGACGGGCAGACGGGCAGACGGGCAGACGGACAGACGGACAGACGGACAGACGGACAGACGGACAGACGGACAGACGGACAGACGGACAGACGGACAGACGGACAGACGGACAGACGGACAGACGGACAGACGGACAGACGGACAGACGGACAGACGGACAGACGGACAGACGGACAGACGGACAGACGGACAGACGGACAGACGGACAGACGGACAGACGGACAGACGGACAGACGGACAGACGGACAGACGGACAGACGGACAGACGGACAGACGGACAGACGGACAGACGGACAGACGGACAGACGGACAGACGGACAGACGGACAGACGGACAGACGGACAGACGGACAGACGGACAGACGGACAGACGGACAGACGGGCAGGCGGGCAGACGGACAGACGAACAGACGGACATATGGACAGACGCTCAGACGGAGAGACACCGAAGTGATCTTATAAGTGTTCCATACAAGATTTTTTTTTATGGGTTTAGCACACATCCTACAGGGAAGTCCCTAAAGCGCTCCAGGAGCGGCATGTGTGTGAAGATATCGAAAAACTAATAGCACCACGTGAAGGAACGGGAAATTTTACAAAAAAATATTTTATAGATTTTTTTTAGTTTTACCACAATTAAAAAAATTATTTAAAATAAAATGGCTGGTTTAACCCCTTCAGTTCTAATGGGAATCATGCTTCCAACCTCATTTATGATTAAATTAACGTTTCTGTATACCAGGGGTGCTCAAACGGTCGATCGCGATCGACAAGTCGATCGCGAGTGCAAAATCCGATATAGAACTATTCACAGATTTTGTTTTAGGTAACTAAAACAAAATGTAATGAATAAACTACTAAAATTTATTCGAACCACAATTAGGCCACAATAACCCCCTCATCACTTTCTTTTATCGTAATAACCCCCTGCTAGCGGCAAAAGGCGGCTTTATCAAAGGAACGCGCAGTACTTGTCAAAGAAAAGCCGCGTTTTTGATTCCCGCCGATTTTTCTAGAAACTTCGGGAGGCGTGTTTGACGGGAACATTCGACACTTCGTTCGGGCCAATATAAATGTTGCGCCTGCAGGAATAGGAGTCCGTCTGAGTTGTAACTTGAAGGCGATACATCGATACAAAGTTTATTAATAAATAGTCCAAAATAAGTGCGGCGAAGAAAAGTAAAACTTATCATTTTAATAACGATTGGCAGGAAGAATTTTTCTTTTGTATGGTAAAGGATAAGTGCATTTGTCTCATTTGCCGTGCGTCAGTTGCAATACCTAAGCGTGGGAACTTAGAGAGGCTTCATAAAACGGTTCTTAAAAACTATGAAAAGGATTTTCCGTCACAGAGTGAATTAAGAAAACGAAAAGTACGTGATATGAAAACTTGTTTGAAAAAAGAACAAACCATGTTCACAAGACCAGCCAAACAATCAAAAGCTGCAACGATCGCGTCATTTAAAATATCTCATATATTGACGAAACACAAAAAACCATTTGATGATGGATTGGTTGTGAATGAAGCATTTATTGAAGCGGGTGAGACTTTATTTGGAGATTTTAAAAATAAAACAGAGATTGTGTCTGCTATTAGAGAACTTCAGTTATCTCGTCCGACTGTCACAAGGCGTGTTGAAGTCATGAGTCAGGACATGGCAGATAAACTAAAACAGGATATCATGGAATGTACATACATTTCTTTACAGTTCGACGAATCCACCGATATGACAGACACTGCCCAGCTGTGTATTTTTATTCGAATGGTATTCAATGACATGTCGGCTAAGGAAGAGTTTTTGACAATGTTTCCTCTGAAAGGAAAGACCCGCGGCGAAGATATATATGACGTTTTCTTCAATTTTGTAACAAACTACAAGCTACCAATATATAAACTGGTGTGCATTGCAACCGATGGAGCACCAGCAATGACTGGAAACAAAAACGGTTTTGTAGCATTGTGACGTGCTAATGGTGATTTCCCTTCATTTTTCTCCTTCCGTTGCATTATACATCAACAAGTTTTGTGTTCAAAAGTTCTAAACATGGAGGAGATTATGGGCATTGCAATAAAAATTGTGAATTCTATCCGTGCACGTAGCTTGCAACGACGGCTCTTTAAATTGCAGTTGGAAGATAGTGAGTCAGCTGAACACACTGATTTAATTCTTCACACGGACGTCAGGTGGTTGAGTCGCGGAAAATTCCTAAAAAGGTTTCAAGAACAGAAGAAATAACAGCTTTTCTGGACGAAAGAGGTGATGACACTTAGATGCTGAAAAACGGAAAATGGCTGACTGATTTGGCATTTTTGACAGACATCACAATGCATTTAAACACCATTAATTTGGAGCTTCAAGGTAAAGGAAAAGCCATTATTGAGATGATTAGCGCAATAAACGTATTTAAAAGTTAATTGCAACTTATGATAGATCAACTGAAAAGAAAGGATCTGAAAAATTTTCCGTTTTTGAAAGCAAGGATTCCTCTCAGAGGCAGAATTATCAAATATTTTGGGCCAATTCGAAATACGTTTTTATTATTTCAGTAAATTGGCAAATATCGCATCATTTATGAGTTATCCTTTTTCGTGTAAAAACATTGAGGAATTAGGTACTGAAATAGCAACTCAGTGTAATATGGACTCATGTTCTGTTGAAAATGAGTTAGTACAGATTATATTAGATATACATCTCAAAGCCACAGCATCTGACACAAAATTCTGGTGTTTTATATCTGAAGATAAATATCCGATTCTAAGGCAAATCGCCCTTCAACTGACGGCAATGTTTGTGTCAACTTACTTGTGCGAGTCTGCATTTTCTGAAATGAAGATAATTAAGTCAAAATATCGCAATCGACTAACTGACGAACATATGTCATCATGCTTGCGATTAGCACTCGATAATTACGTACCATCTTATGAAAAGTATGCTGAGGACATGCAGTGCCACGCTTTAACATCCAAAGTCACTCTTTAGTTAAGTTTAGACACTAGAACTCGTTTGTTTTGTAAGAACCAATAAAACCAATAATTTTGAATAATTATAAGTTTTTTCATTGACATTTTAGAGCAGACCTACACTTACCTTGACTAAAAAAATGCATATTGTGCGGAAAACTAATATCTATGCCACGATACACCCTACCTAGACAACAATCCTGCATCACACTTACTTGCAGCCTCTCAGAGTCGATCGATCGTAGTCTAATAATATTGAGGTAGATCGCCAGCAGTTCAAGTTTGAGCACCCCTGCTGTATACCGTTAAATATTTTGAAATTGGCTATTAAGGGGTTTCTCGAGGTGCTGATTAAGAATCCGATGACAGATTTGAAAAATTCAAATGGGGGATCCAATATGACGGCCAGAACGTAATTCATTTAATTTCTTCGAGTAATTTAGAATTTTTGTGTTTTCAGTAACTGTTTTCTTTGTATCTGGATGATTAAGTGAAATATAAATACTTTATACTTAAAGCTTAGACTTTTATTTTAAATATTTTTTTCATTTTAAGTTTAAGTTGTATGATTAATAATAAGTAAAAAATATGTTTATCATGAACACTGTTTAAAATTACAAAAAAGAGAAAGTTTCTTTAAATTTTTGAAGTACACTTTTAACTGTAACTGAAAAGAAAAAAAATTGTCCGACTTTTTTTGGCCATTTCGTACTGCTTTGAACGTAAAATTGCCGGCGGCGCACTACAGCAGGCAAATTTTCGTATTTTTAAACTCAATTTTTAAGTAACATAGACAATGCGGCTATTTATAATTATTTTTATATTGAAATTTAAGGTATGATAATGATATAGCACTAGAATTTTTTTATTTAATACTATAGTTTATTAAATATTTATAATTTACTCTATGCCCGTTAAAATCGTGCAAACAAAAATTTTGTTTTAAGTTTTACGAATTATAAAGCAACAAAAATAAAACTATTAGTATCATTAGAAAGCTGATAGTCTTTTCTTCAAAAAGCTTCTTTTAGTTTTTCTTACGCTCTAAAAACAAGTAATATCGATTAACCTTCGAGCGATACGCGTAGACTTGCAAATTAACCTGTTTGGCGCGCTACACTTTTGAATCACCTATCCGAATTTTTAATAAATGCTCACACTAGAAAAAAATCTTTTAATTCAGGGGCGTAACTCATAGATAAAATACCAATTAGTACCCTTATTATTATACATACAGTACTAATGATATTAACCTGCTTACTTAGAATAACAAAGAAGCCAATAAATAACTAAAATTGGAATTTTAATTAAAATAGTGTGTGTGTTCAAAATTTAATTTTTTTTATCTTTATAGAAAAATATTTTGTGTCAAAGTAATGGTGATAAAACCAAAAAAGTTTAGTTATATTAAAAAATTTTTGGTAGAAAGTCTTGTTTTCGAGTTCTAATTGCTAAATTTGGGATGTGCTGTTACCTTAATCATAAAACGAAAGCAATCCAAAAATTGTTTAATTAACGCGATAGTTTTTGCCTGATAAGGCTTCATGAGATCTAAAATAATTAATATTTAAATTAATTCACAGAAAAATTTATACTAATTAGACTTACGTCATAAAATTTCTTTAAAATAGATAAAGAATAAAACGAATGTGTAAAACATCTAATCGCAAAATACCTGATAATAGTATACTAATGTAAAATATTATACTTACAATGCAATTATGGGAAAAACATACGAGTAGCAACAGTGTTAAATATGAAAAGTCCATGTACAGATGTGCTAATTGTGGAAAATCAGGAAAACATAAACGAGACGTCTCGTAATCGACGTAAGGAGATGCATCTAGTCATGGAGCCGCAAAAAGTGTTTTTTTTTTAGAATTTTTCAGTGAAACTCTTCTATAATATATATAAAATGCAACGTCTCTCTGTCTGTCCGTTAGTGCGCTTATCACTGGAGAACCACTTATTCGATTTACGTACTTTTTTTTTAAAACATACATATGTCCTCTGGTCAGGTTATAGGCTATATTTTATTACGATAGGTAGCATAAGGAATGAGCAGTGATGATAATAGTGAATGAAGTCGGAAAAAAGTTTGCCGCTAGCGCGTTCTCTTGCAATACACAGCCTAAACCATTAAATAT
Organism: Pachyrhynchus sulphureomaculatus; assembly: GCA_019049505.1. Taxonomy (NCBI): domain Eukaryota; kingdom Metazoa; phylum Arthropoda; class Insecta; order Coleoptera; family Curculionidae; genus Pachyrhynchus; species Pachyrhynchus sulphureomaculatus. The sequence goes on from CM032449.1 coordinate 203,498,490, forward strand.
GGAACAATATTATGTAGCAGAGAATATCTATAATCTATAGTCTATAATATATATAAAATGCGATGTCTCTTTATCTGTCTGTCTGTCCATTAGTGCGTTTATCACGCGAGAACCAGTTATCAGATTTACGTGTCTTTTTTTAAATTCATACATATATTCTTTGGCCAGGTTATATAATAATAATCTATATCTATAATATATATAAAACGCAACGCCTCTCTGTCTGTCCGTTAGTGCGCTTATCCCTCGAGAACCACTTATCCGATTTACGTGATTTTTTAAATTCATACCAGGTTATAGATATATATTTTATTGCATCTATAATATATATATATATATATATATATATATATATATATATATATATATATATATATATATGTATATATGTATGTATATATAGAATGCAACGTACATCTATCTGTCTGTCTGCCTGTCTGTCTGTCTGTCCGTTAGTGCGCTTATCACTGGAGAACCACTTATCCGATTTAAGTGCTTTTTTTTTAAAACATACATGTGTTCTCTAGCCAGGTTATCTATCTATAATATATAAAATGCAACGTCTCTCTGTCTGTCTGTCTGTCCGTTAGTGCGTTACATGCTTTTTTTTAAAACAAACATATTCTCTGGCCAGGTTATAGGATATATTTTATTGCGTTAGGTAACATAAAGAATCAGCAGTGAATCATGTCGGAAAAAATGTTACCGTTAGCGCGTTCTCTTGCAATACACTGCCCAAACCATTAAATATGGAACAATATCATGTTGCAAAGAATATAATATATATAAAATGCAACGTCTCATTATCTGTCTGTCTGTCCGTTAGTGCGCGTATCACTTGAGAACCACTTATCCGATTTACGTGTTTTTATAAATTTATATATATGTTCTATATAATTCGATATAAGCCTAGATAATGGAAGATAAGGTGAGATAATGGGAGATAAGGAGAAATAATGGGAGATAAGCAGAGATAAGACTTGATAATTGGAGATAAGGTGAGATAATGGGAGATAACTATAAGTAATTGGAGATAAGTAGAAATAATGGGAGATAAGCAGAGATAAGTCTAGATAGTGGGAGTTATGGTGAGATAATGGGAGATAAGGAAAAATATTGCGAGATAAGTCGAGATAAGCCTAGATAATGAGAGATAAGGAGAAATAATGGGAGGTGAGCAGAGATAAGCCCAGATAATGGAAATTATGTAGAGATAATGGGAGATAAGGAGAAATAGTGGGAGATAAGGGAAAATAATGGGAGATATTTTATTACTTTGGGTAACATAAGGAATAAGCAGTGACGATAGTAGTGAATCAGGTCCACGCGAGCGGAGCCGCGGGCCCGGCTAGTCATTTTACAAATCAAGTTTTTATTTTATATAATAATACTATACTAATATAGCTTAGACTACAATTTGTGGCGTTACACCCGTTCCCTGCGACACCTTTTTTTAAGAAGCATTGCGGTGTGCATGATTACTGGGAGTTGGAGCAGCTGAAATAAAAATTTCGAATTAGTTTATTAGAAGATTAATCTTGTCTTTAAAAGAAGGATTTAAAAAAGTGATTAAACTAAGATCACTGTGGACTGCAGTTGTACGCTATTAATGGTCTTAACTTTTGTTTACGCCAGTATGTGTCTATAAGATATAATATAATTAGTATCTTCCGCTAACCTGAGACTAATATTAAAAGCATGCCTGCGGGAACAGCAGATTTTGTAGCTTAGATGGTCCCCAACAGGAAGTAGGGCTATTTCCAGTATCGGACTTACATCAGCCAGACATGCTGCTTATATCATAATGACATATGGTGTTAGAATGATGATGGCCTGCCTTTGTTTTCTTTTCTCTCATTTCTAACTCGGTTAATGAATCGTGATATAACGAAATGCGTTCCGACATGGCTCGATATATGATTAGTAAATAATAACTCAAATAGGTTCTCAAATTTAATATTGCCTTTTAAAAATGCTTTATAAGATTCATTCTCAATTAGATTATAACCTATTTCAGCAGAATAGGCGACGTTCTAAAAATGTTTTGTAAAAAATGGCTTTTTTATATTTGTTATTAATCGTTGTACAATTTTGGTTAATAGAATTATAAGGGTAATTTGTTTTAATTATTTCATTAATAATACTGCACTTAGAGTAATAAAGAGCACATGTTATGTTTGAGCTGAACCTGAATTAATCTGAACTAACCTACGAATGATAGTTGATGAAACGCTATTATTTGATAAAAACGTTATTGCTGTGCTAACAAATAATGGCCAAAAAATGGGCTTTATTAACAGATAAGCTAACATAATACACAGCTTAAAATACAATTTGTGAAATTTTAATTAAAAAAAAAAATTTCGGCGCTACACCCAGTCCCTGGGACCTCTTTTTTTTTAAGAAGCATTCCGGTGTGCCCGATTACTTCGAACTGGATCATCTGAAATCAAAATTTCTAATTAAATTAGTTTGTTAGAGGATCAATTTTGTCTTTGAACGAAGGATTTTAAAAAAAAAAAAAAACATTTCTTGTTCATTAAATGGCATTGGTTTAAACAAAAAAGAGAAAAATTGACGTTACGGCGTTTTACATTTTTGCTAATTAAAAATAAAGTTCTGGATAAATTCAAAATTTTTTCGTTCAAAAACGAGCAATATGTATAGAGAAAATATGTACCAAATTTCATACAAATCGGTTCAGTGATTCTAGAGATATCTTGAACACCACCAAGTGGTTTTTCAAGAAAAAGTAGTTTCGAGAAAAAAACGCGTGACTCCAGGGCCATATGCTAAATCTTCATCAGCGATTTAAGCTTCTATAATATTAATTTGTTCTTGTCTATGACACATTCTAGCTTCTCTTGTACTTTGTAGCAATTGTCGCTCCGCAAGGTCAACTCGTTCTTCGTCTACTTTAGCTGCGTTGTCATGTTCATTTCGACCACAATGAACTCCAATAGTTGTCATTAGATTTAACAAAGCCAATTAAAATATATACATAACTAGGCAATTTTGTATTTTTTAAGAACAAATTAATTTTTATAGGATTTATTCAGCATATTTTGTCACTTCACAATTAATTTACGAAAATAGTTTTTACTGTCAGGTAAGGAAATTACTGAGTAAGTTGAATACAATTTAGAGTCTCGGCTTTATACGCGAGTTAGTTCAAGATTGTATAGTGTTATTTTACGACGTTTTCGCGCTGACTATCATGTTCATGGTCTAATTTATTTTAGCTCATACTGTGTAATTACATAAAATTTAACTTCAAGTATAAACATGAAGCAGTAAGGAAAATAATGAAATAATATTATAGAACAATATAAAAACTACTCAACGTAGTTTCGAGCTTAATTAATAATATATATATATATATATATATATATATATATATATATATATATATATATATATATATATATATACAGTCCCTGGCCAAATTATTAGATGCACTGCAAGATTTCATGTAAAATATTAATTACCGAGTGATATTGTACCGTTTTATTATTTTAAATTGATTTGTTTTTTATTTTTATATTATCCAATCAATTACCTATTTATTTGACATAAATAAAACAGCATTAATTTAGAAAAGCATAAGTTTATTAAGTTTTAAAGAAAAGTGAAATTAATGTTAGTAAAAGTCAATATTTAGTTGAGCCACTTTTAGCCGCTATCAAAGCTTTAATTCTGCGCGGCATGCTATCAATGCAAGATTGTACTGTCTTCTGCATTTGAGGTTGATGATTCCACACATGAATAATCTTTTCTAGGAGCTGGGTTTTGTTGGTAATCACATCTTTAGCCACTTCTCTTTTCATCAGCTCCTACACATTTTCAGAGGGATATTTTTCTCTGCCAAAAAAGCTTTAACAGACCGAGCAGTGTGGCAGGGAGCTCCATCTTGCATGAAAGTGAATGGTTCCCCATTTGGAAACCATTCTCTGAGCTGCGGAATCAACCGATTTTGTAATACTTCTTTGTACTGATCTTGCCTCATTATTCCTTTGACGACGTACAGACGTCCAGTGCCCTTGCCGCTGATGACTGACCAAATCATCACTTTGGTGGGATGTTTAACCGTCGGGACGACACAATCAGGATGAAACTTTTCTCCATGACGACGACGCACATACTGAGCTTTATTCTGCAAAATTTCGAATGTGCTTTCGTCACTGAAGCAGACCTGTCGAAAATAGGAAAAATATATAAACTTCCATGTTTATTTGCTTTATTTAACTGAAAATGATAATAATGTATCAATTATTGATTAAATTGCTGTATCTTACCGATCTCCAGAAGTCCACATCTTTGTCTTGCCATTGTTTGGCCCACTTCAGGCGCTTTGCTTTCATTGCAGCTGTTAACTTGGGCTTCCTGGACAGGCCTTAAAATCTAATTCTTTCAATTTTCTTCGAACAGTGCGCTCAGAAGCATTTACGCTAGCATCCTGGAGTTGTGATTTTATTACCTTTGTGGTAGCAAATCTGTTTTCTACACAAATTTTCTTCAAACATCTCTCTGACCGTGGAGTGAAAATTGGTTTTCTACCGCATCTTTTCTTTCTTTTCGGGCTTAATTCCTTCCCTGACTCAATTTTCTTTTTTATGCGTCGTACACTAGCTTCAGAAACCTCCAGTCTTCGTGATATTTCTCGGTTTGTAAATGTTTTCGCAATCACAAGGGCCTTCACTTCAGCTTTTTTATGTGGTGAAAGATCGCCTTTTCTACCCATAATGAAAATAGTCCAATTACTTTTTTAAAACACTGCATACAAAATAAACTAATAACTGAGTAGTATAAAACTGTTAAACAAACAATCACAGTCCATAAAGCCACAGAAACACGTCCGTACCTGACTCGATTCCGATCGCGACTGATACAGGTTTGTAGTTGTTTGTATCACATTGTCAACACAGTGTTGCCATATGTTAAAAATAAATACAAATATGTAGTCTACAACAATTCTTTTAAATAAAAATCAATAATATTGTAGTTTAAATATACCATTATTGCATAAAAACTCTTAAGAAACACAAAATTACTAAAAAAAAATACAGTGCCAAGGACTGTGTATATATATATATATATATATATATATATATATATATATATATATATATATATATATATATATATATATATATTTCATAATAATCAAGAGTATTCGTATATCAAAAGCGTATAAAGATTCTATACATAGAAATTTCTACTTTACAAAATCAGAGAAATTCGCTCTGGGGAAATAATATGCAATCATGTACGAGTCCATGATTTGAACCGAGAAAATTACTTCTGGCAATGCAAATTAGGCTCTTGGCTTTTCTTTTGAATTAGCTAGAGATTGTACGGTGTTATCTACGGAGCTTCCTTGAAAACTATTATCACATTTATGCGATAATTTATTTTAATTTATGGAATTTAATTATTTAGAATAGGGAGGCATAATGTTCTGTGAGAAAAATACGGAAGTGGAAGTTTATTGGAACAGTTAACAGGAACAGCTTGGAATACTTGTCACTGAGGCTGGCACCTTTAGGGCTTTATAACATTAAACTGTAAATTCACAGCCAGAAAAATTTAATGGAATAGCCCTGTGGGCATTAATAAAATTTAACTTTGTAAGCTAATTTAAACTAAAAACTAACTACGTCTGAGCAAAAAGAGAAAAATCACTACAAATATTTTATTACGTGAAAGTCTGGATTATATAGAGAACAAAGTCCTATAGTCTGTCAAGTAAGGACGTGACCGTTCATATTCTTAAAAAAATGCATTTCGAGAAAATTTTATGCCATCAATGTATTCTTTGGTGTGCTAACAACGGCGAAATTACCTTAGTAATTTTCTGCATACTCTGCTAATTTTTCGTCAGTCAAAGTCCTCAAAGTCTTTCCTTTGAGCTTTCCCTTTACAAGGGACCAAACATTTTCAATAGGGTTGGCCTCCGGCGATTGTGAGGGTCACTCTAGTATCTTATTATGGGTCCAAGCGATCCGCTTCGTGACATCATTTTCGCCCAGCAAAAGTTTCTTCAACGTGCGTCGGAATTTGACATCATGAGCACGAAGATATTGTCAAATGGTCTAATGGGATACTTTCAAACACGATTTTCTTAATTTTGCCGCTCAATTTCGGGTCCCGTGAAAATAAAGACACGATTCGTTTTTCGACTTTCGGAGTACTGAGCCACGTTTTGGCAAGTCGTCGATATTTTTCGTCTCTTTAAAACGATTTACCCACTTCTTCATAAACGACTCCGACTTTTTAATATCTTTAGCAGCCGAGGAATGTATTCAGAATAGATTGATACTTTACTAAAATGCGTCGTAGGCAAAGCTTCCCCGATTTTTTGTTGAATCGTTAGAATTATATTTACCAAAAATGGATTATCGCGGACCCGTTCTTACTTGACAGACTGTATATCTAAAGTTTTTCATTGCGCAATTTCGATAGTTTAATTTTATATATATACACTAGCCGTGCCCGCGGCTCCGCTCGCGTGGACTTGATTCACTACTATCGTCACTGCTTATTCCTTATGTTACCTAACGTAATCAAATATCTGCCACTATTTCCCCTTATCTCCCACTATTTCTCCTTATCTCCCATTACCTCTACATAATTTCCATTATCTAGGCTGCTGCTCATCTCCCATTATTTATCCTTATATCCCATTATTTTTCCTTATCTCCCATTATCTCACCTTATCTCCCATTTTCTAGGCTAATCTCGACTTATCTCGCAATATTTCTCCTTAACTCTCATTATTTCTCCTTATCTCCCATTATTTATACTTATCTCCCATTATCTCACCTTATCTCCCATTATCTCACCTTATCTCCCATTATCTAGGCTTATATCTAATTATATAAAACATATGTATAAATTTATAAAAATATGTAAACTGGATAAGTGGTTCTCAAGTGATAAGTGCACTAACGGACAGACAGAGAGACGTTGCATGTTATATATATTATATTCTTTGCAACATGATATTGTTCCATATTTAATGGTTTAGGCAGTGTATTGCAAGAGAACACGCTAGCGGTAACCTTTTTTCCGACTTGATTCACTATTATCGTCACTGCTTATTCTTTATGTTACCTAACGCAATAAAATATATCCTATAACCTGGCCAGAGAATATATGTATGTTTAAAATAAAAAAGCACGTAACGCACTAACGAACAGACAGACAGAGATACGTTGCATTTTATATAATCTATAGATATAGATTATTATTATTATATAACCTGGCCAAAGAATATATGTACGAATTTAAAAAAGACACGTAAATCGGATAAGTGGTTCTCGGGTGATAAACGCACTAATGGACAGACAGACAGAGAGACATTGCATTTTATATATATATATATATATATATATATATATATATATATATATATATATATATTATAGATTATAGATATTCTCCGCTACATAATATTGTTCCATATTTAATGATTTAGGCTGTGTATTGCAAGGGAACGCGCTAGCGGCAAACTTTTTTCCGACTTCATTCGTCACTGCTCATTCCTTATACAATCTATCGTAATAAAATATAGCCTATAACCTGGCCACAGAACATATGTATGTTTAAAAAAAAAGTACGTAAATCGGATAAGTGGTTCTCCAGGATAAGCGCACTAACGGACAGACAGAGAGACGCTGCATTTTAAATATATTATAGATTATAGGTATATTAATTCTAGTAACACGTAGGCTGAAAAGTTTCTTGCCTGGCACACCTTTTTCAAAAAATCCATATGATTTTTAGGAAGCACCAACCTTCAAACCATACGTGTCAAAATTTCATGGCATTTCGACGATTAGTTTACAAGTTACAGTGGTTTTAGTGACACTACTTTTGATATTTTCAAAAAAATGGAATTTCGTGTGTTGATTAAACACTGTTTTTTGATGGGAAAAAATAGCGTTCAAGCAAAGCAATGGCTTGATAAGTGTTAAGGGGACTCTGCCCCACCATTTACTGGTTTACAAATTTAAACCCTGTCATACGGATACAAATGATGCTGAACCCTCTGGACGCCCGAATGAGGTGGTTACACCGGAAAACATCAAACAATTTCACAAAATTGTTTTGAATGACCGTAAAGTGAAATTGTGTGAGATAGCTGACACTCTAAAAATATCTAAAGCACGTGTTTGTAATATGTTGTTTGAACATTTGAGCATGAGAAAGCTCTGTTCGAAATGGGTACCGCGTTTGGTCACAGTGGACCAACAACAACAACGTGTTGATGATTCTGAGTGCTGTTTAGATCTGTTTAAACGCAATAAAAAGGATTTTTTTCATGCGATATGTGACAATATCGCATGAAAAAAACTACACACACGGATTCAAATCGGCAGTCAGCTAAATGGACAGCAGCCGATAAAAGTCGCCGAAAGGCACCAAAGATACAACAGTCGACTAGGAAGGTTTTGGCCTCTGTATTTTGGGATGCGCATGGAATAATTTTCATCGATTATGCTGAGAAAGGAAAAACCATATAAAGGTATTGGTGCATTTGAAGGGAGAAATCGCAATGAAACGGCCCCAAATGAACAAGAATTGCTTCTTCATCCACCGTATTCTCCATATTTGATCCCTAGCGACTATTATCTATTGGCCGACCTCAAAAAAATGCTCGTAGGAAATAGATTTGGCTCCAATGAAGAAATTATTGCCGAAACTGAGGCGTATTTTGAAGGCAAAGGTATAGAAATATTAGAAAAGCATTGGACTAATTGTATCGCTCTTGAAGGAACCTATATTGATGAATAAAGCCGAATTTTGCAAAAAAATATGTGTTTTAAGCAGCTAGACTAATAACTTTTCAGCATACGTGTTAGTATTGTACGTATGCAGTTTTTTTGTTTTCTACTTTGAAAAGTTAATTTTCTTTCTTTAAATGACACTGTCAGCTATTCAAAGATTTTTTACATGGATTTAGTGATTTTATGTTAAGACCATAGTGATCAGATATTCTGTACACAATATTTGTAATAGTTTTTTGCCTACTGTTTTCCAATCACTTACATGTATAAGTAAAAAAAAAATCTATTTCTAACAATAAAAATAATGCTCAGTTATATATATATATATATATATATATATATATATATATATATATATATATATATATATATATATATATATATATAATATGTAATATTCCTAAAGAACAGTTTCTACTAATCATTACTTTTTTATATGAACATACGAGTACATTTTTCTCCTTCAATAGTACATTCTACAGACAAAAAATTGGCGTCCCAATGGGAAGTGCTATTTCGCCAATTCTTACCGAAATTGTTATGAATAAACTTCTTTATTTTGTCATTTTAAAGGTGGAATTTGAATTTCCCCTCCTGTTTAAATATGTAGATGACTTACTGGTCGCTTTACCTGCCGGCAGTGTACAGAACATTCTTAACATTTACAATTCTTTCAATCATAAATTAGTGTTTACTATTGAGGAGGAGACTGACTGTGCTGTTCCGTTTCTGGATACTAGGGTTGTACGCTCTGAAAATAATACAGTCAAACTTGACTGGTATAGGAAAAAATCAAGTTCGGGTAGATATATCCCATTCCATTCTTATCACCCTACGAAACAAATACTGAACATCATCAGAGGATTAAAAAACAGAATAGATAAGATTTGCCACCCCTCATTTAAAGAAAAAAAAGGAAAACTGTTAGACAACCTCTTGTTTGACAGTTACTGTCCTAAAGCTCTAATTAAAAAGAATTTTCAAAAACACCCCCTTCAAACCAATCCAGCTGTCACCACTAATGTCGACGTTAAAATAGGAAAGTTACAATACATTGAAGGGCTTTCCCAGTCCTTGTCTTCTCTTTTTAAAAATACAAACATTAAGATTGCTAATTACAACATAAAAAGAATGAATTGTTTTTATACCAATTTAAAGGATAAAACCGATACTTTACGAAGATTCAATATAATCTACGGCATTCCCTGTCAATGTGGTTTGGTCTACGTTGAACAAACTTCACAAAAGCTCTCTAAGAGATTAGCGTTACACAAAAGTGATAGTAAACATAAACCTAACGCAACTAGCTTGAGCTTACACGTAAATAATACAGATCACAGAGTACAATATAACAAGAGCTTCATTCTGGATGTTGACATTATTTACTTCAGAAGAAATTGGAAATGTGTTACATAAAAACTTGTAAAAATAATCTCAATCACAAAAAAGACATAGAAGGATTGAGCCCCATGTATACTTATTTACTAACACAAAACCATACCAAACCAATGAAAAAGAACGATTTTAATGAAAAAATTAGTTTCTAGTAAAGTTGACGTTTCTTTTCTCTTTCTGTTATTTCTGCTGTTTACTACCAGTTACTTTTCTGTGTCTAAAATTAAATAATTAAAAAATTAAATATGACAAATAATAAATAACGTCCAGTATTAATATTCTCTTTCAAATTTTTTAAATTAGCCTATGAATCTCTTTGTTATAAAATCAAAAGAATTAATATAATTAATATAATGAATATAATTAATAATAAATAACTCGTCTAAGAGTAACATTCATCAAATTTAAGTCCCTTTGTTATAAAATTAAAACTGAAAAATAAATATCATTAATAATAAATAATTTATCTAAGGGTAGCATCCACCTAAAAAATTTACCACATACCTAACTTTAATGCTTTTTTGGTTTTTTGTCGACCTGATGACGACATAGACTACCAACAATATCCGGTGCGGACTCAAATATCACTAAATAGTTTCTAAACTCGATGTCAAAAAATTTTAAAATGGAGTACCATTTCAACATCATGGTGTTTCTTGCAGTTATGTTTCGGTCTTCAAAAAGTGTTTTTAACTAATGTTTATTGACAAAGTTTTATTTTTAATATTTGTGTAACTCTCTAAGTGTCTTTTAATCATGTTTGTGTAATCATACATACTACCTGGCCAACAAAAATGCAAATTTCATTGTCTTCACCAGAGATGAATTAACTGCTAAATTTTTGTAAGTAATTTCTCATACAGTTTTACAATTCATTGAATCACATTTTAAAAAACGAACGTTTTGGTTTATTTTCTGTACCTGGTTTGCATTTTTAGAATCCAGAAGAAGCTACCATTAGGTAGCGAAAGCTCGATAACCAAAATAAAAAGCAGATACTAGAGCCTTTAGATCTTTGATTGCTCTTCTCTTCTCCTTATAAGCGCATTTCCCAGTAGTTAAACTTAGGATTATATATATATATATATATATATATATATATATATATATATATATATATATATATATATATATATATATATATATATTGTATATGAATTATAAGATTAACACCTACATATATTAGTCTGTATCACTTGATAAATAAAAGCTTCCTGTGGATGCAGGAATGCTGTTCAATAAAAACTAATGCATATTTTTGTGAGACATCCGTTACATAATTTTTCAAGGTACTTGAGACCTACTTTATGCTGATAAAAATACATAAACATTTATTCCGTAGCTTTCATGTGATGCCGATATTCTACAAGTAGTTATTTATTCTTCTATGTAGGTTGAACAATACGTACCTGTCATTTTTATTTTGGAAAAAACAGCCTTTAATATAATTTTATTATAGCTATGAAAAATTTTTGTATGGACAGGATGACTAGAGTCCTTTCACTGGCCACGTTAAGAATACACTTACTTAATCGTACGTACTAGGGACAATATACCACAACCATTACCTCTGTATCTTCGTATGAATCTGATGATCTAATTGAACTATTAGTTTTTTTGAGTATTCAAAACTCAGACAAAATTGAACGCAATCTGGTTAGAGAGGTTTTTATTTCCCTGCTAAAGAGTTACTATATATTCAGACTTAAACGGCACTCACTCAGAAACCATTAGGTGCAATTTAATGCCGCAAACTAACTACGGAAATTGGTATTAGCCCATAGAAAAGAAGAGATACGCCATTTATATCCACAGCTAGATACTAATTCAGGTCTCAATCAGCGACTCTATGTAGTTTTAGAAATTATATTTACCTCAACATTGTTACTGAAATAAAGAACTCCGGAACTTATGGAACCAATTTGAGAAAATTAATTATGAGTACATTTTTAAAACGCAATATTTGTATCCTATTTCCGTTATATTTTACCAAAACATCTTATTTCTCGTAAACGAATTACAGACAGTTACTTTAAAGTAAGGAAATTACTTGGTAGGATACAGCAAATTAGAATCTTGGCTTTACACTAGAGCTAGTTGAAGATTGCATAGCGTTATTTTACGATGCTTCCTCGCTCACTATCATATTCATGACTTCATTTATCTTAGGTTGTATAATTATATCAAATTTAATTTAAAATATAAACATGAAATGTTACGCAAAGTACTAAAATATTATTATAAAGCCAGATATCAACCATGCAACATAGTAATTGCTTCAAACTTCATGTGATTTAATTTTATATTAAAATAGAGTCTTTTGAAGTAAAAATATAACTTAATATTCAAAAATTGAACAAATAATTAAAAAAAAAACATATACGATTAATTAGTTTATGCAAATCTATTTGAACAATATGTTTTTGCGAACTATTTTTCAATCTTCAAAACAGTTGCTATACCCTATTTCAGATATTACCGTCAGGGGGCCAGCGAATTTTCTTTTATAGATTCTAAAGAGTCAAGACGTTTTCAACAGAGTACTAATTTTAGCTTGAGGAATAGGAAAACCACACGGTGACGTATCTGGTGAATACAAAGCTTGTGTAACGGTCATTGTTTCATTGTGCGATGGTATGTTATCATGACGTAAAATATTTGAATTTTTCTGCCACGATTCAAGTCGTTTCAATGAATTGACCCATATATGGTAAATGACGCATAATGGCCAAATAATACTTCTTTCTAACTATTTGGTTAGTCGGAAGAACTTCTATGTGCACAAAACCGCGGGAATTCGTCGGTATTTTTCGGTTGTGATACACCTTGTGTAAGATATTTACTGGATTTTTGGGCTATTCTCGATTCAAATGAATAGTCACGTCTCATCACCAGCAATTGTATCGTTCAAAGTCAAATAAAAGAAATATCTTTTGAACGACCTCAACACGATGATGTTTTTCAAGAAAATTCAATTATTTTGAAACAAGACGAGGTAATATACGAAACATACCTCAATTATCCTTCAAAACTTGAATGTATTGTTCCAGATGATATTTTTGTGGCTACGAGATCTCTAATATATATATATAATATATATATATATATATATATATATATATATATATATATATATATATATATACATATAAATTTAGGATAGTTTTTTGTTCTTGGTCTTGCGGCCAATTTTTAATGAAACATGTTTACTTTTGGTGAACGTTTCGGTTTATTTTATTTAAACCATCTTCAGAACTTATATCTAGTTGGATCTTTTGGTTTACATGTTAACAGTTTCACAGTTTTCGTAATTGAGTATTACGAAAACTGTGAAACTGTTAACATGTAAACCAAAAGATCCAACTAGATATAAGTTCTGAAGATGGTTTAAATAAAATAAACCGAAATGTTAACCAAAAGTAAACTTGTTTCATTAAAAATTGACCGCAAGACCAAGAACAAAAAACCATCCTAAATTTATCCATTAACGGTCAGGAAAAAAGAAATATATATATATATATATATATATATATATATATATATATATATATATATATATATATATATATATACTTGTTCTAGTGCCGATGTTCCTTCCCCATAGAAGGCTTCAACGTCTTCATCGTCTTCATCAGTGTATGTGGTGGTAGGTGCGTATACCTGTATAATTTTCAGATTTATTCTTTTTAATTTAAGTATGATAAATGCTACTCTGTCTGATAAACCTTTTAGAGTTTGTACGTATTTAGCGATCTTTTTATTGATGATGAACCCTATTCCATTTTTGTTGTCTTCTGGGTTACCCTTAAAGTATAATACATTTCCAGACGTTAAATAGATTTTGTTTTCTCGTTTTCGTCTGACCTGGACCAGACCTACTACATCCCATTGGATCCTGGACAGTTCTTCCTCTAGCTAATTTATTTTTGTGTCTTTGCTCATTGATCTTATGTTATATGTTCCGACGTTAAGTTTTGTTGAATGTTTGCCTCCCCCAGAATCCTTGAAGCAGACCGGTTTTCAGGTGTGGGATTGTGAGTAGTTTACTCTACCCACCTGGGGTATTCTCCTGTTTGTTTTAGTATTCGACATATTCAGGGGGTGGTTTGACATTGACACGCGACACTTGTCAAGCGGGTTGGCGAGTTATATATTTTCAGCCGCTATATATGTATATATATATATATATATATATATATATATATATATATATATATATATATATATATATATGTATATATATATATATATATATATGTATGTATATATATATATATATATATATATATATATATATATATATATATATATATATGTATATATATATATATGTATATATATATATATATATATATATATATATATATATATATATATAAGGGTGTTTTTTTATAGAGGTATAAAACTTTAAGTTGGCAACACTTTTTTAACTGGCGGCCATTTTGTCAGCTGTCAAGTGATTTATGTTTACTTTGGTTTGGCTTTTCAACATGAATAGACTGACGCCTGAACAACGCTTCCAAATTGTGCAAATTTATTTTGAAAATCATGTTTCTGTTCGAAATACGTATCGCGCACTACGTCCATTTTACGGTCAACATAATCGTCCATCAGAGCAATTAATTCGATTAACTATGGAACGTTTTCGCACCACGTTTACTCTAAATGATAATACGCATCCACAGAGACGTCGTACAGTGCGTACAGAAGAAGTCATTGCTGCTGTAGAGCGTAGCGTAGAGGAAGACCCGAATCAGTCTATCCGCCATCGTGCACAGGAATTGGATATGTGTCCATCCACTTTATGGAAGATTTTGCGGAAAGATCTTAGTTTGCGTGCTTACAAAATCCAACTCGTGCAACAATTGAAGTCACACGATCACCTAGCAAGGCGTAGATTCGGTGAATGGGCCCAAAACAAGATTGCCGTTGATCCCGATTTTCATAAGCGAATTTTGTTTAGCGATGAAGCTCACTTTTGTTTGAATGGATACGTCAATAAACAAAACTGCCGTATTTGGAGTGATGATAATCCTCAAGTGTATGTTGAGACACCGTTACATGCAGAAAAACTGACTGTTTGGTGTGCTTTATGGGCTGGTGGAATCATTGGTCCGTACTTCTTTAAAAACGATGCTGGTCAGAACGTTACAGTCAATGGTGACCGCTATAGAGCCATGATTACTGACTTTTTCGTTCATCAATTGAACAACCATGATGTGCAGGAGCTGTGGTTTCAACAAGACGACGCAACATGTCACACAGCTCGTGCCACAATTGATTTATTGAAGGAAACGTTTGGTAACCGCATAGTTTCACGTTTCGGACCCGTGAATTGGCCTCCAAGATCGTGCGATTTAACGCCGCTAGACTATTTTCTGTGGGGATATGTGAAGTCGCTAGTCTACGCCGATAAGCCCGAAACGATTAACCACTTGGAGGACAACATTCGCCGCGTTATTGCCGATATACGGCCACAAATGTTGGAAAAAAGTCATCGAAAATTGGACCTCCAGATTAGACTACGTCCGAGCCAGCCGTGGCGGTCATATGCCAGAAGTCATATTTAAATTATAATGCCAGAAGATTATCTTTCGAATAAAGTAAATTTCATGTCAATTTAAAAAATTCATCTTTGTTTTATTCCATTTCAAAGTCCTATACCTCTATAAAAAACACCCTTTATATATATATATATATATATATATATATATATATATATATATATATATATATGTATATATATATATATATATATATATATATATATATATATATATATATATATATATATATAAATCAACCCCCTTTAATCTCTTTTTTCACCTTTTTCTCCACTTATATGTTTTACTATACATATTTATGAGTAAAATTTGTTTATTTTTCAACAAAACAAACAGGAATGACTTCAATATTATTACTACAACAAACCTACCCTAAAATTTATCGATTCCACCTCCTTTGTCTCAAACGATATCCTTCAAAAACTGTAGGCTTAATCTCCTGGTTAGATGTTACCTACCTACCAAGTTTGAAATTGATAGTTCATGGCTTTCAAGAATTATTGTGCCAATAGAACGACAGATCAACAGATCGACAGACCAACAGACCGACAGACCGACCGATCGTCAAACTGGTAGATGAATAGATCGACTGAAATAAGTGACTACGTGATGATCTCCTTTTTTTTTTTTATGGGTCTAGCACACGTGCTACAGGGAATTCCCTAAAGCGCTACAGGAGCGACACGTGTGCGGAGAAAGCGATTCACGTTGTTCTTGAATCGCTGTAGATTGTACTCGATGGGAAACACAGTCCTGGGCAAACTATTCCAAAGGTATGATGTTCTCCATATAAAAGACTGCTTGAAAAGCGTTGTACGAGGAGTAACAAGCTGAACCTCATACGGATGTGAAGTATTAGCGCGACGTGTACTTCTAATATGCACCGCTCTGGGAGGAATTAAACGGGCCACATCCTTCGAACACTTTTCATGAAAGTACTTGTAGAATAGGCTCAAGTCGCCAACCGTTCTTCGATGTTCCAGCGAATCAAGGTCGTCGGTCAGTTCCGGGTGTCCAATCAGACGAATAGCTCTTCTCTGGATATAATCCAACAAATGCAGTGTATGTTTGGGAGCGGAGCTCCAAACATGGGAGCAGTATTCCATAGTTGGTCGAATTTGAGCTTTGTAAAGAATTAACAGTTGTTGTGGTGTGTAAAGCTTTCTGGTTCGAAACAATATTCCCAACTTTTGAGAAGCTCTCCTTGCTATGCCTGCAACATGTTCATGCCAGGACATATTTACTCCCAAATTAACGCCTAACAGATTGAGTGACGATGTTAGAGGGATGGAGTGCCCCGACATAACTATGTCGGGTTCTGCAACGTTAACTTTTTTAGAAAAAACTGCCGCCTGAGTTTTTGTAGCGTTAAATTCCACTTGGTTACTGTCACCTCAAGATAGAATTTCTTCCAGGTCTTTGTTAAGTTGAATGACTTCCTGCTGTCTGCGGATATTCGTCTGAGTAGTCGATGTCCGAGCGTTCAAAGTGAATGAAGAGATAAGTGTACTGTCATCTGCAAAGCTGTAAATTGGATTCTCGGTCTTTTCCAGCAGATCGTTAATGTAAATGAGGAAGAGAGTAGGAGACAGTATGGAACCTTGGGGCACACCGGCGTTGATAGTGAAGGCGTTAGAAAGAAATCCGTCGACTACCACTCGTAAAGAACGCTCTCTGAGGAAACATGAGAGCCACAAACAGAACTTTTCAGACATACCATAAGAACGTAGCTTAGCCAACAGCCCATCGTGCCAAACACGGTCAAATGCCTTGGATATGTCAAGAGCAACCGCTCGAGATTCTCCAAAGTGTTCAATTGCGTTGTTCCAAACATGTGTTACATAAGTCAGAAGATCTCCTGTTGATCTATTTTTACGAAAGCCATATTGGTGATCACTAATAATGTTGAATCCTTCAAGATATTTTAGAAGATGCTGTTGATGGCCTTTTCCATGACTTTCGATATTATTGAGAGTAGTGCGATTGGTCGGTAGTTATTTGGCAAGGTCTTCTTGCCTTTTTTAGGTATCGGCTGAACTGTGGCACATTTCCAGCAGGAAGGAAATATTCCCTTTCTGTAGGATAGGTTGAAAAGTCTACAGAAAACTGGTGTTAGTTCCCTCGCACAGTTCTTGAGAACTATGGCAGGTATTCCGTCAGCGCCTGAAGCCTTTTTGGTGTCTAGCTTCATCAAAATACGTTTTATGATACGCTGTCTGAAGACAATATCGGGCATCCTTGACTGCACTATGGGAATAGTAGGTGGTGTTTTTTCCTTGGAAATCGACAGTAGAATGTGAAGCAAAGAGTTCAGCCAACAAGTTCGCTTTCTCAACAGGTGTCGTTGCAATAGAATTATCTGGCCGTGTGAGTGGTGGTATGGTGGATTTGGTGAAATTTTGACTAACTGCCTTAGCGACTGACCAAAAGGACCTGGAATTGCCGGGACAAGCGAGAAGTTTGTTTCTAATCCGTTGATTGTGTACCTCCTTGGTTTCGTCGATAATTTCTTTGCATCTGTTCCTGGCACGAACAAAGATGTTACGATTTATGGTGTTAGGATCTTCACGCCACTGTCGGTATGCAAGATGTTTAGAAGCAACAGCTTCTTTGCATTTTAAGTCAAACCAAGGCTTGCCTTTGGTAGGGCATTTCTTCGAAAAAGGGATGTAAGCCTCCATACCTGCCAAAATAACATGGGAAACCTCCCTGGCGCAGTCAGATGGGTCGTCGGATCGAAAACAAACGTCCAACCAAGGGAAAGTTCGAAAATATTCCATGAGATCTTCCCATTTAGCAGATTTGTAGTGCCAAATCTTGCGCGGTTTGGGCGCCTCTCTGTCACTGATTGGCAGAATACTCGATGTCGAAAGTAGTTTATGGTCGGAAGAACCTAATGGCGGATTTACGCTGACCGTGTAAATCTCCGGATTGGTGGTTAAAAACAGATCAAGAAGACTGGCGAACTCTCCGTCTCGATCAGGAATCCGTGTTGGTTCATCAATAAGCTGAGTCAAGCCACAACTGATTGAAAATGATTCGGCTTCACGACCTTGTTCGTCGGTAGTATTTGAATATTTAAGCCAGTTGATGTTGTGGACATTAAAGTCGCCCAGGATGGCAATTTCGGCATTTGGATAGTTAATTTGTAAATGATCTATGGTGTCTGCAAGAGAAGTGAAAAGTGTTCTAAAGTTTGTATCACTTGGTGGTCGATAGAGGATACAGACGAACCTTGTGGTTGGTTGAGTCGCTATTTTTTAACCACATAACATCAAAGTTTGGGGGCTCCAGAGCCTCTTCTCGTTGGCAAGAGAGGTCGCTTCTGACATAAAGACAGATTCCAAAGTTACTCCTAAATCGGGAATAGAAATCGTTCCAAGGATAAAGATAGTTTACTGTGCTGGTCGATGAACTGACCTTAGTTTCACAGAGAGCGAGTACATGAGGTTTATTTGATTGCAGGTGTTGGTGCGCTGAATTTATGTTCGAATTTAAACCTCGTATGTTGCAAAAATCCATTTTGAAATTCTGTTCTCTGCATGTCGACGCCCCTGAACCAGCCCCCACCCGGAGATCCGAACGGGGGGCTATTTTACCTCCGGAATTTTTTGTATCCAGGTGCCTCATCATGCTATGTGGTCCCACAGTCCGGGACATCGGCACAGCCACGAAACGTTAAGCAACTTCACGCAGCCTAAGCCGATGCGATGGTATCACACCGGGCGATGCTGGTGGGATCTGGGCATCTACCATCTAGATTGTTCTTTAAGTCGCCTCCTACGACAGGCAGAACATACCTACCTCCTAAAACGTGAAGAAAAGCAAAAATCCCGGAGTGCGATTTTTTACTAATACTCTACCTTTCTTTAGCAGATTTGACATATCAATGAACTGTTAAAATCAGTTAACTATTTTTCTTGATTTAGAGATTCTTAAAGGTGAAACAAATGCAAAAATCCCGGAGGATGAGTTTGCAAATACAAAATTTCCTCTTAGTAAGGAAACTAAAAACACTACGATATTACTGAAAATACTAATATAAGTACTAACGTATATATGTAGTTCACTATTAACGTAAGTTTGAAGTTTATTATATTATTGGTATACATTATATCGTTTTCATCTCCAATAGGTTGTTTATTTCTATGTATTCGTCTTCTATTTTGAAATAAAACACAAAGCGGAAGCGCAATAAATCAATTTCAAAAAGATATGTAAGACATTCAAAAATGTAGTTGTCTATTTACATATATCAATAAAAAGAACATGTTTTTTTATTCACGCAGCCAGAAACTATCTGTTATTCAAAGTGGTTGAATGCGGCATTTTAGAATAGAAGCTTATTCGTTTTTTCAGATGATGTAATATGCGACAGAGATGTATAGCGTTCGCGATTTCATTCTCGTGGGTAAAATATACGAAAGATAAATCGAGTCTGCCCCACTCGACATATGACAATTTTGTTCTTGTTCTGTTTTTTTTTTTTAGAAAGAAAATTTTGATAAAGTTCTGTGCTGCAAGATCGTATCTTTGTGTGCTTAAAATAATGACTGTCAACGTGTAACTCTATGTAACTTTTGTTTACTACAAAGAAATATATTACTGAACATTTGTCAGGGAAAACAAACTTGAACAAATGTAATAAGATGGAACAGGCCTTTTATCTCCTTTTTTTTTGTTGTTTCATGTACTGTCAGAACTTTTATTTGTGTTAAACTTTCCTGGAGATATATTATTACTGAGGAAACAAAGACACATGACTTTATACAGAAAGGCAGTTGTAAACTTAAACTAGTTGCCTACTTCCCAAAAAATCTTTAAAGATTTAATTGAGAAAAATAAAAGGCAAAACGGCAATGATATTGGTCATGACTTTTTGTTAATGTTTTTTAGTGTATCAAAAATGTTTAAGATTTTTTACTTTCCTTGCTAAAGGAAAATAAAAACATATGTGATATCTCCAAAGGAGTTAGTTTTTTTAGATTTCCCAAAGATCTTAAAAGGTAATTTATTCATAGTTGTTTATTTCTGTTATGCAATATAAAGAGTGTCCCAAAATTCACGCAAGATTTGAATTTGGTGCCATTTGTATGATAAAGTGTTACCAACAAAACAAAAAAGACAGCGTGAGAGCTGACAGTACAGGGTTATTAAAAATGCAGCATTATACGAAAGAACAACGTGTTTTCATTGTTGAGCAATATTTTAAAAATAATGAAAGTTTGGCAGCTACAGTTCGAAATTTTCGTACAAAATATGTTCGGAATAGTGATTTAACCTCATCAACTATGAAGAGATTAATTGAAAAATTCAGAGAGACTGGATCAATTAGTGATCTTAAACGCTCTGGCCGTCCTTCAACAAGTCGTTCGACACAAAACATTGAAGCAATTCGTTAGAGTTTTGTTGAGACTCCAGGAACATCAATTCGGCACCGTGGTCAAGAATTGGACATTTCGAGAAGCTCTCTTCAGCGAATTCTCACGAAAGATTTGCATCTTCATGTTTACCAAATTCAATTGACTCATGAACTGAAGCCTACTGACCACGCACAACGAAGAGAGTTCGTTGAATGGATTATGGAACAACAACAAGTGGATACTAATTTTTCGAAGCTTTTCGAGCGATGAGGCTCATTTCCATCTTGATGGCTTCGACAAAATTGTCACATTTGGGGTTCAGACAATCCACAAGTGACTACTGCGGAACAAATGCATCCACAACGTGTCACTGTTTGGTGAGGATTTTGGGCTGGAGGCATCATCGGACCATTCTTCTTCGAAAATGTGGTTGGCCAGGCAATAAAAGTGAATGGAGATCGTTATCGCGATATGACAATCCAGTTTTTGTGCCTAAATTGCAAGATATGGATTTGGACGACATGTGGTTTAAACAAGACGGTGCCATATGCCATACAACCCGAGAAACAATTCAATTACTGCATGAGTCATTTCCTGGTCGTTTAATATCCCGTTTTGGTGATCAGAATTGGCTGCCAAGATCATGCGATTTAACGCCGGTGGATTTTTTTCTTTGGGGGTTTTTAAAGTCTGAGGTTTATGTCAACAAGCCCACGACCACCCACGACTTGAAGGAGGAAATTAAGCGCTGTATGAACAAAATTCAGCCACATTTATGCAAAACGGTCATGGAAAATTTCGACAAAAGAGTGCGTATGTGCCAGCAAAACCGTGGAGGCTATTTACCCTGTATGTTATTCCATAAATAACCCTATACTGTATATATATATATATATATATATATATATATATATATATATATATATATATATATATATATGTATGAATTAAAAAAAAATATAATTTTTAATTAAAAACCTGTGTTTTATATCAAAATTACTTCTTGCGTGAATTTTGGGACATCCTTTATTATATAAAGAATATGAAAATTGTGTTTTGATATTAGAGATACATTTTATTTGTAAAACAGTTGATGTATTGGTTTATGTTTTTGTACTTTTTTTTATGAATTCAGAGCAGAATTATAGTTATCAGCATGTGACCCACCAGGTGTCAATATGGATATTAATAAACTACATAACACATATAGAGTATGTAGAATTTGATAAAAAAAATGTTTCTAAAAAAAACTTTTCTCGTTTTTCTCTTCCTTTTAATCGGCAAAATTCATTTTTATTCCACAAAACAGAAGTTTTCTTGAAAGAAGGAATTTCAATATTTCAAAAACCCACGAGCATCATTTTTTTTTATGGGTCTAGCACACGTACTGCAGGGAAGTCCCTAAAGCGCTACAGGAGCGACACGTGTGCGGAAAAAGCGATTCCCGCTGTAAATTGTACTCGGTGGGAAACACAGTCCTGGGCAAATTATTCCAAAGGGATGATGTTCTCCATATAAAAGACTGCTTGAAAAGCGTTGTACGAGGAGTAACAAGCTGAACCTCATACGTATGTGAAGTATCAGCGCGACGTGTATTTCTAAAATGCACCGCTCTGGGAAGAATTAAGCGGGCTACATCCTACGATCACTTTCCATGAAAATACTTGTAGAATAGGCTCAAGTAGCCAACCGTTCTTCGATGTTTCAGCGAATCAAGGCCGTCGGTCAGTTCCGGGTCTCCAATCAGACGAACAGCTCTTCTCTGAATAGAATCCAACAAATGCAATGTATGTTTTGGAGCAGAGCCCCAAACATGGGAGCAGTATTCCATAGTTGGTCGAATTTGAGCTTTGTAACGAATTAACAGCTGTTGTGGAGTGTAAAGCTTTCTGGTTCGAAATAATATGCCCAACTTTTGAGAAGCTCTCCTTGCTGTGCCTGCGACATGTTCATGCCAGGACATATCTGCTCCCAAATTAACGCCAAACAAATTGAATGACAATGTTAGAGAAATGGAGTGCCCCGCCATAACTATGTCGGGTTCAGTAACGTTAACTTTTTTAGAAAAAACTGCCGCCTGGGTTTTTGTAGCGTTAAATTCCACTTGGTTACTGTCACCCCAAGATAGAATTTCTTCCAGGTCTTTGTTAAGTTGAACGCCTTCCCGATGTCTGCAGGCGTAATTTCTTCGAACTGACAGTCCAAACATTTTGTTGCCAACGTCAGCATGTGCGCCGTATAACACCCTGTAACTTTTATTTAAATATTTTTTTGATACACTGATTAATTATTATTTCATACATATGGGGCACCCTGTATGAATAAAACAACACTTTAAAAAAATAAAAAACCGGTCAAGTGCAAGTTGAACTTGCACAATTAGTGTTCCGTACGTTGATTGTTTTCAAAATAAAAATTTTTGTTAGGGTGGTATAAAATGATCAGTGACTTCACAAAACACACCCCAAATGAGTTTTCAATAAAGTTTGTTTCCAATCTTTACTGAAAACTGGTGACCTTGAAATTCTGTTTTTTTTTTATATACCAAATAAATTATTAAAGGTAATGCACTCGTGATAATTTTCGTTCAATCTATACCCCGTGGAGAATATTCCAGAATTTTTTCAAAATTTTTTGATTAGTACTTTTCGAGATAAGGTAGGGGACAGCGATTTTTTAAAAGTAATACGAAGAAAAGTGTGCGCAAGTATTACATTATATACGAGTATATATGTATATATATATATATATATATATATATATATATATATATATATATATATACATATTTTTACTCGTGTTTTCACAAGCTTTCATTTGACAACACACTCGATGACCTAGTAAAAAAAAATTTTTTTCACTTCCGATTTCACCCCTCAAAACGAACCCCTTAAGTCAAAATTTATGTTACGGTGGTATAAAATGATCAGTGACTTCACAAAACACACCCTAAATGAGTTTTCAACAAAGTTTGTTTCCAATCTTTACTGAAATCTGATGACCTTGAAATTTTTGTTTTTTTTATATACCATATAAATTATTAAAGGTAATGCACTCGTGATTATTTTCGTTCAATCTACACCCCGTGGAGAATATTCCAGAATTTTTTCGAAATTTTTTGATAAGTGCTTTTCGAGATAAGGCCCGGGACAGCGATATTTCGCGAATTTTTAAAAATAACACAACGAAAAGTGCGCGCAAGTATAATATTATATATATATATTTTTTACTCGTGTTTTCACAAGCTTTCATTTGACACCACACTCGATGACCTAGTAAAAAAAATTTTTTTTTTCGCTTCCGACTTCACCCCCCAAAACTAACCCCTTAAGTCAAAATTTAATTCTCAAAACTACATGGCTCTGATGAGGCCATCAATTCCTATATTATTACCAAATTTCACCTTTCTATGTCAAATAGTTTCGGAGAAAATCGGGGGTGTGACAGACAGACAGACAGACAGACAGACAGACAGACAGACAGACAGACACCGAAGTGATCTTATAAGTGTTCCGTACGGAACACTAAAAACGAGAAAAAAGCAACAAATTGTAAATTTTTTGTTGACTTTAAGAAAGTGTCAAACTTTTTTAACGTCAACAAAAAATTCCATTTCTTCAAAACTAAAAAGATGTAGATGTACTATTTATAAAAAATGCCCAAAAAAAAAAAATGAAATATAATAAATGAAATTTTTATTCTTTTCAACCGTTGAATAGAAAAGTACTTGGTAAAACTTTTTATCGATTTTTTTAGGTATGTAAATTAAAATTCTCGTAACCCAAAACAAACTGTGTAGCAATTTTTTTCCAACGCCACCTTGTTTTCTTTAAACTTATTGTCAATTTCGTTTGCTCAGTCCAGCGAAATGAGTCAGACGATGGAGAACGTTGCGTCAATATTTTTACCGTATATTTACTATATAAACCTTTTGTGCGCGAACGGGGATGATTTTCTAAATTGACGATATTACGTGTCGGAAGTATCGAACGCGAGTATTGAACGTTATGTGGTCGAGGATTTAATAAATCACCAAAACTCGACTTTTTCGCAGAGCGAGTGTAAGTTTTTTTAATAAAATATTCGTTAATTTTCTTAAAATAAAGTGCTACTCTGCGTTTTTTGACGGTAGGTAGTGTTTGTACTTTATTAGTGTTCCGTACGGAACACTTATAAGATCACTTCGGTGTCTGTCCGTCTGTCCGTCTGTCCGTCTGTCCGTCTGTCTGTCCGTCTGTCACACCCGATTTTCTCCGAAACTATTTGTCATAGAAAGTTGAAATTTGGTAGTAATATAGAAATTGATGGCCTCATCAGAGCCATGTAGTTTTGAAAGTTAAATTTTGTTTTGGGGGGTGAAATCAGAAATGAAAAAAAAAAATTTTTACTAGGTAATCGAGTGTGGTGTCAAATGAAAGCTTGTGAAAACACGAGTAAAAAATATATATATAATGTAATACTAGCGCGCACTTTTCTTTGTATTATTTTTAAAAAATCGCGAAAAATCGCTGTCCACCCGCCTTATCTCGGAAAGTACTTATCAAAAAATTTTGAAAAAATTCTGGAATATTCTCCACGGGGTGTAGATTGAACGAAAATTATTACGAGTGCATTACCTGTAATAATTTATCTGGTATATAAAAAAAAAACAGAAATTTCAAGGTCATCAATTTTCAGTAAAGTTTGGAAATAAACTTTGTTAAAACTTATTTGGGGTGTGTTTTGTGAAGTCACTGATCATTTTATATCACCGTAACATAAATTTTGACTTAAGGGATTCGTTTTGAGGGGTGAAATCGGAAGTGAAAAAAAATTTTTTTTTACTAGGTCATCGAGGGTGGTGTCAAATGAAAGCTTGTGAAAACACGAGAAAAAAATATATATATAATGTAATACTTGTGGAACTTTTCTTCGTATTACTTTTAAAAAATCGTGAAAAATCGCTGTCCCCTACCTTATCTCGAAAAGTACTGATCAAAAAATTTTGAAAAAATCCTGGAATATTCTCCACGAGGTATAGATTGAACGAAAATTATCATTACCTTTAATAATTTATCTGGTATATAAAAAAACCAAAATTTCAAGGTCACCAGTTTTCAGTAAAGATTGGCAACAAACTTTGTTGAAAACTCATTTGGGGTGTGTTTTGTGAAGTCACTGATCATTTTATACCACCCTAACAAGATTTTTTATTTTAAAAACAATCAACGTACGGAACACTAATTGTGCAAGTTCAACTTGCACTTGACCGGTTTTTTTTTAAACTAACAAGTATTTTAATTACATTATTTTATATTTTATTACCTGCCATAAATTGTGAACCAACCATTATAGTAATTTTATCCTCATTTTGTAACAAACCATCTGAAGAAGCTGTCGTACAGCGAAACATGTCATTGTGTGAAAAACAAAAAATTGATTAGGCATTTAAGTAGTGTTTTACTTCTTGCAAAACTTCTGAGAAAGAATATTCAAAACCATAATAAAATCCAGCAAAATCGATATCATCTTACTATTATGAACAAGCCCTGTGTTTATATCATAACCCACATAAAAAAGAGCTGAAGACCTAAAACCTGATTGGATGATTCAATTGATCTTATTTGAATTAAGGGAATTTCCATATCTCCCGAAGGTTATATTAAACGCACTTGGAAGAAATTTATTGGATAATTTACTTTTGGTAGTGGACTAATATTAGCTTGCTTATATTATAGAGGAAAACAACAATTTTCAATACAGAAATCTAAAATAGGTATTAATCGATATAAACTTGCAGGGCTGCGAAAAATTATTGTAATGTTTAATTCATCACACTCAAAACTTTCCTTTTAACATTAGTTAAAATATTCATTATGAAGCAAGAGCAAACGAGAATTTATTTAGAGTTAATCTGTTAATATTTTAAAAGGAAATGAGATTTGGATAATGTAAACTTTTGAGCATCCCTGTAGAGCATTAACTCATTTAAAATCTTCAGAAGTTCCCTTAGATAAAAGCCTTTTTTTTAAAGTAATATCTTCTTTCGTAAACCATGCCGTTTTTGTTTTCGAAAACAGTTATTAGATTTAAAGTTTAAGTAATTTCGGAGCTTATTGCAAAGTTGTTTAAACTATTTTCAGTGTCTGATGTTTTTTGTTCTTTTAAACGGGCGCAGGTAATTTCCACAACACTAATCCGTTTATGACCTAGACATATTTAAGGGATTGTAATTGCAGAAGTAAATTCCACACCGAGTACTTTCAGGTAGAGGATGAGGGTTGATAAATGGGTGGTGGTACGCACCGGCCTGTTCAATTAAATCATTATTAAACCCTTCTACATATCAGTTTAGAACATATTATTAATTTGTGATTATTACTTGATTGTGCGTATATTTTTTAAAGTGTTGCTAATATGGAAGCAAAGTTAATAAAAAGTAATCGAGGAAAGGACATGTTATGTGTGAATTACTACACTTACTTTCGACAAAAGGTGCTAAAATGTGAAGAAACATTTTGGAGTTGTTCAAAAAAAGATTGCAAGTCAAAAGTCTTCACCGTTGGGCCCGAGAATTTAGTTACCAGAAGTGAAAGACTCCATACACACGAAGTCGACACCAAGAAGCTAAATCGGCAAATAATTAGTAATTCCTGCAAAAGAAAAGCCGGAGAGCATATGAGTGAAAGACCATCTAAAATTATCCGACAAGAACTACAAAACACGCTGCCTGAAACAGTAACAGAAAAAGATGTCGAATATATTAGAAAAAAACATTTATAACCATGGACGAAAATTTTTGCCAGGACGTAATCCAAGAAGTGCTGAGGAGGTGCATAGTGTTTTAGAGACATTTGAAATCAAAACTAGCAAGGGTGAGAATTTTCTATATATCAATGAACTCGAAAGTGGCATTACTGTTTTTTCTTGCACTACAAATGTCAATATGTTGTGTAAAATATCCAATATATATATGGACGGCACCTTTTCATACTGCACTAAATATTTTACACAGTTATTTACAGTGCATGGTTTTGCAAACGGTCATTACATTCCATTATTATTTTGCTTATTGCGTGATAAGAGAGCTGAAACATACAAAAACCTCTTCACATTATTAAAATGTAAGATTTATTAAACAGAGAAATCCAGAGAAAATTACTATTGACTTCCAAAAATTTATTCATAAGGCAGTATCTGAAGTTTGGCCAAATGCTAAAGTGTTAGGATGTAGATTTCATTTACACCAATCTTGGTTTCGCAAGATACAGAATCTAGGTCTAGCTAAAGAATATAGCTACGAAAATTCTGATATTGGTCGTTGGTTAAAGTATTGTTTCGGCTTGTCCTATTTAGCACCCGAAGAAGTAGGTGACAGTTTTGCATACGATTTATATTCTACAAAACCTCAGGATGAACGTTTAAATAAATTTTTTGATTACCTACTAGAAACGTATATAGACGAAGGAGCCGATTTTCCAGTTGAAATATGGGCAAAATCGAGTCCATCATTAACTCGAACAACTAACTGTTGTGAGTCCTTCCATTCCCATCTAAATAATTCTTTTTATTCCACACATCCGTCTCTGTATACTTTTATCGATAGGCTGAAAGAATTTCAGATTAACGTATATATAAATACAAAGTGTCGACGAGTTTAAAATAAGTAATAATCATAATAATCAAAAATTAAAACATTTAAAAAATCTTTATGAACAAAGACAATTAGGAAATATTAATCGTTTCCATTTTTTAAAATGTGTCTCCTATTTTTCTCAACCTGTTTTGTAAATTTATATAAATAGATATATATATATATATATATATATATATATATATATATATATATATATATATATATATATATATATATATATATATAGGTTTGTAGCACTATCTAGTATATGTATGGAAATTTGTCCAATTGTATTTTATGTATTTAGCAAAAACTTCATGTTTTGTCAATATTATTCTACTATGAAATAAAAACATATATTTTTGCAAATATCTAAAATTTTCAATAAAAACTGATTTAAAAGAAATCCGTCTAATTTTATTTAGATGAATAAAGCATAATTATATTTGCTTGGTGTGGAAATTACCTGTAAGATTTAAGCACCCTTATAAGGTTAGTGTGGAATTTACCTGTTGTATTAAGGGCGCAGGTAGTCTTGGTGTGAAATTTACTGACGCCGTTTTAAACTTATTCATAGTTTTATTACTAAGAGTTTGCAATTTAGGCTGGTAAAGCTTTCTCTTACCAATAATATTTTTAATGGATGACCATAAAAGAGTTTATTTTTAATAAGACGAGTTTTTATATATATTATCCATACTCTACGTATTATTTCAAGCAACCTTTCCAGTAATATTAAAATAACTTTTCCAGATTTGTATTATTTAATTTTGTATAATACAAATTGCAGAGTTATTAAGTTACGTGCAAATTTCACACCTAAATTCGGTATCCTCAATTATTTTCAACTTATAAATAAAATACAAAACATTAACTTACCACTCAATTCAAAATTCATTTCATTTGATGCTCAAAATTTATTTTCAAGTATTCCACCTAATGATGTCATAAATATCATTAATAATACCATACATTGAACAAAAATAAAGTCAATCATTTCATAAAAGAAAATATTTTAGACGTCTTAACTATTATGCTAGATCAAAATTGTTTTGAATTTAATCAAAATGTTTTCGCTGCAAATAACGGATTAATAATTGGAAATCCTCTTAGCCCTTTATGTGCAGAGATATTTATGGATCACCTAGAAGAAATGATACACAAACAAATTTTTGTTTTTGTATAGATACATAGATGATATTTTAGCTTGTTTTATAGGCACAGATAGACAGTTAAAATTATTTTTAGAACATATCAATAATAACCATAAAAGAATTAAATTCACACTTGAAATAGAACACGAATCTAAAAATAGGTTTGAATTGAATTCTTTATATTTCGTAAACCATCACATATAGACACAGTAATCCATAAGAATCCATTTCGCCCTTACAGCCATAATATGGCAGCTTTTTACAATCTAGTTCATAGACTACTCAATCTTCCAATGAACGACTTAAATTTTCAAAAAGAATAAAATATCATTAAATAGAAAACAAAAAATAATGGATATGATAGCAGGATAATAAACAGATTATTATATAAAAAACAACAGAAAAAAAATAGCTAATAATTTGGTTTACCTTTTATCAGTTAACAAAAACATTAAATTTAACACAATAACTTATTATAGCATACCAAGTTACAGAGTTTTAAAATATTTAGAAAATATTGGATTAAAGGTAGCCTTCAACACAAACAATTCTTTGGGTAAAATAATAAAAAACAACAAAACTAAAACTAAAAAAACATAATAAATCCGGGGTTTATAAATTAAAATGGCCCAAAGTTTATATAGGTCAATCGGGTAAAATATTCAAACATAAAAAGCATTTGAAAATAACACTGAAGTTTCACATTATGTCTCATTTATTTTCATAAAATCATAGTTTTAATGAAAACTTCGACATATTACATATCAATAACAAAAATAAAAAGTTGAATTTGCTTAAGTCACTGGAAATTAACAAATTAAAGGATTTTGAGGTATTACTAAATATCAACTACATTTATATAACATGTTGAGTCCAGACCAAAAACGCACTAGGAAGGACATTGTAAATCGTGTTTAAACAAATTGAAACATAATCCGAAGGACTTCTGGAACCATCTTGTGACTGTAGACGAAAAACCTAGCATTATACTCTGGAGATAAAATTGCAGTCAAAACAGTGGGTTGGCGAAGGTGAAAGTGCACCGAAGAGTGCGAAAACAGTTCTATCGAAGGGAAAAGTGATTTGAGACTCACAGGGCACCATCATGGTTGACTATTTAGAGGAAGGTAAAACAGTGACTGGTTCTTATTAGGCAACGTTATTGGTCCGTTTGCATATATATATATATATATATATATATATATATATATATATATATATATATATATATATATATATATATATAACCGTTTCCCCAGTTTTTAACAGCTCATAATAGACCACGCCCCTCTGGTCTCACCAAACACAGAGCATCGTCTTTCTGCCAAAGCGATTCGGTCTTGCGGTCGATATGGATGGAGCGCCTGGATCTACCCATGATTTTTTGAACTTAGGATTCTCAAAATAAGTAAAATGTCACACGTGTTTTTTTTACCGAGCGAGCAAAATGCACTTTTCCATTTGTTTGTCGTTCAACTCATGTGGTACCCATCTACCGGTCTTCTTAATCTTTCTCATCTCTCGTAGCCGATTAGAAACAGCTTGTTGACTAACGCCCAATTGCTCGGAGAGTTGTTTTTGTGTTTGCGAATCATCTTCATCCAACAATGCTTGCAATTCCACATCTTCGTATTTTTTTGGCGGTTTTCCACGTCCCTTGTCTGCAACATCGAAGTCACCACTTTTGAAACTCCGAAACCATGGTTCACACGTATCTTGCGATGGAGCATATTCACCATAAGCTTCTCGAAGTAATCGATATGATTCAACAGCAGTTTTCTTCATATGAAAACAAAAACTTAATGCTGTCCGCAAATGCTCTTTGTTCGGTATAAATTTCGACATATTGGACACAATAACACAACACTATGCACACACTTTTCCAATTTATCACTCGTGCGCGTCTGACTCTTGTTGATGACACAACAGAATGGCGCAGTGTTAAATCTTTACAGCACAAACTGCATCTGTTGTCTGAAATCCGCATTTTGTACTTGTAAACCTCGTGTACATATATATATATATATATATATATATATATATATATATATATATATATATATATATATATACATATATATATATATATATATATATATATATATATATATATATATAGACGTATTGTATTTATTAAAACAATAAAAATACCACATTATCAATATATACAGCGCACATTTAGATGAACTAAATTCGTTATCGCGATAAGTAAATATTGATGATTAAAACAAAGAAAGATAAAAATGTTTGTACATAGTTTCTTGAAAAAAGTTATAAATTATTGCCTTCCAATAATGTGTAGAAATAAGTTGTTAGTCATATTTACGCATTTCTAATCAGGTGTGTAAATAAAATAAAAACGAATTTATTGCAGGGCGGTGTTTCGACATAATATATATAAAATGCAACGTCTCTCTGTCTGCCTGTCCGTTAGTGCGCTTATCACTCGAGAACCACTTATCCGATTACGTTTTTTTAAACATGCATACATATGTTCTCTGGCCAGGTTAGATGATATTTTTTTTACGTTAGGTAACGTAAGGAATAAACAGTGACGATAATAGTGAATCAAGTCGAAAAAAAAGTTTGCCGCTAGCGCGTTCTCTTGTAATACACTGCCTAAACCACTAAATATGGAACAATATCATGTAACAAAAAGTACAATATTTATAAAATGCAACATCTCTCTGTCTGTCAGTCTCTGCGTTAGTGTGCTTATTACTCGAGAACCACTTATCCGATTTACGTGTTTTTTTTTTTTTAAATTCAGACATATGTTCTCTGGCCAGGTTATATAATAATAATAATATATAAAAACGCAACGTCTCTTTGCCTGTCTGTTGTTCGTTAGGGTGCCTATCATTCAAGAACCAATTATTCGATTTATGTGTTTTTTTTTTAATTTCTTTACTTAGTATTTATCAAAAAAAAATCTGTTATATACATAAAACGCAACGTCTCTTTGTTTGTCTGTCCGTTACTGCGTTTAGCACTCAAGAACCACTTATGCGATTTATGTTTTTTTTTTATAATTACATATGTTCTCTGGCCAGGTTATAGGATATATTTTATTACGTTAGGTGACCTAAGGAATAGGCAGTCACGATAATAGTGAAGCAAGGCTACGCGAGTGGAGCCGCGGGCACGGAAAATATTTTATATAAAATATAATTAGCGTTTTATAGCCAATGTCACGATTAGACTAGGCGTTTAGATACGCTGGATAATCAATCTAAACTGAACGAAACTAACCTGAGTTAATTGTTTAAATTTTATTTTGATAATAAGGGATAGAAATAAAATTAAACAATTTTTAGTCTTTTCACTATGTTTCATTTATTTAGAACATATTTTTTCCTTAATACAAAAAAATAATATCCAAAAATTTTATTGAAGTTCATGGTTGTACCTGACATGTTGAAAATATTCTTGGCTGAGGGACTGCGAAATGAGGCCCTAGTTCTGAAAGTAGATTGTTTTTCATACTGCACGGTTGAATTATAATGTTAACAGTTTGGCGCCCTTATGTTGAACGCAGAGCCTCATGTCATGCTCTGAATTATACAGCGTGGAGAAAAAAAAGGATCCCAGAAGAATCTTTAGCTGGTAAAAGTATCACCCAGGATGCCGTAAATTGCAAAAGAATTTCGTCAATGGCATTGATTTACCATCAAAAAGCATGAGACAAAATGTATCTCTCTCTAATCCTACATCTGTTAGGAAGATTCAAAAGGCCATCTTCTTTGATGGGCTACGAATTAATGAGCCAATTTTCCGTGTAAATCCAACAGAGGTTGAAGAACAGAGTATTAACAAAATTCCAAAAATAGTTGTTTAAAATAAATTAATTTAAATCCACACTTTCTATGGCAAGTTACGAATCCTGCGCGACGATACAAATAGGAATTAAAAGAGGAGGGGAACGAAAGTTCCGAGGGCATGTTGAAACAGCATGCATTGACTGATGTTTTCACGTTACAGACCAAGTATTTGGCCTTCAATTATAATATAAGAAATGGATATCACATGCAACCTCCATGGCATTTATCTCCCTCGAAAATTAAAGGAAATATCGAAAGTTGCATTTTTTGCAACATTTATTCGAAATGATTGGATATTTTATTTTGTGTTGGGTTTTAGTTTGTGGTGAAGTATTTAGTTACTAACAAGTAAAATAGACGAAACGTGATTTTGTATCAATAACGTTTATATATAAAGAAAATAAAAAACGTACTTTTTATCTATAGTCTGCTCATATATCAATATCGACATATAATTGCTTTCGACGAGGTAGATGGACCATAACACTGCTCAAGCTATTCTTGGGCTCTGGTTGGATTCATTCCCATCAAAAAGCAATGTTTAACCGACACATACAATTCTTTTTGTTACATCGTTTTTCGAAAATCAAAAGTAGCGTTGCTTAAACAGCTGTAACTCGCAAACTTATAGACAAAATATCATGAAAAATTTACATAAATCTTCTGAGAGTTAACACTAACCGAAACTCATATAGTTTTTTGTTTGTGTTGCCATCTCTTGGAAAGTCTCAGGACTTTTGGTCCCATGTACAGTTTTTTAAGAATACCAAAAATTATTTGGCTAACCTAATAAAAATAACTAAATAATTTTATAATTTGTTCTCTTTTGTTTTTCTTTATTCTATGATCTTTCCACGATTTATCGTAACAAAACTCATATCTTTTGCATTTTCCCCCAAAGTAATTTTAACGTTTTTTACCTTTAATTTTAGTCTTTCCTATGGGGTATTCAATTTAACGAAAATTACTTTAAGGGACGTGGGGGCGAGAAAATTACATCTTTCTGTGCAAATTAGGATCTCGGCTTTACGCTCAACTCAGACGAGGATAGTACAACGTTATTTACGATGCTTTTTGAAAGAAATAGGGTTACATGTTCGGTATTACTTATAAGATAATTTGTTTTTATCTCTAGAATTTAATTTAAACTGAGTGAGAGAAAATATTTTATGTATGTTAGAAGAATTTTATAAAGATCAGGAATCGCTTGCAGCGTATAAAATACATAGTACTCCCATAAATACTGTTACAATGAAAACATTATCTAAACATTTAATTTGTACGAAACCTAAAACAAATTATTACGAAATTAATTCATTTATGATAACTGATAAATTCTCCATTTTGCCAAAATTTCAATCGGGATTTAGACCAGGTCATAGCTGTGAGACAGCTATGACCTGGGGCATCGATGGAGGGTGCTTAGCAGTTTTGACCCTCATTGATTTTTCTGAGGCCTTTGATACGATAAGTCACAGCCTTCTTTGTTCTGTACTAACATACATTGGTCTCAGTAACAACAGTTTGAAATTATTTTAAGTAATCGAAGTCAATCCATGTAAGTCGCCGGTATTGAGTAGAGACCTTTACCAATCACCTGTAGTG
Source organism: Pachyrhynchus sulphureomaculatus (assembly GCA_019049505.1). NCBI lineage: Eukaryota > Metazoa > Arthropoda > Insecta > Coleoptera > Curculionidae > Pachyrhynchus > Pachyrhynchus sulphureomaculatus. The sequence continues at coordinate 203,533,796 of CM032449.1, forward strand.
TCTCACAAAATTCCATTCCATCCAAGGTACACTTGTATGCCGACGATACACAGCTTTATCACATATGTCGTCCTAACGAGATTCACAAATGCGTTAGAGAAATCAATGATGATCTGGTGGGGCTAGTTTCTGCTGCCAGTGACCACTCCCTATCAATTAATACAAGAAAAAGTACAGTCATGGTTTTTGGTACTCAGAGACTCAGAAGCAGTTGCTTACCACATATTAATATTAAAATCAACGGGGAAGTGTTGCGGATTGATGACAAATGTAGAAATTTAGGCCTTACTATGGACTACAATTTGAGGTACAGATCGCATCTGAACATAGTTATACGTCGGGCGTACTTTAATTTGAAGATGATTTACAATTCTAGGGACTATTTAAATCAAAAATTGAAAACTATATTTTGTGAGTCTCTGGTATTGTCCAGATTAAATTTTTGTGATACTATATATGGATTTTCAATAGGCTCATCCGATAGACGACGTATCCAAGTTCTTCAAAATTCATGTTTGCGCCTAATATTTGGTATTCGTAAAAGGAATCACATATCACAAATTGTTTGAACTGGGATGGTTAAATATGAATGATAGACGTTGTTTACATGCGGTTCGTTTCTTCCACAAAATTGTCTTAACGGGTGTTCCCTCCTACCTACATAGAAAAATCACCTTTAGATCAGATGTTCGTAATTTGAATGTCCGTTTTCGAGGTCGCCTTACGCCTCCGGCTCCTAAAACTGAAAAATTTAGATCGTCCTTCCCTTTTTTTAAATAGCTAAGATTTATAACTCAATTCCAGAAAATATAAAACTATTAGATCCTAGGTCATTCAAGGCGTCGTATAGGAGGATTTTGTTAAATATATAAAGATATAGTACTTATTTATGTAAATTTTCCTTCAGAAAAGAATATCACTAGCTCTTGAGTGTATCTGTGCTCTGTATGAATTCTATTATTTATCTCGGATATGTTGGGGTGACTCGCCTGTCTGTTTAACAATTTAATTTATATCAAGTTTTTTTTTGTTTGCTCTAGTTGTGTCATAAGCCATTATTTTTTTGTCTTTTTTTTCTTTTTTCCTAACACTTACAACATTACACAGTTTTATTAAGATACTAGCACAGTTTAATAGATAAATATTGTATTCTATGAACTTTAGTATTAGGATGCTTAAGGTAAAGAACAGGGGGAATGTTTGTACCTTCGCGGTCTTACATTCCCAGCTGACCTTCGGCATTTTCCAATTCAGTGTAGCATTTTGTTTATTTGGTTTATGATGTTTTTTTTCTCTTTCATAATTGGAAATAAAGACCATATTTATTTATTTATTTATATTCACAATGACAAAATTAATTTCACATTTACTCAAAATAGCCCAGTCGCCAGGGGTTTCGAGCTCTTATTAAATATTAACAGGCTGCATTTTGGTACACAGGTAGTTTTTAAAAGTAGAATACGACAAAAAATGTTTGCTGAAGTTTGACGTGAGCTAAGCCCACAAAATCCAAAATAAAATAAAAAATTCGTTTTTTTTGGTAATATCTCGAAAAATAAAAAGATATCGAAAAGCTAATCTCACCACATGAAAAAGCGGGGAATTTTACAAAAAAATAGTATAAAGATTTTTTCCAGTTTTTAGTGTTCCGTACGGAACACTTATGAGATCACTTCGGTGTCTGTCTGTCTGTCTGTCTGTCTGTCACACCCGATTTTCTCCGAAACTATTTGACATAGAAAGGTGAAATTTGGTAATAATATAGGAATTGATGGTCTCATCAGAGCCATGTAGTTTTGAGAATTAAATTTTGACTTAAGGGGTTAGTTTTGGGGGGTGAAGTCGGAAGTGAGAAAAAAAATTTTTTACTAGGTCATCGAGTGTGGTGTCAAATGAAAGCTTGTGAAAACACGAGTAAAAAAAATATATATATATAATATTATACTTGCGCGCACTTTTCTTTGTATTATTTTTAAAAATTCGCGAAAAAATCGCTGTCCCGGGCTTTATCTCGAAAAGTACTTAACAAAAAATTTCCAAAAAATTCTGGAATATTCTCCACGGGGTGTAGATTGAACGAAAATTATCACGAGTGCATTACCTTTAATAATTTATATGGTATATAAAAAAAAAACAAAAATTTTAAGGTCATCAGATTTCAGTAAAGATTGGAAACAAACTTTGTTGAAAACTCATTTGGGGTGTGTTTTGTGAAGTCACTGATCATTTTATACCACCGTAACATAAATTTTGACTTAAGGGGTTTGTTATGAGGGGTGAAATCGGAAGTGAAAAATTTTTTTTTTTTACTAGGTTATCGAGTGTGGTGTCAAATGAAAGCTTGTGAAAACACGAGTAATATATATATATATATATATATATATATATATATATATATATATATATATATATAAAATGTAATCCTTGCGCACACTTTTCTTCGTATTACTTTTAAAAAATCGCTGTCCCCTACCTTATCTCGAAAAGTACTGATCAAAAAATTTTGAAAAAATTCTGGAATATTCTCCACGGGGTATAGATTGAACGAAAATTACCTTTAATAATTTATTTGGTATATAAAAAAAAAAATTTCAAGGTTTTAGTAAAGATTGGAAACAAACTTTGTTGAAAACTCATTTGGGGTGTGTTTTGTGAAGTCACTGATCATTTTATACCACCCTAGCAAAAATTTTTATTTTAAAGATAATCAACGTACGGAACACTAATTGTGCAAGTTCAACTTGCACTTGACCGGTTTTTTTTTTTATTAGCGTGAGAATTTATTAGAAATTCGAATAGGTGATTGAAAAAGTGTAGCGCCCTAAACAAGTTCATTTAAAAGTATACGCACATCACTCGAAGTTTAATCGATATTACTTGTTTTTAGAATGTAAAAAGAAAATTAGAGATAGCTTTTTGAAGAGGAGACTTTCAGCTTTCCGATGATACCAACAGTTTTTATTTTTGTTGCTTCATAATTTGCAAAACTTAAAAGGAAATATTTGTTTGCCTGATTTTAACGGGCATAGAGTAAATTACAAATATTTAATAAAATATAGTATTAAAAAAATCCTTGTTCCTATATCATTATTATAACTTAAGTTTCAATATAAGAATATTCAAAAATACCTACATTGTCTGTGTTATTTAAAAATTGAGTTTTAAAATATAAAACATTTAACGTTCAAAGCAGTACGAAATAGTCAAGAAAAGTCAGAGAATTTTTTTAGTTACTGTTAAAAGTATACTTGATATTAGAAGGTCATTAAAAAATTAAAAAAAAAAAAACTTTCCCTTTTCTTGTAATTTTGCTCCTAAAAAAATGTTCATGATAAACGTATTTTTTGCTTATTATTAATCATACAAGTTAAACCTAAGATGAAAAAATATATATTTAAAGGTGGAAAATAAAAGATAAAAGTCTAAGCTTTAAGCATAAAGTATTTATATTTCGGCCAAGTACAAAGAAAACAGTTACTGAAAACACAAAAGTTCTAAATTATTCGAAGAAATTAAATGAATTAGGTACTCTGGCCGTCATATTGGATCCGCCATTTTGAATTTTTCAAATCTGTCTTCGGATTCTTAATCAGCACCTTCAGAAACTCGCTAATAATCAATTTCAAAATATTTATCGGTATACAGAATCGGTAATTTAACCATAAATGAGGTTGGAAACATGATTTCTACTACAACTGATTGGATTAAACCAGCCTTTTTATTTTAAATAGTTTTTTAAATTACAGTAAAACTAAAAAAAATAATCTATATACTATTTTTTTTTCCTATTCTTTCTCGAAATCTTTTTTTATTTTTAGGATATTTGCGAAAAGCCGAATTTTTTTTAATTTTGTAGGTTTAGGGTACAATTTATCGTATTCTACGTCCAAAAAAGTACCTGTATGCCAAAATGCAGCTTGTTACCAGTCTTCTTCTTCTTATAGTGCCATCTCCATTACTGAAGTTGGGCTGTAATCACGGCGAATTCTTCCCTATCCTCCTAATCCTAATCTCGTATATTTTTCAGCCAGGAACATTTTCGACACTCCACACCTCTTTTCCCTTCAATTTTCCCTTCCATCAATAACCGGAGCAGTGAGTAACGTGGACCCCTATAAATATGTCTCAAGTAAGTTTTTTGTCTTTTAATAAATTACAATAGTTCTCTTTTTCTACCCATTCGACTAAGTACATCTTCATTAGTAACACGCTCTGTCCAAAAGATCTTCAATATTCTACGCATGACCCATAATTCGAAAGACTCCAAACGATTCATTGATCTTACTCCCAAAGTCCAGGCCTCAACTCCCTATAAAAGTACTGGATATATATAGACCTTTACAAAACGATAACGAGTATCCAAAGAAAGGGTTAGTCTGTGAGGAGGTGTCTCATTTTGAGAAAAGCCGCTCTAGCCATTTCAGTGCGACCTCGTACCTCAACTTCAAGATTTAAATCATTAGTTACCCAACACCCTAGATATTTAAATTTGTTTACTTGTTCTATCAACTGATATATCTGTTTGCAAACCGGGTGTTCTTGAAATGACCATTACTTTCGTTTTATTAACGTTTACTTTCATGCCTAAAACATCGCCTTCCCTAGATATATTATTTATAAGACGCTGAAGTCCATCCGCTGTACCTGCTATAAGAACGGTATCATCAGCGTACGTTAGGTTATTAATGATTTTGAGCTGTGGCATTCTCTAAGGCCTTCTGGAATATGTGCTCAGAGTATAGATTAAACAGGAGCGGGGAAAGAACACATCCCTGACGAAGACCTCTTTTTATTCCTATTTCCTCAGTCTCTTTGCTATTTACTCGCATTGTAGCCACCTAATCCCAATATAGGTGAGTAATATATCTGATGTCATTTTCGTCAAGGCCCATATTTTGAAGCATTTGTATTAATTGTGGATGCTTGACTCGGTCAAATGCTTTTTCGTAGTCGATAAAACACAAGTAAACGTCCTTCCTTTGATCTCTACATTTCTGTAAAAATACACTCAACCCGAAAAGTACTTCTCGAGTTCCAAATCCTTGTCTAAATCTAAATTGCTCTTCGCTAACATCTTTTTCGCAATTATTGCGTATTCTATGGTGAATGATCTTAAGCATTACTTTCAAAGCGTGGCTCATTAGGCTTATAAGACGGTACTGTTCACATCTGTTCGCATTAGGCTTTTTAGATAATGGTATGAACACAGACTTAAGCCAATCCTTTGGTATAGTTCCTGTACTGTAGATGGAATTTATGTAGCTGCACAAGATAGAAATAGTTTCTTCATTTAAAAGTTGAAACATCTCCGCATAAAGATTATCAGGTCCAGGAGCCTTTCCAGTTCTTGCATGTTTTATTGCATCCCTAACTTCGGCTGAGAGTATATTTAAAGAAATTCCGTCCGTAATGAGTTGTTACCATTAGTGAGAGCTTTTCGTCAAAATTTACCTCTGACGACTGGGCTAAAATATCCCCATCTTGCTTTTACACAAATCTTAAAAGGATTCAGTCATTCGTCTATGACATTACGCACTTAACCCAGCCGAAAATTGTCCACCGCTTTTGTTAAACCTTGTTTTATCCAGTCAAGATTGGCATGTCTTTTAGAGCCAACCATACCCCTAAGAGGGATCATAGTTTATAATCTAAAGGACTTAGATCAGGACTTGCAGAAGGTCAATCTTCTGTAGTAATAAATGAAGATACATTTTGTTGAAGCCATATTTGTGTTGTTTTAGCTTTTGTGTCCTGGTGTAGAATCTTGCTGAAAGACCCAATGTTTATTTTTGAAAAAAGTATGATTTAGGAGTTTCACAACGTTTTTTAAAATAGTGTCATGATATACTCTTAGTTTAGCCGAAGTTTTCACATCTTTTTCACAAAAATGAATACTGGTAAACCCCTCTGAAGTTTTGGAACAAATTCAGACGCTCCCTTAGAAAATCTGGAATAAATCCTATCATTCTGTTTATCGAAAGATTATTCTACAGTGAAAATTTTTTCATCGGTAAACAAATTTTCTCTATTTTTGTCATTAGCGTATTCCTTTAACAAACTATTAAATTTTTGTCACCGTTTTCGCTTTAAACCTTCCGTTAGCAAATAACGAATGCGTACCGTATAAGTGCCAAGTCTTAGGTCTTCTTTAATAACACAAGACATAGAATTTTTCGAAATTTTCAACTGAGATAAAATTTTTTGTTTGCTTAGAGGATTTCGGTCAATTCGGGCTTTTACAGCTTTAATAGCTTGTGGGGTTCGAACTGTCCTTGGTCTTCCTCACAATTGCCTGTCTTTTATGTCTCCTGTCTCAGTAAATAATTTTATCGCCCGGTAAAAAAACATAGGACTTATTTTAAGCGGATTTAAGGTCTTAAAAATGTCGCCTTTTTCCATACTGCACTTAAATAAACTGTAACAGCAATTCTATTTTCTCGATCACTCCACTACATTGTTTAAAAGAATTCAAATTGTAAATATGTGTATACCATAGAGATATTAGAATAGAAGAGGTAAGTTCTTGCGAAAAGCGTGAGGCTCCTAGAAAGAGAAAGAAATAATATGAGGGTCATTCTGTCCCTCGTCTCTCTTACTCGGCGCACGCCCGGCGCGAGAATGTTATTCGTATTTCGACCGGAGTCAATGAAGGACAAGGAAAAGTAAGAGAGACAGAAATGTCTCTATGGTTTACACATAATGAGTGTATAACACCTATAAATAATTCCACCAAAAAAGTGTTAATGTTTATATAGAGCATATGTGAAAGTTCGTAACAATATTTATGGGCGTACTAGGTATATTATTCCGACGTAACACTGTCTGGTTCTACGGTGGTAATTTTTTTAGAAAAGATTGTTGCTTTAGTTTTTGTAGCGTTAAATTCGTATTACATACTGTCACCCCACGATAGAATTGATTCTAGGTCTTTGTTAAACTTCGTAAAACTTTTTGCTAGCATTGATTGGATTATTGGTAGTTTCTCGGATGAATCTTTGAGTACCCTGATGGTTATGACACAAATTATATAAAAAAAACGAGAAAAATTGATTAAAAATAAATTTCAAAATCAACTGAGTCTAAAACGAGAGTTTGGGCCTTCGTAAATTCTCAAACTGTTCACCACAAGTTTATTGATCATCTTATCTCCGGGACATTGTCGTGTGTTCGTAATAACAAACCAAGTTTTTGTGTTAGATATTTGGTCTTATTCACCTGATTTAGCACCCTGTGACTTTTTTCTTATTCCTCGAGTTCTTTCATGGTTGCGAGGAAAGCGATAAGGTACCACTGAAAATGTTTAACCTGGAGAGACCATAACTTTTGACAGTATTTCAAAAACTAATCTACAATTAAGAAATTAATTTGCTTTACCAAACTCTGTATCAAGATAGAAATTGTAGCGAAATTATTTACTAATATTTTTTTATATAAACTCTACATAATATTTTAGGAACCTTAAATTTTGAATGCTGTATAAAAACATTTGCATTACATAATTTGATTTTAATTGGAGCAGATGCGCTTTTCCAATAATTTTTCCTTGTAGAGAAAATTTCATTTACGGTTTAATCATTTCAAAGGCACTAAGCTAGCTAAAATTTGCAAACAAGGAATGTAAAACTAATGTGTTTTGCTTCCTTTTCTTTTTTTCCATTTTCGTTTAGTTAAAATATTACATACATTTTAATACATAATTAAAAACAAAAATAAACTATAGCATATATATATATATATATATATATATATATATATATATATATATATATATATATATATATTCAATTATAGTATATTAAGGGACTTTCAGAATCTATCTCATCTTTATTTAAAGACACTAGCATATAAAATTGCCCAGTATTACGCAAAAAAAACTCAGTATTTTCTATACTAACATGAAAGATAGAAGAGACTCTTTAAAAAAATCAAATATAGTCTGGTGTTAAATGCAAATGTGGTAAAATATATTTGGGCCAAACATGTGTGTTAACTCGATGAACCGAAAGAAAGATGTAGAAAATTTGAGTTCTATTTACACTTATCTTGTATCTCAAAAATTCACTAAAACAGTAATAACTAATGAAAATTATATCGCTAAATAATTCCGTTGCGTTTAATTTTAGAGAGAGTAGTGTCCCGGTTGACGTGGAAGGTTTATATATATATATATATATATATATATATATATATATATATATATATATATATATATATATATATGTATATATATATATATATATATATATATATATATATATATATATATATATATATATATATATATATATATATATATATATATATATATATATATATATATGTTAAGTTGTAGTTACAAAGAGTGAACAGCAGAATATTGGGCAGACTAGAAAACATAAATTGGCTGAAAAAAATAAATAAAGCACATCTGCCTTTTGAAACAGCAACTCTAAATAGGTAACAAAATAGATTTTAATAGCGGCAAATAGATAACCAAGACAGACAACCTACAAATGACAATAGCAGAGGACACTGAAATGACAAGCAAGAGGACGGAGCCAATTCGGACCAATCAAAGCAGCAACATAAGCTCTCAGTAAATCAGATTCCTCATCATTGTGACTGTATAGCTTGAAACCGAAAATCCAATTTTATATCAAGTATAGGTGTAGTCATGGCCACAAAAACTGTAACTGAACATCACAGCCTAAACACCAAACGGTGTTAGAAATCCCTAGAAGTATGACTAGACTCTAAGCTACTTGTACAATTTCTTTGATTACATCAGTCGGCCGGGTTTCCCACTATATTTGTATAAATTTGGGTCAAAAATAACTGAAATATCGGGAAAATTATATGAATGAATTCTTATTTGTCATATAGTGCGGCTTTTGTAAGAGTAATCAACAACTAAGGACGAACATTTTTAAAGTGTTGTCTAAAAATTATACCACCGGGAGTAAAAAAGTCGCCCGAGTCCTACACTTCTTCCATCTTTAAAGTAATAAAGGATAAGTAATAAAGCGAACCTACCTGGGCTTTACCATATACTATATTTGGTGAACAATAAAGCAGATCATTGTATTTTGTTACATGTATCTGCACTTTAGAAATTTCAAAATAGCCCCAAAAATGTCAAGACGCAATTATGTTAACTACATTCTTCTTCGTCTTCTTCTTTGCATGACCAGGATTGCTCCTGTTTGTCTGCATTTTATTCCGTTTCTGTTGTTATTGTTGCTAAGTTACCTTCTTCGGTCTTCCTGTCGGTCTTGTACTGTACGATTTGTTATTTTTGGCGATGTTAGTCAGTCTGTCAGGAGCCATTCTGTTCACGTCCCAGTTTCCTTTCCAAGCCTTTATCCATTTAATGATACCCTGAATGTTATATTGATCCCTAATGTTCTTATTTGTTTGTCTGCTTCTGAGTGTTATGCCCCGTGTTCTTAAAGTCTTCATTTCTACATTACTTATTATCTGCTTTGTTCTTTTAGTATCTGCTCGGGTTTCTGCCAGGTAGATTAAGATCGGTTTCATAGTTGTTTTGTATACCCTCGCTGTGGACAAATGGAATCTCTTAAGCACCTATTGAGGCTATTGCCTCTCTTTTCACTTCTACTGTTCCTGTCGCTCGTTATGTCAATTCCAAGGTATGTGAAAGTCATCACCTGTTCTATGCTTCTGCCATCCACTTCCAGTTTGCACCGTCGAGGCTCTCTACTAATCAGATCTCCATGTTGTATATTTCCGCTATTGTGTTAAATATATGGATTTGCTTTTATAGATTTTTTATGGGTCTAGCACACGTGCTGCAGATAAGTCCCTAAAGCGCTACAGGAGCGACACGTGTGCGGAAAAAGCGATTCACGTTATTCTTGAATCGCTGTAAATTGTACTTGGTGGGAAACACAGTCCTGGGTAAGCCATTCCAAAGGGATGATGTTCTCCATATAAAAGACTTATCTTCATTGTCTGATTTCAGTAATGCGTCGTCAGCGTAACATAGTACATTAATTTCGTAAGGTCTCGTTCTCGTGGATCAACTTAGAAATATATGTAGCAAAGTAATGATACGAGTATGTAAGGGGTTTTAGTAATTTTGAGAAGAAAATTTTACATTTGTTACTGAATATACTGAGACGTTTCTCAGTATATTCTTTTTGATTTGATTTCGGATAAACTTGAAATAGAGAGCAAATTCCCTACTTTTCTTGGAGTTTTATGTATATAACAACTACTGTTAGTACTAATTTTGTATTTGGGAATTGTAGTTTTTTGCAAGATCTCTGTTCCTGGCGATTCTAAAAATGAACCTTCTGGAGCCTCAATATTCTGCAGCTTGCAAAAGACTCTTGTGGCTCACTGCTTTCTCAAATCGCGTCTTTAGTCTCGCACGAACTACTCTCGCTGCTAGAATTAATTGCTTGCTTAGGACACAGCATAGACCAGCTCACTTTCTATTATATATTGTTAATAGATAACACTTGGCGTCCAGATTTCAACTATCAAAATTAATTAATCGCCACCAACGTCTTAGTTTCATTCGCATACGGTTTCTCTGATGTTATATTGTACCTCTAAAATTATTCAAATCGTATCCACATATAGTGTTGGTTTTCCTATTCCAAATTAAATTCCAAGTGTTAAAGTAGAGACATGATAATGCTCGAGCTTGTTTCCATGAAAGCATCGTAAAATAGCGCAGTACGATGCGATCCCCGACTAAGTCGACCGTAAAGCCAAGGTCTGAATTTGCACAGTAAGATGTAATTTTCTTGCTTCGAATTAAAGTACTTGCCCTTTGAATTTACTTTTATTAGAAATTGTATCTTATTAAGAAATAGAGAAATTAGACATTATTAACTTGTACAAGCGGCCTTGAGTACAATGATTTGTACATCTTTCATATTTCTGTTCTTGAATGTTAATCATATTATATATTTTTCTTAACGCGCTCTACATATTTTCAACTATTAATCTTGTTGCTGTCGCTATTTGTTGTGAGGATTAAATATTACTTATCAAGAAACAAAATAACGGATGTACATTCCTTCTAATAGTATAACATCGAACCAATAACATTTTTTTACAGAAGCAAAATTACTTTTTTTAATATTAACCTGCCTCTAGTAAAAAATGCTTTTGCAGCATATTTTTATAATTAAATAAAATGTGACCTTAAAAATCGAGAATAGTAATATATTATGCTATATTACTTATGTAAGTAATATAACATATAAAGCATTTTTCAGAATATTTTATTAAAAATATTTGTCCAATATTGATCTTAATTATTAGTTATCTAAATAGTAGATAAACTAAGTATACTATCTTGTACCATTCCCAAAATTATTTTCTATTGATAAGAAAATCCTTCCAGTAAAGATAATGATTCCTCATTCTAATATACAGTGCGAAAGATATATATGAGCAGCAGTTTTGGTACCTATTCATACTACTCAAATATTCAAGGGTTTCTATTGATGAAATAGTTTTTTAAATCAGTTTAATTGTCTGTATAAAACATATATATATATATATATATATATATATATATATATATATATATATATAAAGGGTGTCCCAAAATTCACGCAAGAAATAATTTTGATAGAAACACAGGTTTTTAATTAAAAAATGTAATTTTTTTATTGATTCAAAAAGTATTCAGTATAGGGTTATGTATGGAATAACATATCGGGTAAATAGCTCCCACGGCTTTGCTGGCACATACACACTCTTTTATCGAAATTTTCCATGACCGTTTTGCATAAATGTGGCTCAATTTCGTTGATACAGTGCTTAATTTCCTCCTTCAAGTCGTGGGTGGTCATGGGCTTGTTGGAATAAACCTTAGACTTTAAAAACTGCAAAGAAAAAAGTTCAACGGCGTTAAATCGCATGATATGGGCGGCCAATTCTGATCACCAAAACGGGATATTACACGACTCATGCAGTAATTGAATTTTTTCTCAGGCTGTATAGCATGTGGCACCGTCTTGTTGAAACCACATGTCGTCCACATCCATATCTTGCAATTTAGGCACAAAAAACTGGATTATCATATCGCGATAACGTTCACTATTAACAGTTATTGCCTGGTCAATCGCATTTTCGAAGAAGAATGGTCCGATGATGCCTCCAGCCCAAAATCCGCACCAAACAGTGACACGTTGTGGATAAATTTGTTTCGCAACGGTCACGTGTGGATTGTCTGAACCCCAAATGCGACAATTTTGTTGATTAACGAAGCCATCAAGATGGAAATGAGCCTCATCGCTGAAGATGATTTTCTTCGAAAAGTCAGTATCCACTTGTTCTTCCATTCAACGAACTCTCTTCATTGTGCGTGGTCAGTAGGCTTCAGTTCTTGAGTCAATTGAACTTTGTAAGCATGAGGATGCAAATCTTTGGTGAGAATACACTGTAGAGAGATTCTCGAAATGCCCAATTCTTGACCACGGCGCCGAATTGATGTTCCTGGAGTCTCAGCAACATTCTCACGAACTGCTTCAATGTTTTGTATCGAACGACTTGTTTAAGGACGGCTAAAGCGTTTAAGATCACTAATTGATCCAGGCTCCCTGAATTTTTCAGTTAATCTCTTCACAGTTGATGAGGTTAAATCACTATTCCGACCATATTTTGTACGAAAATTCCTAACTGTAGCTGCCAAACTTTCATTACTTTTAAAATATTGCTCAACAATGAAAACCCGTTGTTCTTTCGTTTAGCGCTCCATTTTTAATAACCATGAACTGTCAGCTATCACGCTGTTTTTTGTTTTTTTGGCAACACTCTACCATACAAATGGCGCGTAAATTCAAATCTTGCGTGAATTTTGGGACACCTTTTTTTTTATATATAAAGGGTGATTCATTTAGAGGTACTTTTTTTTAAATAAAAAAAAATGAATAAAAACAATTTTATTTTATAATCTTTATTATCATATAAAAGAACCATTCTTTATAATTATTTCTTAAAGATAATTTCTTTCAAATGTTGTCCGCGACTACGGTTAACAACGTCCATTCTGAAGTTCCAATTTTCAATGACGCGTGTGAGTATTTCGAGTGGTATTTGGCCAATGACTCGAGTAATATTGGCCTCCAATGCCTCAATTGTAGCTGGCTTATCCATGTAGACTTTGGACTTTACATAGCCCCAAAGGAAAAAGTCAAGAGGTGTGATGTCACATGATCTAGCCGGCCAATTCACTGGTCCAAAGCGTGAAATGATCTGTTCGCCGAATTGCTCTCGCAGTAAAGTCATGGTTTCAAGGGCTGTATGGCAAGTGGCGCCATCTTGTTGGAACCAAATTTCGTCGAGACCACGTGCTTCAATTTCTGGCATCAAATAGTCTGTTATCATGGCGCGATAACGGTCACCATTCACAGTAACATTCCGGCCGGCCTCTGTTTTGAAGAAATATGGACCGATTATTTCACCGGCCCATAAACCACACCAAACAGTTGTTTTTTCCTGATTTAATGGCAGCTCTTGAACCTCTTCAGGTTGTTCATCACCCCAAATACGGGCATTTTGTTTATTCACGAACCCATTAAGCCAAAAATGGGCCTCATCGGTGAACAAAATTTTTCTCGAAAACAGTGGATCTTCTGCAAGCTTGTCAAGAGCCCAACGACTAAAACGGAAACGATTCGGAAGGTCGGTCGGCTTCAGTTGTTGCACTAGTTGAATTTTATATGCTTTTAAAGAAAGATCCTTACGTAAAATACGCCAAGTTGTTGAATATGACAGGCCAAGCTGTTGAGAACGGCTACGAATCGACACTTCACGGTCTTCGCGTACACTCTCCGCTACCGCCCCTATATTTTCTTCACTACGTGCTGGATGTGGTCTATTCGGTCGAGCATTATCCAATAATGAAAATTGGGTCTCAAACTTATTGATGGTAGAGCGATTTGTGCGTTCGGTAGGCCGATTATGTGGACCATAAGTTGCTCTAAGCGCCCGATACACATTCCTCGTAGAACGCCCATTTCCGTAATAAAGTTGAACAATTTGTAGACGCTGTGCCGGGCTAAGTCTTTCCATTATGAATTGTCAAACACTACTGAACAGGTTGACATGACGTATGCGCAATCTGCAATTAAATCCCCATCACAAAAAGTACCTCTAAATGAATCACCCTTTATATATATATATATATATATATATATATATATATATATATATATATATATATATATATGTATATATATATATATATATATATATATATATACATATATATATATATATATATATATATATATATATATATATATATATATATATATGTATATATATATATATATATATATATATATATATATATATATATATATATATATATATATATATGTATATATATATGTATATATATATATATATATATATATATATATATATATATATATATATATAAATAAACAGTTTTTCGGTATTTTTTTGTTCGAAACTGCATATTATATAGGGTGTTATGACAACAGTTTAATATATTGGAATGAGTGACACCGCGAGACAACTATAGTCACCTAATATTTTAATTTTTAGTCTTGAACCTAGTTGAAAATTTTATAATAATCATTAGACTGAGTAATTTTAAAAATTAATGCGCCATCATTGGCACAGCTGAGATGAACACTGGAATGCCTGAACGAGAAATGGAGGCCGACATGGAGAGAGATGATACATCCATTTGTGAACTGAGCTTTTCTGTATAAATATATATATATATATATATATATATATATATATATATACGAGTATATATATATATGTATATACATATATATACACGGTGTGTCTTAAAGAGATAAGGACTTTTTCTCAGTGAAAACAAAGACTTATTATTTTGGCAAAATTGATTTAATGTGTTTAAAATAGTAGTCAACACAGCGTTTTGTACTGTCAATAAGCATGTTGTCTTCTTTTTTGAGATTTCCTTTATTATCCTGGTCGGCACCTTTTAGATGTTTTCAGTGTCCACGAGCTAACGAGACTTTTAGACCTGTTTTCCGAGACTTGTCATTTAATTCTCTTGTGTTGGCGATCAGAGTGATATCATCTACGAACCTTAAGTGATCTAATCGTTCACCGTTCATTAGTATTCCTTTACTTACCCATTTTAGCAATTTGAACATGACTTCTAGGGTCAACGTGAACAGCTTTGGGGATACTGAGCTGTCTTGTCTAGTTTCCCTTTTAATTTTGATTTTATTCGTTTATCTTCAAGTATTATTTATGAGGTGGCATTGTTATATATGTGCTAACTACATGCTTTTTCGTTATCAACCATTACTATCCTCAAGATGACCTTATATTCATTCGCTTTTTCCACTAGTAGTCTCACTGTTTATAATATATATATATATATATATATATATATATATATATATATATATATATATATATATATATATATTTATATATATATATATATATATATATATATATATATATATATATATATATATATATATATTTATACAGAAAAGCACAGTTCACAAATGGATGTATCATATCTTTCCATGTTGGCCTCCATTTCTCGCTCAGGTATTCCAGTGTTCATCTCAGCTGTGCCAATGATGGCGCATTAATTTTTAAAATTACTCAGTCTAATGAATTATTAAATTTTCAACTAGGTTCAAGATTAAAAATTAAAATATTAGGTGTCTCTAGTTGTCTCGCCGTGTCACTCATTCCAATATATTAAACTGTTGTCATAACACCCACCCTATATAATATGCAGTTTCGAACAAAAAAATACCGAAAAACTGTTATATATATAAAAGGTAATATTTAGAAATTTAATCTTCTTTTTACCTATAATTATCATCGGAAACTCCTACTGCAACATAATATTTTTCTTTTTGGTAGGCACTGAAGTAGAAAATTAAACATTTCCGCAAACTCTCAAAAGCATGTTTTGGAAACAAAGCTCATACGTGAAAGCTACGATAAGTTGAAAACGTTATAAAGTTGGGAAAATATTTTCGGTAAAATTATTTTTGTCTTCATTTTTTAATAAAGAATCTTTAGGGTGTTTTATACGTTAAGGAATTTTTTAACAAACTCTAGTAATTACGATAAATAAAATATTGCTCACAAAAAAGTTAATTAATAAAATGTCACCTCTTAATGTTATAATTATGGTCATAAGTAACGTTATTCACTTTTAGCCAACTTACTTAGAATTTAATACACACAGCGCGTTGGGGACTTCGAATAAGTACCCAGTAATACTTTTACAAAGGTGAAAGTGAGTACAACGTTATTATCATCTGTTGTTTGCTTTGTTTAATGTTAACGGCATTGCTGCTAAGGCAATTTCCCTGCTCAAGATCCGACTGGTGCTTAGAAGGAGAACCGGCGACCTCTCGATGATCCGTTACAAATCCTCGAGTTTCAATCTCTCCTCTTCGGGGCCCAAGAGAGATCTAGTAATATCCAGTCTATGCTCTACCAGATCTCCTGAGTATTCATTAATACTAATTACTTTCTAATTACGTATTTAAATTTTCAGTCTAATTACATAACTGTTACAGAAAGCACGGCCTCACGTATTCAACCACCTGTCTAAACAACATAACCTCAACCAGCGTTTGAGAAATCTCTTCTCAAAGCGCTGAGTAACCCGTTGCGTTTATAACTCGTACCAAGCAGTTTCTGGACCACAATTTCATACTCCACAGCTCCAAAATGTCTGAAGTTCGCCTTTATAAGCCCCAACCGGAAAAACGCGTCCACGTGCTTTGAACTGTCCAACGGAAGGGTATTACCATCTGTAAACTGAGAAGAACAAATCAAGAGAGTATTATATGGTCTCATTTAGGTGCAAATCAATTTCATTCCATTTGTATTTTTCAATTAATTTAACTGCTTTGTGGTATATTCTACGGCTGATGATGCTTTTAGACAAGACATTTTTGAAAGCAGCTCCCTAGCATACTTGCTCGATCATAAGGTACACCATATCTAGAGTAGCAGGTAGAACGTTTAATGCTTCTTATATTTTACCGCTCTTTGGACCACCTTGAAAGATTCTAACAAAGCTTTATATGGTATTGATATCTGTTTATAAATTTATAATTATTAGTTATCATTATAATAATTATAAATTAAAGTTACAAAACCCGACGTATTTATGTGGAAGATTAGGTCCTTCTAACATTGTCACTTAACTTGTTGGGCATTAACTTCGGAATAAATATAATTTGGCCTGAATATGTTTCATGAATAGCAAAGAGAGGTTCTAAAAACCTTCTTCCTTCAGCCGCTCTCTACCCCACAGTCGGGTATAGATCTCTCTCAAATCTTTCCATTTTTCTCCATGTTATGCTTGTTGATACCAGTTAAGCTCCATCTCTGCTGGGGTCTTCCTATGCTTCGCTTTTCACCCCATGGTCTCCACCTAGTGATCTTGCCACTCCACTTATACGTCGCTCTCGCTACATGGCCGGCCCAGCTCCATTTCAGAGATGTTAACTTTTGGTGATATCATCCACCTTTGTTTATTTGTCCTTCAAAGTAACACTCAACATCTTCCTTTCCATTGCTCGTTGGTGAACTTGTAGATTTTCTATTGTTCTTTCAGTTAAAACCCATGTCTCGGCTCCATACGTTGTAGCTGGTAAGATACATTGATTATAAATTTGGGTTTTTGATCTTTGAGGAATGTTCATATTCCGTACATATTTCAATTTTCCATATGCTGCCCATCCCATACGTATCCTCCTTTCTATTTCAAGCTGCTGGTTTTCCTTTCCTATCATTATTTGGCCCAGATAGATGTATGTGTTTACTTTTTCTATTGTTGAATGTTCAATCACTATATTTTTATCATTGGTGTGTTCGTTACTCATGTACTTTGTCTTGGAGAAATTTATGTCAAGTCCCACTTTTCTTGCTTGGTGGTGGAGATCTGTGATCATCTGGATCATTTCATCCTTATTGTTTGCTATAATTACAATGTCATCTGCGAATCTCAGGTTGTTTAGCCGATCGCCAGCTATCAGAAGGCCATGTTCGTCCCAATTCAGTTCTTTGAATACATCATCTAAGATCATTGTAAATAACTTAGGCGATATTACATCGCCCTGCCTTACTCCTCTGTTTACTGGGTTCTTGTTTGTCAGTTCTTGGTTTACCATAACTTTGAGTCTTGCTCGTTCATATATTCTGGCTATCAGTTCGCTGTATCCGTGATCTATACGAGTATTTCTAAGAGCTCTTATAAGCGCCCATTTTTCCACTGTGTCAAAAGCCTTGCGAAAATCTACAAATGTGAACCACATTGGTATATTATATTCGGTGAACTTCTCGATTAGTATTCTCAATGTGTGCAAGTGTTCAATCGTACTGAAGCCTGATCTGAATCCAGCCTATTCTATCGGTTGGTATAATTCCATTTTGTGTTCCAATCTGTTTGTTATGATTCGTGAGAACAGTTTGTAAACTTGGGAAAGTAAACCTTATTATTTCGTATCAGAAAGCTTTGCCGCTCTGTAAAACGATTTTTAATCCCGTACAAAGTTCAATTTCGACCAACGACGGACTGCTACTCCTATGATTGGAGCTTTGCTCTCCAACATACGTTAAATTTATTAGACACTATTCAGAGAAGCGCTATATGCTTGATTGGAGATCCAGAACTTCCGACACTAGTTTTGCTAACCGTGTTAGCACCATCAGTCAATCATCACTATTGATGATTCTGAAATCGTTAGCGAAACACACTTTGAGCACGAAAACAAAGTGTTTAATGGCATCAGATTTTCGGTATTTGCACTTCTTCACGCTCTTGTAAATTCTCAATGGTGAGGCACCGTTATGTTTCTTCTCCGGAAGTTTATTGCTGTTTGGTAATAAGTAATACATTTTTCCAATACATATAAAAATTAATATTTCAAAAAATTTGCTTAATCTCAACAATATTCAATTAATAAAATATCCGAAAGCTAATTCAACACTACGACCACGTGAAACCAAAATCCACTCATATTTAGACATTACCGAGAAAGTTCAAGAAACTAGTAAAACAACCAAGAAAATTAATAATTACAAAGCGCAATCTAGTGACGATTTGTAGAAGCTCCTGCAAACAGTTATTACTGTGTGAGTTACTAATTTATACTAAATCCACTAGATGTCGCGTCCCTTCACACATCATTAAAAATGAAAGTTAAGATGGAATAGTTTTATAATACTTCACGACGCCCCTGTGGGAAAATCGTGGCTCCACAGGGCATCGTGGTGAACATTTTGGGAACCACTGGTTTAGAGCACTCAATTATAATTAGCATTTTAATTAATATCATGATAAAATTAGCGAAGCATGTAATTTTCACTGCATTTAGTTTACTAATTTATATTCAAAACCAGTTTGGTTTAGAGAGGAAACTCATATAATTAATATTTAATATTATTTCCTCGCTCAACAAGAAATTCCAAGAATAAAGAGAGTTTTGCTATATAAATTTAAAATATGAGGAATTTTCTTAAGAAAAAACAATGTTCATTATTTATATTAATTATTTATTCCTATAATATTTCATTAATTTACTAGTTATTTCTTACATCCCAGGTAGCCAATCGGTTCTCAAATTCAAGATGTTACCTATTCAAGATCAAAAATGGCCCTTGCAAAGGGGCCACAAAGTAAACGAGACTTGAAGTGGGGTAATGCCACTTCATATGAAAGCCGGTGCCAGTGTTACACATCTGAGAGTATTCATCGAGAAAAAAAGGGTTTCTAAATACGTGTAACTCTACTTAATCCTTCCAATCAGGCTACTCCGCTAGTGAGAGGAACTACACGCCGCTAGTAGTCATATTTCCATTTAAGAACATTTCGTTTTTGCATACTAAGTAGATACCAAAAAAATAATAATTATTGGAATGACTTTTTTCATACTTTTGACCATAAATACAAACACAAACTTTTTTTAAACAAAATAATATATTATTATATACGCCAACGATTAGTGTTACCCAATCCTCCGCATATTTACATTAAAACGTGATCAATCATTTAATGTCCTATCCAAAAGGGTTAATTGAATCTGCTAGTAATGAACCGATCAAATAGTATTACCATACTTCCAAAATTTGTATTGGATGGATATTTTGGTTTATCACCTTTTACATTATCATTGATAACACTGGTCAACACTAGTCATGCCACATGAACTTTGATAGCTAATACTGCTTTAGCTAACTACCCTTATTATTAAACTGGAGTTTTTTGTTTCAATTAGCCTCAGTTTTCTTGTGATTCGGTAATACTTATAACTAGTACTACGGCAATAAAAGCAAAGGAACGTTCGCGAAGAAATAGTCATAAAAAATTATTTGTCTGTGATTTCATCCAAATATTGTGATCTATTAACTGCGTTAACATGTCGAGAAAGTGTAGTAACGATCCTAACTCTTTTTTTTATGTTTGGGATGAACTGACTTTCAAAAAACAAAGACGAAATTTCACAAAACTAGTCTTGGAGAGTTATCACCGCTATTTTGGTTTCGCTGTGGCCCATCAAGATAAATCCTGGGCCCCTCATATTTGTTGCATAACCTGTGTGAAGAATTTAAGCGATTGAAAGAAAGGGTCCCATCATATGCCATTTGCTGTACCCATGATTTGGACCGAACCAAGAGATCACATTTCGGATTGCTATTTTTGTCTTCCTGACGTAAATATTTCAAGAAAAAACACACACTTATTTACCCTAATTTATCTTCAGCCATAAGACCAGTCCTTCGTAGTGAAAATTTGCCTATACCAGTTGCATCTGCGTCCGTTGAGATTGACGATATACAATCCTCCACTTCAAGCCCATGTGTTGATGAGGACGATGACTCTGAGTTTGAAGAAATTCTAACCAAGCCACACTTGAAAACTCAAGGAGATCTAAACGATTTGGTTCGCGATTTAAATTTGTCAAAAAAGCAGTCAGAACTATTAGGATCTCGATTAAAAGGATGGAATTTGCTACATCATGAAACTAAAATCAGCTATTTTCGAAATCGTGATCAACACTTCAGATCATACTTTTCTCAAGACTTGGTGTATTGTAATGATATAAATGGAATTATGAAGATTTTGGAAATAGTTTTTGATCCCTCCCAGCGACATTTAGTCATTGACTCTTCTAAAACAAGTCTAAAAGCAGCCTTACTGCATAACGGATATATACTTCCTTCTGTACCTCTAGCCCATACTGCTAATATGAAAGAAACTTATGAAAACATGAAGTTATTACTTGAAAAAATCAAGTACAGTATATATTCTTTCAAAATCTGTGGCGATTTAAAAGTTGTTGCCTTATTACTCGGACTTCAACTGGGTTATACTAAATTCTGCTTCTTTTTATGTGAATGGGACAGTCGAGACAGAAAAAACCACTATCACAAAAAAATATGGCCTACGCGTGCATCCTTAATTCCTGGAGAAAAAAAAAATATTTACCCCTTGTAGAGCAATCTGAAGTACTTCTTCCACGATTGCATATCAAATTAGGCCTGCTCAAAAATTTCGTAAAGGCAGTGGATCGCAATGGGAGTGGATTTTTTGCATCGAAAAGAAAAATTCCCCAAAATAAGTGATGCAAAGATTAAAGAGGGTATTATCGTAGGACCTTCAATCAGGGAGTTAATAAAAGATCCGGTATTCGAAGAAAAATTGAGCGATTAGAAAAACCAGCAAATCTTTTAAGAATCTTGTTGCAAATTTTTTGTGTAACCATAAGAGTGAGAGCTACAGAGAGTTGGTTAGCGAGCTATTGTTAGCTTATCAAGCATTGAGTTGCAACATGTCACTCAAGATTCATTTTTTAGACTCACACCTGGATTTTTTTCTTCAGAATTTGGGGGGCTGTGAGCGATGAACACGGAGAAAGGTTCCATCAGGACATTTCTAAGATGGAAAAACGTTACCAGGGCAAATGGAATCCAAATATGATGGCAAATTACTGCTGGACAATCAAAAGGGACCAACCAGGATCTAAATTTGCTAGAAAATCTTATATCGTAACTTAATAAAACTTTTTTAGATTTTTGGTTTAGGAAGTCATTGTTATTTGAAATATTTTAAATTATTTAAGAGAATAAAATTCTTGGCTAACAAAATTTTTTTAAATTTTTGTTTTTACTACCAACAACCTATTGAAGTAAAAAATATCATAAAGTGAATGTGGCACGATAAAGTTACAATTTTGTTTACCAGTGTAATCAATCCTAATAAAATACATAGTTGCATGAGAGGAAAGTATATAATATTATATTTATCGTTAACAGTTGAATATGTTCTGAGTTTTTGTTTTAATAAGATATATATATAACCAGCTATTAAAATTCATAAATATAAGTATCACCTCTATGGTATCCAAAGAGATTTGCACTATAACCTGTCGCTAGTTAACATTTTGCTTATACCTTCGTAACTGTTGCAGTTCAGGCCAATGTATTTTACCCGTCCTTGTTGCACTCATTAGAATTTTAAATGAATAATCGATTCATATATATATATATACATATATATATATATATATATATATATATATATATATATATATATATATATATAGATATATATAGATATATATATATATATATATATATATATATATATATATATATATATATGTTATATATATATATATATATATATATATATACGAGGCTGGTTTGAAAAGTCCGTGCAAAAATAAAAACTACTTATGTGTTTGGGGTAAACCTTTTTTGTTTTTCGACATAGTCTCCTTTTAGGCTTATACACTTCGTCCAACGATGTTCTAGTTTGTTGATCCCTTCCGAATAATAGGATTTGTCCAAGTCTGCAAAATATCCATTAGTGTCTGCAATCACCTCCTCGTTTGAATAAAATCTTTGTCCCGCCAGCCATTTTTACAAATTGGGGAACGAATAGTAGTCTGAGGGAGCCAAGTCTGGAGAATAGGGGGGATGTGAAACGAGTTGGAATCCTATTTCCATTAATTTTGCGACCACAACTGCTGAGGTGTGTGCTGGTGCGTTGTCGTGATGGAAAAGGACTTTCTTGTGGGCCAATCGCGGGCGTTTTTTCTTGCAGCTCGGTTTTCAAAGTGTCCAATAACGATGAATAATATTCACCTGTAATAGTTTTACCCTTTTCCAGATAGTCGATGAGGATTATCCCTTGCGAATCCCAAAAGACAGTCGCCAAAACCTTTCCGGCCGAAGGAACGGTCTTCGCCTTTTTTGGTGCAGATTCCCCCTTGGTAACCCATTGTTTAGATTGTTGTTTGGACCCAGGAGTATAGTAATGTATCCATGTTTCATCCACAGTGACGAAACGACGCTTAAAGTCCTCCGAATTCTTCTGGAACAGCTGCAAACCATCCTTGCAACACTTCACACCCATCTTGCGGATAGCTTTCTCATGTCCAAATGTTTATGCAAAATATTATGTACTCGTTCAGTCGAGATGCCCACAGCACTAGCAATCTCACGCACCTTAACTCTTCTGTCATCCATCACCATATCATGGATTTGATCAATGATTTCTGGAGTCGTAACCTCCACAGGCCGTCCAGAACGTTCAGCGTCACTTGTGCCCATATGGCCAGTCTGAAAATTTTGAAAACCACTTATAAACTGTTCTAATCGAAGGTGCAGAGTCACCATAATGTTTATCAAGCTTCTCTTTAGTCTCCTGAGGCGTTTTGCCTTTCATAAAGTAATGTTTAATCACCAAACGAAATTCTTTTTTCGTCCATTTCTTGAAAATCACTCGACTTGCTTGATTCACACGAATGCCAAACACAAAGAAATATACCAATATGGCTGAAACTTGGTGTGCGTTCATTCAAGAGATGCTACTAACTAAACATGACCTCGATACGCGCCGGTGGTGCGTATATATATATATATATATATATATATATATATATATATATATATATATATATATATATATATATATATATAGTGCCAATTATAAAGTTTTGCACCATATGGGAAAAAATTTTATTATAAGAGTTTTTGAAAATTTAACTTCGAAATGTGTTAGTACATGTTTTATGTTTAGGATTATACCAAAATAAGGTCATGACGTCACAAGCCTTCCCTGTCAAATTTGATATTTAAAATTTAAAACTGGGAAAAAAACGGACTTTTTTTAAAAAGATATCGAAAAAAGTTATGAAGAAAAAAAGATTGTATTTTAGTTTTACGTCTATATGCCAATTTTCAAAAAAAATTGACCAAATTCACTTTTTTTTCAATTATGTCCCCCGAAAATGATATCCGAAAGTTTTTTCTTATAAATTATATTATATATACCTTTTTAGTGGGTAATGTTTTACTAAATGTTACAAAATAAATTAATTAGGCCATAATATTAGGTTGAAAATTATTTTTTTTTTTAAAAAGTTGTAATTTAACAATGCAATATTAATGCAAAGCTGCTTAATATTTATGACACGTCAATTTTTAAGTATTATTATTATAAAAAATTAATGTTATTTAGTAAATAAAAAAACGTTCTTAAGTTTTCACGCTTCTTGCTTCCTTTCAATGGACATCGTAGTTCTGTTATAAATTTCATGACGAACATTCGCATAGAACTCCGGTTTGATCTCTTTTACAGACAGGCGGATAGTTTCAAAAGGTGTTCGAGCATAAATTATTTTTTTTTAAATATTCCCATAAAAGAAGTCACAAGGCGTAAGCTCGGGTGACCGCGGCGGCCAAGGTACTTCATAGGAAAACTTATCAATCCATTTCCCAGAAAAGTTTTCGTCCAGCCAATTTCTTATTTTCAAGGTGCAGTGACTAGGTGCTCCATCTTGTTGGAAGTATATTTTCATTCTTTCCTCTAAACTAAAATCTTCCAGTTCATTGGAAAGTTCGTTATTTAGAAACTGTAAGTACCTAGCGGCTGTAAGATATTCTCTAAAAAAAAAACGGGCCAATGTTATTAAAAATACCGCACCAAACATTAGTTTTAAAGGAATATTGATCTCTTGTATCTCTTGTAAAATTTAGATTGCTATCCGCCCACCATTTACAATTTTGCGATGGGACAATACCATTAGAATTAAAAATACATTCATTATTTAACAAAATATACTATGTAAATAACGGATCTTCTTCAGTTTTACTTTTTGATAGAACTCGCTTTTCAGCTAATAAATAAGTACACAAGATAATTTATGTGGAAAAACAATTGATTGTCATTTTAGGGGAAAATAATTGAAAAAAGTCAGTTTCATCAAATCTTTTCGAACATTGGTACATAAATATAAAACTGCAATACAATCATTTTCTCTTTATAACTTTTTTCGATATTTTCAATAAAAATACGATTTTTTCACATTTTAAAATTTAAATGTCAAATTTGACAGGCAGGGCATGTGACGTCATGACCTAATTTGGGTGTAATCCTAAACATAAAACATGCACTAACATATTTCGAAGTTAAATTTTCAAAAACTTTTATAATAAAAATTTTTCCTATATGGTGCAAACTTTAAAACTGGCACTGTATATATAGTTATACATTATGCTAAGCACGGTGATCAAGAACAAAATTGAAATAAAAAAATAGTTAACATCTGAAAGTTCTGCGGAAATATACTCTACGAGCCAAAAACCAACAGAATAGATCTTTTTATCTTCGACGTTTTTAGCAAACGATAATAATTACACGTTTTTCACAATTTTTAAATAAACAGATAACTGATAACACTGATTTTTATGTATTTTGACTGTTTTAATGTTACATTGATCTTTTATAGCATAAAACATTAAGCTCTCAGTAATTTTTGATCATTTAATTTATTAATTTAGTCATTTTTTCTCTACAACAAACATTTTCTTTTATATAACTTTGCTTCATGTTGATGACAAAATCTGTTTTTTGTTGCTTTGAGTTGCGTTTTTCTTCAAGAACGTTTATATTTTCTACCTTACTAGATGATGAACACATTAAAACAAACTGTTCATATTTCTTTCAAAGGTGTGACTGGTTTTTTCTTTTTATTAGTGTTCCGTACGGAACACTTATAAGATCACTTCGGTGTCTGTCCGTCTGTCACACCCGATTTTCTCCGAAACTATTTGTCATAGAAAGTTGAAATTTGGTAATAATATAGGAATTAATGGCCTCATTAGAGCCATGTAGTTTTGAAAGTTAAATTTTGACTTAAGGGGTTAGTTTTGGGGGGTGAAATCGGAAGTGAAAAAAAAATTTTTTTACTAGGTAATCGAGTGTGGTGTCAAATGAAAGCTTGTGAAAACACGAGTAATATATATACATATATATATATATATATATATATATATATATATATATATATATATATATATATATATATATATATATACGAGGCTGTCCGTGTAAAGTCCGAGAGATGGCACCACCAGCGCGTATCGAGGTCATGTTTAGTTAGTAGCATCTCTTGAATGAACGCACACCAAGTTTCAGCCATATTGGTCTATTTCTTTGTGTTTGGCATTCGTGTGAATCAAGGAAGTCGAGTGATTTTCAAGAAATGGACGAAAAAAGAATTTCGTGTGGTGATTAAACATTACAGGCAAAACGCCTCAGGAGACTAAAGAGAAGCTTGATAAACATTATGGTGACTCTGCACCTTCGATTAGAACAGTTTATAAGTGGTTTCAAAATTTTCGGACTGGCCATATGGGCACAAGTGACGCTGAACGTTCCGGACGGCCTATGGAGGTTACGACTCCAGAAATCATTGATCAAATCCATGATATGGTGATGGATGACAGAAGAGTTAAGGTGCGTGAGATTGCTAGTGCTCTGGGCATCTCGACTGAACGGGTACATAATATTTTGCATAAACATTTG
>CM032449.1:203560737-203604453 GCA_019049505.1 Pachyrhynchus sulphureomaculatus
AAATATACTTATTTCTGTACCTCTGGTCCATACTGCTAATATGAAAGAAACTTATGAAAACATGAAGTTATTACTTGAAAAAAATCAAGTACAGTACATATTCTTTCAAAATCTGTGGCGATTTAAAAGTTGTTGCCCTATTATTCGGACTTCAGCTGGGTGATACTAAATTCTGCTGCTTTTTATGTGAATGGGACAGTCGAGACAGAAAAAACCACTATCATAAAAAAATATGGCCTACGCGTGTATCCTTAATTCCTGGATAAAAAAAAAGTATTTACCCCTTGTAGAGCCATCTGAAGTACTTCTTCCCCATTGCATATCAAATTAGGCCTGATCAAAAATTTCGTAAAGGCAGTGGATCGCAATGGGAGTGGATTTTTGTATCTAAAAGAAAAATTCCCCAAAATAAGTGATGCAAAGATAAAAGAGAGTATTTTCGTAGCACCTTAAATCAGGGAGTTAATAAAAGCCCCGTTATTCGAAGAAAAATTGAGCGATTTAGAAAAACCAGCATCGAAATCTTTTGAGAATGTTGTTGGAAATATTTTTTGTGTAACCATAAGAGTGAGAGCTACAGAGAGTTGGTTAGCGAGCTATTGTAGGCTTATCAAGCATTGGGTTGCAACACGTCACTCAAGATTCATTTTTTAGACTCACACCTGGATTTTTTTCTTCAGAATTTGGGGGGATGTGAGCGATGAGCACGGAGAAAGATTCCATCAGGACATTTCTAAGATGGAAAAACGTTACCAGGGCAAATGGAATCCAAATATGATGGCAGATTACTGCTGGACAATCAAAAGGGACCAACCAGGATCTAAATTTGCTAGAAAATCTTAGATCGTAACTTCATAATAAAACTTTTTTAGATTTTTGGTTTAGAAGGTCATTGTTTTTTGAAATATTTTAAATTATTTAAGAGAATAAAATTCTTGGCTAACATATTTTTTTTATTGTTTGTTTTTACTGCCAACAACCTATTGAAGTAAAAAATATCATAAAGTGAATGTGGCACGATAAAGTTACAATTTTGTTTACCAGTGTAATCAATCCTAGTAAAATACATAGTTGCATGAGAAGAAAGTATATAATATTATATTTATCGTTAACAGTTGAATATTTTCTGAGTTTTTGTTTTAATAAGATATATATAACCAGCTATTAAAATTCATAAATATAAGTGGTATCACCTCTATGGTATCCAAAGAGATTTGCACTACAACCTGTCACTAGTTAACTTTTTGCTTATACCTTCCTAACTGTTGCAGTTCAGGCCAATGTATTTTACCCGTCCTTGTTGCACTCATTAGAATTTTAAATGAATAATCGATTTGGCGAGAAACGATTCATATAGATATATATATATATATATATATATATTATATATATATATATATATATATATATATATATATATTATATATGGCTGGTTTGAAAAGTCCGTGCAAAAATAAAAACTACTTATGTGTTTGGGGTAAACCTTTTTTGTTTTTCGACATAGTCTCCTTTTAGGCTTATACACTTCGTCCAACGATGTTCTAGTTTGTTGATCCCTTCCGAATAATAGGATTTGTCCAAGTCTGCAAAATATCCATTAGTGTCTGCATTCACCTCGTTTGAATAAAATCTTTGTCCCGCCAGCCATTTTTTCAAATGGGGAACAAATAGTAGTCTGAGGGAGCCAAGTCTGGAGAATAGGGGGGATGTGAAACGAGTTGGAATCCTATTTCCATTAATTTGCGACCACAACTGCTGAGGTGTGTGCTGGTGCGTTGTCGTGATGGAAAAGGACTTTCTTGTGGGCCAATCGCGGGCGTTTTTCTTGCAGCTCGGTTTTCAAAGTGTCCAATAACGATGAATAATATTCACCTGTAATAGTTTTTACCCTTTTCCAGATAGTCGATGAGGATTATCCCTTGCGAATCCCAAAAGACAGTCGCCAAAACCTTTCCGGCCGAAGGAACGGTCTTCGCCTTTTTTGGTGCAGATTCCCCCTTGGTAACCCATTGTTTAGATTGTTGTTTGGACTCAGGAGTATAGTAATGTATCCCTGTTTCATCCACAGTGACGAAACGACGCTTAAAGTCCTCCGGATTCTTCTGGAACAGCTGCAAACCATCCTTGCAATACTTCACACGATTCCGTTTTTGGTCAAGCGTGAGCAATCGCGGCACCCATCTTGCGGATAGCTTTCTCATGTCCAAATGTTTATGCAAAATATTATGTACTCGTTCAGTCAAGATGCTCACAGCACTAGCAATCTCACGCACCTTAACTATTCTGTCATCCATCACCATATCATGGATTTGATCAATGATTTCTGGAGTCGTAACCTCCACAGGCCGTCCAGAACGTTCAGCGTCACTTATGCCCATATGGCCAGTGCGAAAATTTTGAAACCACTTATAAACTGTTCTAATCGAAGGTACAGAGTCACCATGATGTTTATCAAGCTTCTCTTTAGTCTCCTGAGGCGTTTTGCCTTTCATAAAGTAATGTTTAATCACCACACGAAATTCTTTTTCGTCCATTTCTTGAAAATCACTCGACTTCCTTGATTCACACGAATGCCAAACACAAAGAAATAGACCAATATGGCTGAAACTTGGTGTGCGTTCATTCAAGAAGAGATGCTACTAACTAAACATGACCTCGATACGCGCCGGTGGTGCCATCTCTCGGACTTTGCACGGACTTTTCAAACCAGCCTCGTATATATATATATATATATATATATATATATATATATATATATATATATATATATATATATATATATATCTATATATATATATATATATATATATATATATATATATATATATATATATATATATATATATATATATAGTGCCAATTATAAAGTTTGCACCATATGGGAAAAATTTTTATTATAAGAGTTTTTGAAAATTTAACTTCGAAATATGTTAGTACATGTTTTATGTTTAGGATTACACCAAAATAAGGTCATGACGTCACAAGCCTTTCCTGTCAAATTTGATATTTAAAATTTAAAACTGGGAAAAAACGGATTTTTTTAAAAAGATATCGAAAAAAGTTATGAAGAAAAAAAGATTGTATTTTAGTTTTACGTCTATATGCCAATTTTCAAAAAAAATTGACAAAATTCACTTTTTTTCAATTATGTCCCCCGAAAATGATAATCGAAAGTTTTTTCTTATAAATTATATTATATATACCTTTTTAGTGGGTAATGTTTTACTAAATGTTACAAAAAAAAATTAATTAGGCCATAATATTAGGTTGAAAATTTTTTTTTTTTTTTTAAAGTTGTAATTTAACAATGCAATATTGATGCAAAGCTGCTTAATATTTATGACACGTCAATTTTTAAGTATTATTACATAAAAAATTAATGTTATTTAGTAAATAAAAAAACGTTCTTAAGTTTTTACGCTTCTTGCTTCCTTTCAATGGACATCGTAGTTCTGTTATAAATTTCATGACGAACATTCGCATAGAACTCCGGTTTGATCTCTTTTACAGACAGGCGGATAGTTTCAAAAGGTGTTCGAGCATAAATTATTTTTTTTTAAATATTCCCATAAAAGAAGTCACAAGGCGTAAGCTCGGGTGACCGCGGCGGCCAAGGTACTTCATAGGAAAACTTATCAATCCATTTCCCAGAAAAGTTTTCGTCCAGCCAATTTCTTATTTCCAAGGTGCAGTGACTAGGTGCTTCATCTTGTTGGAAGTATATTTTCATTCTTTCCTCTAAACTAAAATCTTCCAGTTCATTGGAAAGTTCGTTGTTTAGAAACTGTAAGTACCTAGCGGTTGTAAGATATTCTCTAAAAAAAAAAACGGGCCAATGTTATTAAAAATACCGCACCAAACATTAGTTTTAAAGGAATATTGATCTCTTGTATCTCTTGTAAAATTTGGATTGCTATCCGCCCACCCTTTACAATTTTGCGATGGGACATTAGAATTAAAAAGTACATTCATTATTTAACAAAATATACTATGTAAATAACGGGTCTTCTTTTTGATAGAACTCGTTTTTCAGCTAATAAATAAGTACACAAGATAATTTATGTGGAAAAACAATTGATTGTCATTTTAGGGAAAATAATTGAAAAAAAGTCAGTTTCATCAAATCTTTTCGAACATTGGTACATAAATATAAAACTGCAATACAATCATTTTTTCTTTATAACTTTCTTCGATATTTTCAATAAAAATACGATTTTTTCACATTCTAAAATTTAAATGTCAAATTTGACAGGCAGGGCATGTGACGTCATGACCTAATTTGGGTGTAATCCTAAACATAAAACATGCACTAACATATTTCGAAGTTAAATTTTCAAAAACTTTTATAATAAAAATTTTTCCCATATGGTGCAAACCTTATAACTGGCACTGTATATATAGTTATACATTATGCTAAGCACGGTGATCAAGAACAAAATTCAAATAAAAAAATAGATAACATCTGAAACTTCTGCGGAAATATACTCTACGAGCCAAAAACCAATAGAATAGATCTTTTTATCTTCGACGTTTTTAGCAAACGATAATAATTACACGTTTTTTCACAATTTTTAAATAAACAGATAATTGATAACACTGATTTTTATGTATTTTGACTGTATTTAATGTTACATTGATCTTTTATAGCATAAAACATTAAGCTCTCATTAATTTTTGATCATTTAATTTATTAATTTAGTCATTTTTTCTCTACAACAAACATTTTCTTTTATATAACTTTGCTTCATGTTGATGACAAAATCTGTTTTTGTTGCTTTGAGTTGCGTTTTTCTTCAAGAACGTTTATATTTTCTACCTTACTAGATGATGAACACTTTAAAACAAACTGTTCATATTTCTTTCAAAGGTGTGTCTGGTTCTTTCTTTTTATTAGTGTTCCGTACGGAACACTTATAAGATCACTTCGGTGTCTGTCCGTCTGTCACACCCGATTTTCTCCGAAACTATTTGTCATAGAAAGTTGAAATTTGGTAATAATATAGGAATTAATGGCCTCATTAGAGCCATGTAGTTTTGAAAGTTAAATTTTGACTTAAGGGGTTAGTTTTGGGGGGTGAAATCGGAAGTGAAAAAAAAAATTTTTTTACTAGGTAATCGAGTGTGGTGTCAAATGAAAGCTTGTGAAAACACGAGTAATATATATACATATATATATATATATATATATATATATATATATATATATATATATATATATATATATATATACGATACTGGTTTGAAAAGTCCGTGTAAAGTCCGAGAGATGGCACCACCGGCGCGTATCTAGGTCATGTTTAGTTAGTAGCATCTCTTGAATGAACGCACACCAAGTTTCAGCCATATTGGTCTATTTCTTTGTGTTTGGCATTCGTGTGAATCAAGGAAGTCGAGTGATTTTCAAGAAATGGACGAAAAAGAATTTCGTGTGGTGATTAAACATTACAGGCAAAACGCCTCAGGAGACTAAAGAGAAGCTTGATAAACATTATGGTGACTCTGCACCTTCGATTAGAACAGTTTATAAGTGGTTTCAAAATTTTCGGACTGGCCATATGGGCACAAGTGACGCTGAACGTTCCGGACGGCCTGTGGAGGTTACGACTCCAGAAATCATTGATCAAATCCATGATATGGTCATGGATGACAGAAGAGTTAAGGTGCGTGAGATTGCTAGTGCTCTGGGCATCTCGACTGAACGGGTACATAATATTTTGCATAAACATTTGGACATGAGAAAGCTATCCGCAAGATGGGTGCCGCGATTGCTCACGTTTGACTAAAAACGGAATCGTGTGAAGTGTTGCAAGGATGGTTTGCAGCTGTTCCAGAAGAATCCGGAGGACTTTAAGCATCGTTTCGTCACTGTGGATGAAACATGGATACATTACTATACTCCTGAGATCAAACAACAATCTAAACAATGGGTTACCAAGGGGGAATCTGCACCAAAAAAGGCGAAGACCGTTCCTTCGGCCGGAAAGGTTATGGCGACTGTCTTTTGGGATTCGCAAGGGATAATCCTCATCGACTATCTGGAAAAGGGTTAAAACTATTACAGGTGAATATAATTTATCGTTATTGGACCGTTTAAAACCGAGCTGCAAGAAAAACGCCCGCGATTGGCCCACCAGAAAGTCCTTTTCCATCACGACAACGCACCAGCACACACCTCAGCAGTTGTGGTCGCAAAATTAATGGAAATAGGATTCCAACTCGTTTCACATCCCCCCTATTCTCCAGACTTGGCTCTCCCGGACTATTATTTGTTCCCCAATTTGAAGAAAAGGCTGGCGGGACAAAGATTTTATTCAAACAAGGAGGTGATTGCAGACACTAATGGATATTTTGCAGACTTGGACAAATCCTATTATTCGGAACGGATCAACAAACTAGAACATCGTTGGACGAAGTGTATAAGCCTAAAAGGAGACTATGTCGAAAAATAAAATAGTTTACCCCAAAACACATAAGTAGTTTTTATTTTTGCACGGACTTTTCAAACCAGCCTCGTATATATATATATATATATATATATATATATATATATATATATATATATATATATATATATATATATTATATAATATATATATATATATATATATATATATATATATATATATATATATATATATATATATATATATATATATATATATATATATATATATATATATATATATAATGTATATATTGCGCGCACTATATATATATATATTATATAAATATCGCGATATATCGCTGCCCACCGCCTATATATATACTTATCAAAAATATTAATGTAAAAAAATTCTGGAATATTCTCCACGGGGTATAGATTGAACGAAAATTATCACCTTTAATAATTTATCTGGTATATAAAAAAAAAAAAATTCAAGGTCATCAGATTTCAGTAAAGATTGGAAAGAAACTTTGTTGAAAACTCATTGGGGGTGTGTTTTGTGAAGTCACTGATCATTTTATACCTCTGTAATAAAATTTTTTATTTGAAAAGCAATCAACGTACGGAATACTAATTGCGCAAGTTCAACTTGCACTTGACCTTTTTTTTTTATTTTAAAATTTCGCTAATTTCTAATTGGGTAAAATTTCACTACACGGGCTTTTTAGAAAAAGGGAAGTTATTTTTTGAAATAGGCTTAAATTGACTTAATTTTGAATAACTTACGAGAAAAAATCGGGGGGGAAGCAGTTTTTGCTAACCTGAACTAAAACTGATCTAACCTGAACTAAACTGATCTAACCTGAACTAAATAATTAGTAATTACAAAATACATTAAATAATGAAAAAATTTCCTACCTTAATGTGAAAAAATGATGTATGTGCTATATTAGTGACTGAAGACCAAAGTTAGTTCAGGTTAGTAAAAACGGCCTCACCCGATTTTTTCTCGTAAATCTTTCAAAATAAGGTCATTTTAGGTGTATTCCAATAAAAACCTCCCTTTTTCTGCAATACCGTACCAAAATTTTGCCTTTAATTCTAACTACTGACATAAATAACACTCACATAATTCTTTATTTTGAAACCTTATTTGCACAGACAGTTTAAATTTCCATTAGTCCGGTAGATTAACAACGACTATTTTTTTCATTACTGTTTTTAAACTTCTTCAATATCTTTATGTTACAAGATACATACAGTGACTCACAGCTTAAATGATGCAGTCGCTATAAGAAAAGACTAACTGGTCTCAGTGCCTCTTTATTTATTTGGAAAAAAACAACTTATTGACATTAAATTAGTAAAGAGTCTTCTAAAAAAAGTTGTGAAATACTTTTTGTCTTAAATATGCCTTACTTAATTAACAATAAATAATTAATTAAATTATATGCGATTTTAACGTCACAGCTTAAATGATGCAAAATTCAATATACCAAAATTATTAGAGAAAACAAACTGTAGAATTTGAAATAAGCCTGCTAATATTTGGTCGGGCCTCCTCCCTCATTATCAATAACGGCTTGTAATCTTCTGGACATTGATTCAACTAACTTTCTAGTATACTCCGGGGAAAGAGTGTTCCATGCTTCAGTAATTTTTACTTTTAATTCGGTTTTATTTGATATTGGGGCACTGTTTACTTTATTTTTTAATGTCAGCCACAAATTTTCATTACATTTAAGTCTGGTGACTGGGCTGGTGTTTTAATAACATTTGCACAGTTATAAAGCAACCAACTGCGGACTCGGAATGACGTGTGCTTTGGATCATTGTCGTGATAGAACCGATAATTGTTTTCAATATCTAATTTTTAGGCGCTAGCGATGAGATGCTGCCTTAGTATATTCAAGTACACATATTGGTTTATATTCCCATGTTACCTACTCCTGCAGATGACATACAGCCCCATAACATCACTCCACCTCCACCGTGCTTTACCGTAGCTTTCATATTTTTCAATTTTAATTCTTCGTTAGGCTTTCTCCACACTGATATTTTTCCATCGGACCCAAATAAGTTTATTTTGGTCTCATCAACAAATATTACTGAATTCCAGAAGTTCAAGTCTTTATTGATATGCTCTCTGGCAAATTCCAATCTCACCCGTCTATTTCTTTGGCTAATGAAAGGCTTATTTCTAGCAGTTCGACCATGTAAATTATTATTTCGC
This sequence comes from Pachyrhynchus sulphureomaculatus, assembly GCA_019049505.1. Classification (NCBI taxonomy): domain Eukaryota; kingdom Metazoa; phylum Arthropoda; class Insecta; order Coleoptera; family Curculionidae; genus Pachyrhynchus; species Pachyrhynchus sulphureomaculatus. The sequence continues at coordinate 203,569,356 of CM032449.1, forward strand.
AAGATCCCGTCGAACTGTTTCGGGGTTACACCTTTTTCCAAACTGTCTTTCCACCTCGGCGCACTTTTTTTTGGATTATTTGATACCTCTCTTAAAATCTATCTTTCTTCACGTTCACTGAAGATCTTATTTGGAGCCAACCTTGACTTATTCCCGACTCTATTTTCATTCCGGTAACATTCAATGATATGCTGAACAGTTGACGGACATTTATTTACCATTTTGGCTATGTCTCTTTGGCTGTATCCATTCCTGTAATGAGTAATAATTAAATTTCTCTCAGAAATTGTAGTTCAACGACCTATTCTTAAACAATTTCGTTTTATTGAATGAAAAAATGTCAAACTAAACAAAAAAACAATTGCACTAAGAAATGAAAGCAACACCGCCTTCGTAAATTTCAAAATGCGATAAGTTTTGACCCCTGTTGGGATTTTGCATCATTTAAGCTGTGACGTTAAAATTGCATATGATTTGATTAATTATTTATTGTTAATTAAGTAAGGCATACTTAAGACAAAAAGTAATTCATACTTTTTTAGAAGACTCTTTACTAATTTAATTTCAATAAGTTGTTTTTTTCCAAATAAATAAAGAGGCACTGAGACCAGTTAGTCTTTTTTATAGCGCCTGCATCATTTAAGCTGTGAGTCACTGTATATAACACTAGGAAGCGGGTCGGTAATTTTTTCTTCTATTAATTGTTGAACCTTTTCTTTGAGTGTATTTTTATCGTTCATAAACACATTTTTATGGAAACATAATGCATAAAAGACAACAATTTTCTTCATGGGTTCCCTTAAAATTTAATTTTTTTGGTCTCTTTTGGCTCATTTTTGTGACGTTAAAAATATCAATTATTTTGTCAGATTAGTTCCCTTATACAAATAGATTGCAATATTTACTAACTGATAGTTCAAGTGACATTAAAATTTAACAAGGTCAAAGTAAATATTATAATAATATAGACATATATCATAAATATTTGCATGCGTAAATATTTAGATACATTTATAGAAAGTTTTGCCCTGTTATAAAATCGTTATACGTTTTTTACTTTTTTTTTTGTTTTTCTTTGTTAAAGTTAAATATTTATTGCACGTGTTTTCTTAAGTATTCTTTTATGTTGAATCCAAAAAAATCGTTAAAAAAAGACATCCACCGTGAGACTTTTTCAGAAAACATACTTAACAATAAAATTACTTAATTACTTTTTTAACTGTCATCTGTAAAGATTTTACAATTGCGTTATCGCGATTTCGTAATACAACTACATTGTCAAACGCTTAACTCAGACTAAAACAGATTTTTGGTTTTATGCTTATATGATGAACAGATGTGGGTCTACTTACTTACTAAAAACAGTTGGTACAGGACCAAATTTGCTACTCCTAATTGACTATTCAGTAAATTTATATTATGGTCCTTTGAATGTCTGTAAATTTCTATGGATTGAGTTGAAATTGAGTTTTGACCCTTTAGGTGCCGTATGGAGTATTTGTAAACAATTGATATTGGGAAATGGATGGCCTGTTTCTAAGAAATGTTTAGCAAAATGTGATTTTTCATTTTTTAGCCTATATGAGGCAATGTGTTCTGCGAATCTTGTCTCGCAACAGAGACAACCTCTTACTCCATATCAAAGGTATTGCACTCTAAATTAGCTTATAAACTCCACTCAGTAGAATTCGATATCTTTGATGATAATACTAGATTAAAAATTAGCCAAATTATTCACAAAATCTATTTAACTCAATATAAAAACTTAAAAAACTAATAGAGAATAAAAAATACAGTAATACCCCGCTTAGCGCGACCCCGTTACGCGCGGTTTCACTATAACGCGAATTTCAAATTTCGCGCTCATGTAGTCATTAACTTCTCTATGGTCGCGGGGGGATCCCCGCTTTCTCTGAATATTCTCTTTGAAGAATTGGGAATTCCCTGTCCTTCGACTTTGTTCTATGGGGATTTCCTCGTTCGTTTCGTGTGTTCATTTGTTCCGTAATGTTAGTTGGGTCGGCTGGCAGTTTTGTTTTAATATTTATTGGAGATACATACATACATAATTTAACCCTACGTTAAAAATGCCGCCTGTAAAGAAAAAAGAGCGTAAAAGCGTCACTTTGGAATTGAAGATGAAAGTGTTAAGAAGAATGGAAAATGGAGGCAAAGCAACAATTGTTGGGAGAGATTTTGGACTCTCAGAATCGACTGTGAGAACGATTTATAAAAATCGGGAAAAAAATTAAAATCTCCAGCGAAGGTTCAACACCTATAAGTGCAACAAAACTTTCTCGTTCGAGATCATCTATCTTAGAAAGAATGGAGAAATTACTGTCAGTCTGGATCGAAGATTTGAATAAGAAGAACACACCACTAAGTCAAGATCTCATATGCACAAAAGCAAAATCTTTGTATGAGATGCTGAAAACAAAAGAAGGAGAAGGAGTGCCACTCCGACTTTTGCTGCCAGCAGAGGCTGGTTCCATCGGTTCAAGCAGCGTTCTAATCTTCACAATATCCACATAACAGGCGAGGCGGCCAGCGCGGACATTCAAGCTGCAGCTGAGTTTCCAGACAAGTTTCAAGACTTCGTTAGACGAGAGAAAATTCCTGCTTGTCTCATCTTCAATGTTGATGAGACCGCACTTTACTGGAAAAAAATGCCATCTCGAACATTCATTTCTAAGGAAGAACGTCAAGCCAGTGGTTTCAAAGCTGCGAAAGATCGACTAACACTTCTGCTGGGTGGTAATGCCACTGGTGATTTCAAACTGAAACCTTTACTAGTGTTACCATTCAGAAACACCCCGTGCAATGCGAGGCACAGACAAGACAAGTCTACCAGTTGTGTGGCGATCAAACAGAAAGGCGTGGGTTACACGGGAAATTTTTCAAGAATGGTATTCTAATAGTTTTTGCCCATCAGTCAAATCATACTGTGACAGAAATGGGCTTGAACCTAAAGTTATATTACTCTTAGACAATGCCCCAGGACATCAACCTCACTTGATACGCCCAGAGACTTAAAAGTGTACGTAAAGTTCCTTCCACCAAACACTACGTCAATATTACAACCTATGGACCAGGGAGCAATAGCAAACTTCAAAGCTTATTACCATCGCCGCACTTTTAGCCAACTAATTCATGAAACTGACGGGGAAGGAAGACAGTCTATGCGAGAGTGGTGGAAGTCATACAACATTATGAAGTCTATTCACAACATAGAAGAGGCTTGGAAGGAAGTTAAAATGAGTTGTATGAATGGGGTGTGGCGTAATCTTTGGCCAGATGTAGTGGAAGCACCTAGAAGAATTGTCCAGATGCAGAGACAAGTGCTTGAAGACATTGCTGCAATGATTGAGGGGTCTGAACTTGAAGATGTCACGGTAGAAGATCTCGTAGAACTTGTAGCAACGCACGACGATCCTATTAGCAATGAAGATCTGATCGAGTTACAGAATAATCCTATCTACGATGAGGAAGAACAAGTAGAAGAGAAAGTTTTATCTTCAGGGGAAATACAAAATGCACTTTCAAAAATTTATTCAGGTTTGGACATATTGCAGAGTATAGACAATAATGATGACCGTGTCTTGACCGTGTGTCAAACAATTAAAAAAAAACAGTGTTGGGTGTTATGAACGTATTTTACAAGAACGTAAACAAAACGTTACCCAAAAGACAATAGATGTATTTTTCCGTAAAAAATAAGAGTATGTATTTCATAAAGTGTTCTTAGAATTAAAGTGATTGATTAAAATGATTTGTATTTTTTTGTATTAAATTTTGACTATGTTTAATCATAAACCTCGATATACGCGAATTTCAGTTAACGCGATTTTTTTTCGGAACGTATCCCTCGCGTAAAGCGGGGTATTACTGTATACCGAAACTTCAGACAATACTCAACAAAAAACCTACTATGATAGATTTATCAATATCTCTAGTATAAATTTCACAAAAAGTGAGAAAAAACTGCTGGGGAAAGGACCAAAATATAACCATACAAAAAAAAATGGGTGACCCAAATAATAAAAAAGACAAAATAAAACACATAATGATAAACACAAAAAACACTACCTTCAGTAACAAGGAACAACTAACGATAGAGTCCATTCAGTCTAAAAAAAGAGAATAACTTAATAATAACAAAAGCAGACAAAGGCAACTCTATCATAGCTTTTGATAAAAACCAGTACATTCAAAAAGTAAATGATTTTTTGGAAAAAGAAAATCCAATAAAACTAAAAAAAGATCCAACTGATAAAATTCAAAAACAACTCAAGACCCTGTTAAATGAAACCCTGAGCATTGTGGATGAAAGAGAAAAGTTTAAAATAATAAACCAAAATCCTACATCACCAAAGCTTAACGGCTTGATAAAAATACATAAAGAAAATTCGCCAATGAGACCAGTAGTATCGTACAGCAACACTCCCTTAAAAAATCTAACAACACATCTCAACACCATCTTTAAAGAAATTACACAATTCAATGCAAATTACAACACAAAAAATTCTATTGACCTCACAAATAAACTTAAAAATATCTCAAATATATCTCAATGTCGCAAATAAAGATTGTTTAGAAATTATTAAAACTATGCTACAAAAAACATCAATATAATAATACAACAAGATATATTGAAACTGTTCGAATTTTGTATAACCGGAAATTATTTTTAGTTCAATAATCAATTTTTCAAACAAAGAGATGGTCTTGCCATGGGGTCTCCACTTAGTCCTTTGCTAGCAGAAATTTTTATGTCAGAACTGGAGAATAATTTTCTAAAAAAACACACGCAAAAAATATTCTCTTTTGGTTTAGATATGTGGATGACATCTTGGTATGTTTCCATGGAAATGATATTGAACTAATTCCACTTTAAATTATCTAAATAATATACATCTCAACATAAAATTCACATTGGAAAAGGAAATAGATAATAAAATAAATTTCTTAGATGTTACAATTTCAAAGAAAGAAAATGGATTAGAATTCCATATCTTCCGCAAACCAACCTTTTCAGATGTCACCATCCCAGCTGTCTCAATACACCCTAACTCCCATAAACTGGCAGCCTATAGATCTATGATCTATAGAGCTTTCAACATCTCTCTTAGTAAAAATAATTTAAAAAGGAACTTCCAACCTAAAATAATTAATACTTTAATAAGCCATAAACTAAATTCAATCACTTTCATCTTAATTTACCCCGAAAAAGAATACCTAGAAAAGAAAACATTCATTCCTCTGACATATTTTGGTCTCATCTCCGATAAGATATCCCAAGTTCTCACTGCCGAAAAAACAAGAATAGCTTTAAAACCCGCTCAAAAATTCTCCAATATATTTTTCAATGCCAAAGATAAAACTAATAAACACAATAAATCAGGAGTTTATAAACTTAATTGTCAAGAGTGCAATAGCTGTTACGTAGACCAAATGGGAGGGAATTTCAAAACAAAATTCGCAGAATACAATGCCTCTTATAGGCTAAAAAAATCACACTTTGCTAAACATTTCTTAGAAACAGGCCATCCATTTCCCAATATCAATTGATACAAATACTCCATACGCACCTAAAGGGTCAAAACTCAATTTCTTAGAATCCATAGACATTTACAGACATTCAAAGGACCATAATATAAATTTACTGAATAGTCAATTAGACGTAGCAGATTCCGTCCTGTATCAACTGTTTTTTTTAGTACGTAATAGGCCCACATCTGTTCATCATATATACCCAAAATCTGTTTTAGTCTTAGTTAAGCGTTTGACAACGTAGTTGTACTATGAAATCGCTATAACGCAATTGTAAAATCTTTACAAATATATTTAGAGACAGTTAACAAAGTAATTAAGTAATTTTATTATTTATACTTAAAGTTGCCAGAAAAACTATTAAATTGAAAAAATACATTTTAATAAATAATGTAAATCATTAAAACTATAGAATAAAACTATTATTTCGGACATCTTTAATGTTCTGAATCTACATTTATCTTAAAATTTAAAAATATTAGGTTTTAGTGTTCATGTTTAACAAAAAAACACTCATACACCACCTTTAACTAAGCTACGTAGCAAAATGCTGTTTAAAATAAATATTCATTAAAAAATCATTTTAGTAATATTTAAGTTTCAAATTCGACTTTGATATCAAAACATGAGGAATATTGTTTAGTGTTGAAAAAAAATATCCATTTACTATTTAGGAACAAAGGTTGCAAAATGCAGTCTAATGAAAGTTTCAGAAGTAAATTTTGTAGATGTTTGAGTGAATACGGGGGAATGTGGGTGAGTGAGATAGTGAGTGAGTGAGTGGGCTAGTGAGTAAGTGAGTGAATGAGTGAGTGAGTGACGTAGTGAATTAGTGAGTAAGCGAGCGAATGAGTGAGTGAGTAGCGAGCAAATGAGTGAGTGAGCGAGCGAGCGAGTGAGTGAGTGAGTGAATGTGCGAGTGAGTGTAGAAGTGATTTAGTGAGTGAGTATGGGGGGTATGTGAATGAGTAAGTGTGTGAGTGAGTGAGAGACTGAGCGAGTGAGTGAGTGTTTTGTTCAATATTTATAAAAATTAAAAACAATTTTTTAATTTAACGGTTGCACAAATTTATTTTAAACAGCATTTTGCTACATAGCTTAGTTAAAGGTGTTGTGTATGCGTGTTTTTTGTTAAACATGAAGACTAACACCTAATATGTTTAAGTATTTTGTGATGAATGTAGATTCAGAACATTTAAAGATGTCCGAAATAATAGTTATATTCCATAATATTAATTATTATACAGTTTCAAATTTTATTTATTAAAATATATTTTTTCCAATTTACTGGTTTTCTGGCAACTTCGGGTGTATTTACTGAAAAAAAAAAACCTCACGGTGAAATATATTTTTTTTATGATTTTTTGGATTTAGCATAAAAAAATACTTAAGAGAACACATGTCTTACTTAAAAGACAGAATTTTTTTTGTATACCTGTGTTACCTATTTATTTTAAAATCTTTAAAAATGCATAACTGTTGTCATTTGCTAAAAAAGTCGAAGCTACGACAGTTTATTCTATTTGTTTTTGGCTTATAGAACATATTTCCGCAAAAGTTTCAGCGGTTATCTATTTTTTTTATATAAATTTTGTTCTGGGCCACCCTGTAAGACCACGTGGTACTTGAACAGACAAACAAAAATAAATTCGTTAAATTACCGGTGAAATTTGTTATCGTAGCTAAATTTATAGGAATTCTATATTTGGTAATAGATATTATAATATTTTTGAATTCCATGTAAAATATTATATCTAAAATTTTTTATATTATCAATTGAAAAATACAAACAGTTTCCAAGTTATCGACATCTGAGAAGTAAAATATTTACGCTTGAATTATCCATAATATATAAATTATGCATCTGAGAAAGTATTATTTATAAAGAAAATTTATCTACTTCTTTACTCAAGAATAAATCTGCTTATTTGAAAAATACACTCTGAATAAAAAAAAAGGTAAATTTTATCCAAGAAATTATTCTCTTTCTATTTTTAAAGCAGTATTCTCTTCTATTAAAAAGAAATATTTCATTTGTGTAAATTTTAAATCAAAATACATTTTAATAAAATTCAATTTATTAGGTTAAAGTAACTATTTTTACAATTTTTCAATCACTACGTATTAGAACCATATCACGTATTGGCATTTTATACGATGTAAATTTTCACACATAAACTTTAACAAAACTGTTCCTAAGACTGTAGTAAAACTCTTTTTGATGAGGAATGTTGAAGCCTGTAAGTTTTGCAGCTAGGCAGGACAATCAATATTCGCGTCGCTCGGATATTCCGCGTTACTCGCGATAAAACGCTTACTTGGAACGCAGCGTCAGTTGCGCCACATAGTCGCTGATACATATCATTAGTGATGCTATCTAGTATTCCATCGAAGTGTCATAAGTCTATCTTGCTCAATCCCATTCATTTCGCTTGAATAGTTCAAAACTGTTCTTTTTTTAAACACAACTAGCCGATTCTACTTTTTTTCCAATAAAATACACCTAAATTTAGGTAAATTATTTTAAGCTGCTAAAAAATATACCACCTGTTAATTAATAATGCTACCACGGTTTTAATTCAAACAGTAATGGTAATTAAATGCTTTGAAAACGTTTACTCAAGACACGAGAAGATATTTCTGCCTTTTAATTGAAATTTTTACTGTTTCATTTCGGTGCTTTAATTCGTTGAACGAAAGCCCTAAATTAATTTAATTTAAATAAAACTGTAAAACAGTATGTCTGATGGAAATTCTTTTTTAACTCACAAAAAAGGGGAATGTTTTGTTAACCCACACGCACATAATTCGTTACTTCATTTTATTTGAAATGGTTTTTATTATTTAGGAATACATAATATTTGGAATTTATACCCAAATTTAATATTTTTAAGTTAATAACCATATTTCCTTTATTTTGTTAATGTAGGGTTTCATTTATTTAATGTTAAACAGTTTGAGAGTATGATTTTCCTAGGAATGATCTACATTAATGCCATAATGATAATTTTCGCTGATAATAAGAACCATATGAAAAGATAGGATAGGTGATAATAAAGACGATCGCTAGAGCTTACTGAAGGAGTTTGAACAGATGCCACTAACAGCAAATGTTACGGAGATTGAGACTTCAGTTCGGAGCATTTGCAAGTCAGGATTCTGGATAAGAATTCCCAAAATATAGAACTCCTGACAAGTAGATATACGAATTAACCAAATAAAACAATGGAAATAAAAATCTTTTATATGAAATCAAAACGAAAGATAACAATACCATACAATTAATACAATACCGACTGAACAGGTTGCAGTTCGAAAAGTGGAAAAATAAAATTGACAGTATTCAAAATACAACAAATACCATATGTTAGAGATTAGTTCAAAAATAGCATAATAATCATGAATATTCAGAATAAAGTCAGACAGATTGCTGAAGATTCCAACCGAGAAGTGAGATAGTAAATATCGTCAGAGCAGTCTGAATATCCAAAAGCATGCATCGTCTGCCTCCTAACATTACTGAAATTAATGCTGAGAAAAGAAGCAATATAATTAAGGACTTTAAAAATGTCTCTCAGCCCTGACGGAGTTCCCAAAAATATCTCCAAAAAAATCATCGAGGATTACTGCCCTATTAGTCTTCTACCCAATCTAGCCAGAATTGTGGATGCAAAAACGACTTCCTTTTGTACCGAGGGAACAAAATGTCACACGTGTTTTTGCGCTTTTCCATTTGCCTTTCGTTCAACTCATATGGTACCCATCTACCGATCTTCTGAATCTTTCCCATCTCTCGTAGCCGATTGGAAACAGCTTGTTGACTAACGCCCAATTGCTGAGCGAGTTGTTTTTGTGTTTGCGAATTATCTTCGTCCAACAATGCTTGCAATTCCACATCACACATTTTGGCGGTTTTCCACTTCTTTGTCTGCAACATCGAAGTTACCACTTTTGAAACGCCGAAACCATCGTTCACACCTATCCTGCGGTGGAGCATGTTCACCATAAGCTTCTCGAAGTAATCGGTATGATTCAACAGCAGTTTTCTTCAAATGAAAACAAAAAATTAATGCTGTCCGCGAATGCTCTTTGTTCGGTATAAATTTCGACATATTGAACACAACGACACAACACTATGTACACACTTTTCCAATTTATCACTCGTGCGCGTCTGACCTATACTAACGATGTTGCCACAGACAAAAATGTATTATCACTGGAGAAATTGGATTTATGTCTAGTAACCGTAGGGTAATATATATATATATATATATATATATATATATATATATATATATATATATATATATATATATATAATATATATATATATATAAACAATTAGAATGACTAGAAATGGCTTGAAAAGCTTAAATAGGAGATACTATATGGTATTGTCAGATCGGGGTTCTAAAATAGTTAATAAAAGTCATTATCGTTCTTCTTAAAAACCGAAAATTTACCGCCTCGGTATAGAGATCTAGCTTAGTCTCTAATCAATGATATTACAGGGGGATGTTATAAGGATATCCTCTCACCATAACATTATTCAGTGTATATACCAACACAAGACATTCCTAAATTTTCTTTGAATCAGCTCTACTAATTGTGGACGCTACTGCCATATCTTCTACGTATAGCTACGTATAAACTAGAAAATTAAACTCGGTACTGACAAAATTTAAACCACAAGCTGTAATTGGCAATATTTAGTTAAATACTTAGGTCTGTATATTAGTAAACATATGTAATAAACCATAAACACAAATAACTTCATAAAAAAAGCAAACAAACAGCCAGCAGTGCAATATTTTCACTTACATAACACGTAGGTTAAAATGTTTTTGCTCTGACACATAGATGTCGCCCTTTTCAAAAAAATCTATATGATATTTAGGAAGTACCAACTTTCAAACGATACGTGTCAAAATTTTATGACGTTTCGACGATTAGTTTACAAGTTACAGTGGTTTAAGTGACGCTACTTTTGATATTTTCAAAACAATGGAAAAAATCGAATTGCGTGTGTTGATTAAACACTGTTTTTTGATGGGAAAAAATACCTTTCAAGCAAAGCAGTGACTTGATAAGTGTTACGGGGACTCTGCCCCTGGAAAATCACTCAGCGTTTATTGGTATGCTGAATTTAAACGCGCCCTGGATGCCCAAATCAGGTGGTTACACCGGAAAACATCAAAAAAAATCCACAAAATTGTTTTGGATGACCGTAAAGCGAAATCGCATGAGATAGCTGACACCCTAAAGATATCAATGTTGGTCATATTTTGCATGAACATTTGGGCCTGAGAAAGCTCTGTTCGAAATGGGTACTGGGTTTGCTCACAGTGGACCAAAAACAACAACGTGTTGATGATTCTGAGCGCTGCTTGGACCTGTTTAAGCCCAATGACATGGATTTTTTTATGCGATATGTGACGACGGATGAAACATGGATCCATCACTACACACCAGAATCAAATCAACAGTCAGCTGAGTGAACAGCAGCCGGTGAAAGCCGCCCGAAGCGACCAAAGGTACAACAGTCGCACAGTGTGTCGACTAGTACAAGTTAGCTGGACAAAATTATTTTTTCACTTATTTCAATTGTTTATGTATATTCTAGGCATATTAAGTTATTTTAAGAAAAAATTCATCGCGTTGGTTTTTTTATGGGCGTGGCTAATTTTTTCCCCTAAATTAGTCAGCTACGCAGACATATTTAACGATAACTTGGGAACAACTTGTCAGATTTTTATAAATAAAACATTAAAAAATGCGTAACAAAATTTTATTAAAGTTGATTGAAAATTTTTAGTTTAAAGTTTATCTCGAATCCAGAAGACAATGTTCTCAAAATACCATCAAACTTTTTTATAATTGTAACATCCAACCCTGTGATCTGAGCACTCATCTCAGCATTCTTAAAAAAGCGACGGGCTATATTTCCATCATTTGAAGAACCAAATCCTGGCTTTGGTTTATCTACAATGAGTCCCATCTCGTTCTTAAATTTCAATTTGATTTCCTCGGAACGAACCTTGATATCTGCTTTGTCTTCGTTGCTTCTAGCCTGCCATTTCTTAATATTCAACTTGTAACTGATATGTAAAAGACATTCGAAGCAACGAATCCAAGCATGAAGTGTAGATAAACCAAAGCCAAAATGTTCTTGATTGCTGTTAAACATCGCGGGGTCATCGTTCATCGTCTTGGGGGTGGCGCCACAGATGAAATACTTTTGGGATGAACTAGTTTCCGTTAAGGCGTTACACACCTTTCCGTCTGTCATTGTCAGCAAAAGTTCGTGTTTTACAGAGATTTGAGAATCACCAAAGTTGATAAGTGTTGGAAGAAGAGTATTAACTTCTTCCAACAATCTATTTGTCTCCACTAACGTGAAGTCGTTCGTTTCTTTGGCAAATATAAATTTGATTGGGCGACAATACAAAGTTGATGAAGGCCGAGGATTTTGCCAAATAATTTTGGACCTATCATATAACTTAAGGGGAACTAAAGAAAATGCGAAAAGAAACTCGTCCGTATATTCAGTGTTCTCAAATCGCTGTTTGTATGTGCTGTGCCCAGAACTTCCATCACATCCCCATTTACTAACAAGTGTAAACGATGAACTTGTTGGGAGCACACTGCTGATAACTTCATTCTGTGCTAATACTAGACGTTCCACTGTTTTATTTAATAAGGCTTGCAAATTTATTTCAGCACGAGTTTCTGTTATAGCAATGTGCTCCTCTGCAGGGTAACAGGCCTGTTTGGACTTTTTTAAACTAAAATATGACGGAAACATATTATGCCCCGCCTTCATGGACCACTTCCTAGTTTATTTGTAAGAATGCGTTGTTGACTTAGAATCTATATAGTAAGCTAAGGCTTCGTCACTACTTAATTGCCTAGGATTAACGGAACTGGTATTTTTAGACTTAATAATATTATCTGGGCTCTCACTAATGTCTCTAATCACATTGGCAATTTTCCTTTGCCCTGCTGAACGCACAGCAATTTCCGCAGCAGTCACCAATTCACTGACACTTCGGGATTCTACGAGATCCACGACGCGACGTTTCTTCGTCTTAAACGACGATTCCCCGAAATCTTTGCGAGGTCTTCCTGCAGAAGTCACATTCTCACTTGATGTTGAAGGTTGTGGCGCAAAAGAACTCGCAGTAAACTGTATATCTGCTTCATCCAACCAATTCTTATTTTTAATTAAAAAACGCTCCTTCGACTTTCCTGAAGCCAACCATTTGGCACCAAACTTATTAGACAAGTTGGATATCTTCAACTTTATTTCTTTTTGGCTGCTTTCAGTAATGTCACCAAAGTGAAATTTTGAAGAAAGAAAGTCATATACACGCGAGTTTTTTTCATTCTTCGTGTGTTTCAACCACTCCTCAAAAAAGGCTACCCTTGAAATAGAGTAAACGTGTTCTGGAAAAAAAAAGGAAAAAAAACATGTTGTACTGAAGTGTGCTAAACAATATGTGTATTTTTACGAAGAATAAAGTTATTTCTGAGTAATATCTAAAAACTAGCCCGGATAGAGGTGAATGTCTGTATATTCTGAACTTTCAAAGTTTTTTTTTAAAAAAAAAACACGCTAAAATATATAGGCTATTTAAAAAAAAATACTAAAAATTCAAATTAATAGATTCTGATTAAGAAAATACATTAAAAAATAGTACTTACCCTCAGTATTAATATTCATCACAAAAACTTTCACAATATTACAATATGTCACTATAAGATGTGCACGAAAGTGTCGCTAAATTGCAACTGATTGATTGAAAGAGCTGCATTAAACTCATTACCTGACTTCTGACGCTTATGACTCGCCACTTGCAAATTTGATAAACAACCTTTTCTCGGAATTCGGGGTTTGGTGGTGTTGTTTACGTTTTGCAAATAAGATTTCCTGGAAATCATAACATGAATTTTGTCCACCTAACATGTTCTACGCGACACACTGTGAGTCGGCTGGAAATTTTCGTCGACTATGCTGAGAAGGGAAAAACCATCAGTAGCGAATATTATATAAAGTTATTGGTGCGCTTGAAGGCAGAAATCGCAAAGAAACGGCCCCAACTGAATAAGAAAAAAGTACTCTTTTATCAAGACAGTGTCACAAGTTAATAGTTACGATAGCAAAAATGCATGAATTGAAGTTTGAATTGCTTCTTCATTTATCGTATTCTTTAAATTTGGCCCCCAGCGACTATTATCTATTGGCAGACCTCAAAAAAAATGCCTACGGGAAAGAGATTTGGCCCCAGTGAAGAAGTTATCGCCGAAACTGAGGCCTATTTTGAAGGCAAAGACAAATCCCTCCACAAGAAAGGTATAGAAATGTTAGAAAAGCGTTGGACTGATTGTATCGTTCTAGAAGGATACTATATTGATGAATAAAGTCGAATTTTGCCAAAAAAATGGGTTTTAAATAGCTAGCCTATGTGTTATTAACAGCTAAAGTAAACAATTGTCACCTTCATTTCAACCGACCGTGCTGATGAAGACACAAAGAATAGAAAACAGTTCTTAGGGCAATGGCCAACACATTCGGATATGCGCTAACTAAGATAATTTACAGGGATTTACAAATAGCAAACCCTACCTATAGTAAAACCTTAAAATCTTATATGCCATTTAAAAACCGGCCAAGTGCAAGTCGGACTTGCGCTTTTTAAAATCAAAATTTCTGTTACGGAGGTACAAAATGATCAGTGACTTCACAAAACGCACCCCCAAATGAGTTTTTTAGCAAAGTTTTTTCCTTATCTTTACTGAGAACTATTACCTTGAAATTTATGTTTTTTTTATACACCAGATAAATTACTAAAGCGATAATTTTCGTTCAATCTACATCCTATGGAGAATATCTCAAAGTTTTTCCAAAATTTTTTGATCAGTACTTTTTGAGATAAGGAGAGCCACGATTTTTCGCGATTTTTTACAAAAAAAAGTGTGCGCAAGTATTACATTATATATATTTTTGAACTCGTGCTTTTACAATCTTTCATTTGATACCCCACTCGATGACGTGGTATTTTTTTTTTATTTCCGATTTCACGCCCCAAAACTAATCCGTTAAATCAAAATTTAAATTTCAAAATGACACGGCTCTAATAAGGTCAACAGTTCCTATATTAGTACCAAATTTAAACTTTCTATGTCAAATAGTTTCAGAGAAAATTGGGTGTGACCGACGGACTGACACCAAAATGATCTTGTAAGTATTCCGTACGGAACACTAAAAATCGATAATGGGCGATGGGGTAGGTAGAAGTTTTTCACGAAAAACTACTCCTACCTACAATTTTCGAAATTTTCCATATTAATTCAGTAAATTTTCGAAATAGGCTACTCAAATATTTTAATAACTATTCGGTTATCACTAAGAAATTATAAACACAGTATGTATATACAAAGACAATAAGAGTGTTAACGGCAGTTCTCAACTTGACCTGAAAACAACTAGAGTTTGTTGTTCTAAGGAATTTATCAAATTTAATTAAAAAACATTTGCGAGGGACGTGGACAGTTTAATTAAAATTAAATCCTAATTCGGTTTAAATTTGCTACAAAGCTACATATTTTGTTTACTCGCGGCTTATGCTCGGGGTTATAATGAATTTCATTACAGCTTTAAAATGTAAAATTTATGATAAACAGAAGCAGCCGAAATTTGCATAAGAATTATTCTATATTGTAACCTTAATAATTAAATAATTAATTAAAGAGAGCTGATAGAAATGTTGGAATATCCGGAATTCCAAAATTAATAAACAAAATAAACAAAAAGGATCAAAAGAAATTCCTTTAGAACTAGTCAAATGTGGTACAATAAAATGGTTTGACATAGAACTATGGTGTATGGATTCATATCTAAATGGTGCTCCTCTACCAGACGAATGAAAATATATATAGATCTCGTCTATACACATAAAGGTATTTTATTAAAAAGCACCCTCAAACTTTGTGATGCAGAATAACACGCGGATTTCTTGTAAATAAAATCTTAAGACAAGGATCCAGTTTATCACCTATACTGTTTAAAATATATGTTTAAAAGTTTTAAATCGATGGAAAAGAAAATATGAGGACATAGTAATTAACTTAAGAGAATCATATTTAATTCCACGATGATTAAGTTATTGTAGCAAATGATAACCACGATCTGGAATATGTGGCATAAAACTTACAGAAATTATACAAAACAAGGGTTTAAAACTCTTCTTCTTCTTCCGATTTATACCTAGGCACTATTGGCTGTTGTCTTTGTTCCCTGCTCTATATATCGTCGCTTCATCTCTTTTTTGGACGTCTCATTGATCTCCTTCCATTCGATGACATGTCTCTTGCTATCCGTACTATCCTGTTGTTTGCCATTCCTCCTATGTGTTGATGCCATTCCATTTTTCTTCCTCCTATTCATTGGTTGATATTTTCTATATTTCTTCTATTCTATCTTTCTAACACCTTCACTGTCAACGCCGGTGTGTCGCAAGGCTCCATACTGTCTCCTACTCTCTTTCTCATTTACATTAACGATCTGCTGGAAAAGACCGGGAATGCAGATGACAGTACGCTTGTCTCTTCATTCACTTTGAACGCTCTGACATCGGCTACTCAGGCGAATATTCGTAGACAGCAGGAGGTCGTTCAACTTAACAAGGACCTGGAAGAAATTCTATCTTGGGGTCACAGTAACCAAGTGGAATTTAACACTACAAAAACCCAGACGGCAGTTTTTTCTAAAAAAGTTAACGTTTCTGAATCCGACATAGTTATATCGGGGCACTTCATTCTCCTAGCATCGTCGCTCAATTTGTTGGGCGTTAATTTGGGAGCAAATATGTCCTGACATGAATATGTTGAAGGCATAGTAAGAAGAGCTTCTCAAAAGTGGGGAATATTATTTCGAACCAGAAAACTTCACACTCCACAACAACTGTTAATTCTTTACAAAGCTCAAATTCGACCAACTATGGAATACTGGTCCCATGTTTGGGGCTCCGCTCCCAAATATACACTGCGTTTGTTGGATTCTGTTCAGAGAATCGTCTGATTGGAGACCCGGAACTGACCGGCGGCCTTGATTCACTGGAACATCGAAGAACGGTTGGCGACTTTAGTCTGTTCTACAAGTATTTTCATGGAAAGTGTTCGATGGATGTGCCCGCTTAATTCCTCCCAAAGCGGTGCATGTTAGAAATACACGTCGCGCTAATTCTTCACATCCGTATGAGGTTCAGCTTGTTCCTCCGCGTACAACGCTTTTCAAGCAGTCTTTTATATGGAGAACATCATCCCTTTGGAATAGTTTGCTCAGGGCTATGTTTCCCACCGAGTGCAATTTACAGCGATTCAAGAACAACGTAAATCGCTTTTTCCGCACACATGCCGCTCCTGAAGCGTTTTAGGGACTTTCCTGCAGCATGTGTCCTAGACCTATAAAAAAAATACATATGCGTCTTATGTCTTCACTTCTTTCTCTATTTCTTAGTGTTTTGTTTGTCCTAAGTATTCTCATTTCAGTTGATTCCAGCATCCTCTGTGTTGTGCTTATATCGGTTCTTGTTTCAGATGTGTAAGTCATTACTGGTCGTACTACGCTCTTGTATATTGTTATCTTAGTCTCAATGGAGAGGGATTTATTTCTACATATGTATCATTGAGGCATCCCACTATCCTGTTAGCATTAGCATACTGGAAATTTTGATGCCCAGATAATCGACCTCCATCACCTCTTTTATTGGTTTAGCTTCCTCTACCAGCTTGCACCCGATCGGCTCTTTTGCTATTACTATGGTCGTGGTTTTTTCAGTTGAGATTGACATATTATATTGTTTTGCTGCTATGTAGAATTCATATAGCAGCTTTTGCAGATCGTTCTCGGTCTCAGCCATTATTATCTCGTCATCTTCATAACATATAATTTTAGGTTCTCTGTTACCCATTCTATATTCCTTCTTTCTTTTGACATTCTCTATAATTTCATCCATGACAATATTAAATAGAAGGGGACTTAAAGAGTTTCCCTGCCTGATTTCAGATTCATAGTTGATTGGTTCTGTCATTCCTTCTGCTAATCTTGTGATTACTTTATTGTCTTTATATATATTCTCGATAGTTTTGATTAGTTTTAATGGGATGTTCCTGTTATATAATAAATGATTAAAACTCAACTTGTAAAAGACAAAATACATTTCTACTGATGTAGAATTAATATCCAATATCCAAATCCATACAATCGAACAGGAGAAAAAAAAAACTTGTACTAATTATACTTCAATAGTAGTGGACTAAAATACACCAGAAACATGTGAGGACAAGATTAACATAAGAATATGACATGCAAGGAAAACAATTAGAATCCTCTGAAGCCATGAGATAAGTAAGAAAGACATCTATGATACGTTTATTAATTAATAGTAGTCTGATTTATGTTGCACAGATATGGAGAAAAAAGAAAAATGATCTCAGGAAACTTGAGGCTATTGAAATAGATGAATTGAGATGATGGTTGGAAATATCCAGAAAAAAATGGGATTTGAAATGAAGAAATACAACTAATGAGAGTAAAGTGTACTTCGTTAATGGATACTAAAGAAAAAAACTTAGATGATACGGTCATAGAAGAAACGTGGTCTGAAATGAATAGCATAAAACCCTAGAAAAAAAATAGTAAAAAAAATTTCGAAAGACAGAATTTCTTGAGTAATGAGCATACGGAAAATAAATTAAATCAAATGCGTTTTGTTCAGATCATATCTTGCCATATAGTATGCTTCTATATTACTTCTCTGTCTTAATGCCCTGGGTCGTGCCTAGTCATACTTTCGTAGAAAGTTTCCCTAAGATGTTTAAGTCTAAAACGTAGACAGATCTAAAACAAGTTAGATTATTACCTGTGGTATCTAAAATATTGTATATAGTAAATAAATTAGTACGAACTTTGTAAGAAAGAACATTACTGTTAATCTATGTTCATTCCAAAGAGGCACGGTACTCTATGTTATTTTGAAATATTTTGGAAACTCCTGGAAGGAAGATACGAGTAGATAATGGGCAGGCTAGCAACAGCCTGAATTTGTTCTCTTTTAACACCATGAGTCGCAGTTTTTTTTGTATGAAATTTAGATACCAAATATAAGTTTGAGTTTATTAGCTCTTATTTGAGAAACAGATCGTAGAGGGTATCGTTTGAGGAACAGATCTCTGATTCATCTTAAGCTAAATCGGAAGTTTCACGGTGTTCCAAATTGGGATCCTTGTTATTTCCCATACATTCACACTCAGAAAGAGAGAAGGCACACTGTTAAGTTAGCTAACAAATTAATAGTGACTTTTTATGTGGAACTATTAAATTGTATGTAAAAAAAGTTGGGTTAAATATTGTTACATCTGGAAGCTTCGTGATGATTAGTTTTGGTTCCGGCTTGATTAACTATGCAAAAATTGTGATTTTTCCATAGTGATGTGTGCAAGATCATAAAGAATAAATAATTAAATAAAGAAGGCTACAGTTTTTAAACCTGTCCCTAATACCTCTCTTGATATGAAATTTCTCTGTAAAAAAGCTACTTTTTTCAAAGTTATTTTGGTGTCATTTTTATAACATCCTGTGTTTCAATTAATGTAGCGATTAACGATTTTTTCTTTTTTACTTCAAAACTAATATATCATTAGATACTAAAAAGCGAAATTTAAAATTCGTATTTTAAAAACAAAGCAATAATTCACACACATTTTAGCCAAATGACCTTTTTGCGATGATAGTGACCTACTTAAAACATTGCCAAAATGCTTTCTAACCCAATTTTATATACACAAACTGTATTGTAAAATAGGTCAAAGCTATAAATAATGAAACCCCAAGAATCGAGGACAGTTATATCCTTAGTTGTCCTTGTAAGTCCTTGCTTTCCAACTTTTCTAATTATTTCGTATAATCAGTTCCGATAGAGTTTAAAATGCTTTCTAGAACTTCATTGTGTCAAAATAAATTTCAATTTATGATCGAGTAAGTTATTTTAATCATTTTTTAGAAATAACGTCAAGAAATAAATTCAATGTATGTTATTACATTTAAAATAAAGTTAATATCGAAAATTGTCATAATAAATTGGATCTTCAATTATTCAGATTACCATTATAAATATTGAAACTATTATTCACTATGTGTTGGTATTGTCTTTTCCTCTAATAAATTACAGGCTAAAAACTAATAAAGTATGCTGTAATATTTTCAAGTATAATTTATGTAAAAATAGCTCCTATGCGGATGCTGGATTACAAGAATCATGTCTACAAAATTTTAACTTGTTTTATCACACAGAAATTTAGGCCATATTTTGTGGTTTTAGGTATCCTTAACAAAATAACTTCAAAAGGACTGTAATGCGCAACTCTTTTTAGTGTTCCGTACGGAACACTTATAAGATCACTTCGGTGTCTGTCTGTCTGTCTGTCTGTCTGTCTGTCTGTCTGTCTGTCTGTCTGTCACACCCGATTTTCTCGGAAACTATTTGACATAGAAAGGTGAAATTTGGTAATAATATAGGAATTGATGGCCTCATCAGAGCCATGTAGTTTTGAGAATTAAATTTTGACTTAAGGGGTTAGTTTTGGGGGGTGAAGTCGGAAGCGAAAAAAAAATTTTTTTACTAGGTCATCGAGTGTGATGTCAAATGAAAGCTTGTGAAAACACGAGTAAAAAATATATATATAATATTATACTTGCGCGCACTTTTCGTTGTGTTATTTTTAAAAATTCGCGAAATATCGCTGTCCCGGGCCTTATCTCGAAAACTACTTATCAAAAAATTTCGAAAAAATTCTGGAATATTCTCCACGGGGTGTAGATTGAACGAAAATTATCACGAGTGCATTACCTTTAATAATTTATATGGTATATAAAAAAAACAAAAATTTCAAGGTCATCAGATTTCAGTAAAGATTGGAAACAAACTTTGTTGAAAACTCATTTAGGGTGTGTTTTGTGAAGTCACTGATCATTTTATACCACCGTAACATAAATTTTGACTTAAGAGGTTCGTTTTGAGGGGTGAAATCGGAAGTGAAAAAAATTTTTTTTTACTAGGTCATCGAGTGTGGTGTCAAATGAAAGCTTGTGAAAACACGAGTAAAAATATGTATATATATATATATATATATATATATATATATATATATATATATATATATATATATATATACATATATATATATATATATATATATATATATATATATATATATATATATATATATATATATATATATATATATATATATATATATATATATATATATATATATATATATATATATATATATATATATACTCGTATATAATGTAATACTTGCGCACACTTTTCTTCGTATTACTTTTAAAAAATCGCTGTCCCCTACCTTATCTCGAAAAGTACTAATCAAAAAATTTTGAAAAAATTCTGGAATATTCTCCACGGGGTATAGATTGAACGAAAATTATCACGAGTGCATTACCTTTAATAATTAATTTATTTGGTATATAAAAAAAAAAACAGGATTTCAAGGTCACCAGTTTTCAGTAAAGATTGGAAACAAACTTTATTGAAAACTCATTTGGGGTGTGTTTTGTGAAGTCACTGATCATTTTATACCACCCTAACAAAAATTTTTATTTTGAAAACAATCAACGTACGGAACACTAATTGTGCAAGTTCAACTTGCACTTGACCGGTTTTTTGACATGAAATTTTATTTTTTTTTTTATTAAGGTAGTGGAAAATTAAATTTGAGCCTAACAATTACGGTATGCATTCATAAATACTTAATATTTCACATTTCATAAATACTTAGCAGGTAGGCCCCTTTTACTTGTCCAACAATAATCCTCAAACAATTTGAAACTCCATTTCCTCTGGTATCGCTTCCCTAAGTCTAAAACATCTTGGGGAAATTATTTGCCAAGTTCATTGCTAACAGCATAAATATGTTCGGGTAAAAATTGTGCGAATTCGAGAAGTTTATTAATTAAACCTTTTTAGTTTTCTGCTTGTTGCTGCTAACCAAAAAATTTTAATGACACAATTTTACGCGTTTTCTAAAGAGTATTTCCTTATTTTCTCTCACTGTTAGGTTTCAAGTTCTTCCAGGACTTTCCGCTATCATTCGGCTAGGAGGAGACGACTTGAACGCTCTCTTAAGCCATCTTATTTCCGGTGATTTTAGCACATGACATAATCGCTTTAATCTTCTTCTTTCAATTCTATTTGCAATTGTTTCTTCTGCTTTTATATGTCTTACTTTGTTATTATTTCTTTTCTCAGTTGCTAATTCAGCACTCCACACCCATAACTCTAGGCCATGATATAAATTTTATTCTACCAGTATCCGGCCCAGAGTTAACAATAATTTGCCTTTGGCTTTGCCAACGTTTGTGGAGCTTCTTACTTTTTCGACCACGATCTATTTCATACATTATTGTAGTATGTAATCCACTTTTCATCGCTCGTGATCAACTGCTTCGCAGATGAAAATTAAATCAAGTAGATATTATAACGTCAAATCATGTAATACTCAAAGAACCCTTTGTAACCAGCTTACCCCAAATAGTTTGAAACTGTCTGGTATTAGAGTGTTCAGTTCGTTGGCAATGTTACGGCTACTTACAGGCTAGTGTTGCTCAACGTTTACCAAAAGTCTATCAATTTGTGCAGAGCAAAATTTCCAGAATAAAAACCCCCTGAACCATCTTTTGGCTATTGGTTTTGATAAGGTATCTTCACCTTAAACAACGCAAATTTCTTTATAGACCAGCTCAGCATTTGTGCTTTTATCGACATAAAAGTTTAAAATGTAGCGAAACTTTGGAGAAATTTCGGTCATTTTCAAGCCGCTCTAAAATAAGTCTGAATAGACGAATTTCTATAGCTTTTACTGTCCAGTGTCAGTTTTCAACTGATGCTAAGTATGTCTCGATGCGTCTAATATTTCCTGAAATATGTCACTCAAGGTATCTAACGAGGAAAAGAAAAGACGCCATGCTGTGACGGTAACCCTTCATATATATATATATATATATATATATATATATATATATATATATATATATATATATATATATATAATAAAAGACTGTTTTTAGTCAATTTCCACTGGTTTATTTAAATTGCGATGACGCGTTTCGCTGTCGATGCAGCTTCTTCAGATCTACATTTTACACTATGTAGATCTGAAGAAGCTGCATCGACAGCGAAACGCGTCATCGCAATTTAAATAAACCAGTGGAAATTGACTAAAAACAGTCTTTTATTATATATATATATATATATATATATATATATATATATATATATATATATATATATATGTATATATAAAAGGGGTGTCCCAAAATTCACGCAAGAAGTAATTTTGATGAAAACACAGATTTATAAAGTATACAGTATAAGATTATGTATGGAATAACATATCAGGTAAATGACCTCCACGGCTTTGCTGGCACATACGCATTCTTTTGTTGAAATTTTCCATGACCGTTTTGCATAAATGGGGCTGAATTTCATTGATAAAGCGCTTAATTTCCTCCTTCAAGACGTGGGTGGTCGTGGGCTTGTTGGCATAAACCTCTGATCACCAAAACGGAATATTACACGAGCAGAAAATAACTCATGCAGTAATTGAATTGTTTCTCGTCTCATCTTGTTGAAACCACATGTCGCCCACATCTATATCTTGCAATTTAGGCACAAAAAATTGAATTATCGTATCGCGATAACGATCACCATTAACTGTAATTGCCTGGAAAATCGCATTTTCAAAGAAGAATGGTCCGATGATGCCTCCAGTCCAAACTCCGCACCAAACAGTGACACCTTGTGGATGTGTTTGTTTCGCAACAGTCACGTGTGGATTGTCTGAACCCCAAATGCGACAATTTTGTCGATTAACGCAGCCATCAATATGGCAATTAGCCTCATCGCTGAAGATGATTTTCTTCGAAAAATCAGTATCCACTTGTTGTTCCATAATATTCAACGAACTCTCTTCGTTGTGCGTGGTCAGTAGGCTTCAGTTCTTGAGTCAATTGAACTTTGTAAGCATGAAAATGCAAATCTTTCGTGAGAATACTCTGTAGAGAGCTTCTCGAAATGTACAATTCTTGACTACGGTACCGAATTGATATTCCTGGAGTCTCAGCAACACTCTCACGAACTGCTTCAACGTTTTGTGTCGAACGACTTGCGTGAATTTTGGGACACCTTTTATATATATAAATATATATATATATATATATATATATATATATATATATATATATATATATATATATATATATATATATATATATATATATATATATATATATATATATACATATATACATATATATATATATATATATATATATATATATATATATATATATATATATATATATATATATATATATATATTTAGCTTGCCCCAAAAAGTTTTATATAAATGGAGAAAAAATTTATCTTACCTAGTACAAAAAAATTTGTTCTTATTAAAAAATTCTGCATCACATAGAAATCCATAATCAAAAATTTAAAATATTTGATGGCATACAGGAAAAATAAAAAATAATTATTTATAATGAAGAGTAAAGGGTGTTTAAATTTAAATACAGAGCAAAATATTAATTCAGAATGTTAATAGGAATAAAAAAATTATGCTCACGTTTAGATTTGTGGCCTTCCTAGTTAAAAATTCAAAAGAACTCCAGTATACACCTCAGTCGGATTATTTATTGAATACAGGAAAACGAAATTAATTAAAAACTAGTGCACTAATTTTGATTGTATCATATTTTTGTTAAAAATTTGATAACCTTTTTAACTGCTTTGCAACAATTACATCCATAATAAATTTGTGCTAATATCATAACATAATCGATAAACCTTAGGTGTCGAGGATCATTCTTCACTTTTTTTCCACAAATTTACGCAATTCATCTCTATTTAAAGCTAGTTGTTTCGCCTCAGCCCAGGATTTTCCTCTTTTCTTCAGTATTTCATTCACACTATTGTTCCATGGTCCCCTCGGTCTCCTAATATCATTTTATTACGTCAGGAGTTATAGCTTCACATGTTTCCCTAATGAGTCTCTCAAGATGATCAACATCTTGAAATAGCCTTTTAAGATAAACCTTTTCTTTTAAGTAGCCCCATAAGAAAAAAGTTTAGAGGGATGATGTCCGGAGATTTTGGGGGCCAAGTAAACTGTACATACCTCCCTATTACTCTACCGTTAAAAATATGGAGAAGATAATCTCGAACATTTCTCGTACTGTAATATGATGCACCATCATGTTGTTACCATTTACGTTGACTTTCAATTATTGGTAGGCTATTGAGAAACTTAGGGAACTCATTATTTAAAAATTCTAGGTAACGTTCAGCATTCATATTATTTAGAAAAAAGAATGGTACAAATATTCTATCTCTAAAAATTCCACCCAATACATTGGTTTTAAACGAGTATTGATCTCGAGTTTATATACTGAAGTTAGGATTAACATCGCTCCACTAGCGATAGTTTTGAGAACTTACTGTCCCATTAGACGTAAATGTCGCTTCGTCAGAGAAAAATATTTGTCTTGCCATAAACGTGTTATCTTCAACTCTCCTTGAAACCAAGCACAAAATTCGAATCTTCGTTTTAAAATCTCCTGCTCCTAAAGTATGGGTAAATTAGGGTTTGTAGGGTTTAAATTTATTTCATCTTGAAATTCTGTCAACTGTAGTTTTACTCACATTCAATAAAGCCGATCTTTTCCGAAGTGAATCTTTTGGCTTTTCTACTACCGATAGCTTTACTTGATTTTGATTATCTTCATTTGAAACCCATGCCCGATGTTTCTTTTTAAATTTATTTTCAGCACTTCCATAAATCTTTAATTTATTTTTTAAATATCCTACAGTTGTGTGTACAATTTTATTTGAGTGTCTATTATTATAGATTTTTGCTGCTTCTCTGAAAGTTTTATAATTATTTTCAACTATAAGAACAATTTCAATTTTACCTTCAACACTCAATTTTATTTCTCAATTTCTAATTATTACCAATACAGACGGACGGTAGCTTTGAAGTTTATTGAGAGTTGTTAAGTATTCCTAAAGATATGTTCATTTATTTTCAGGCTAAAACTTGTAGTGATTTCGTTTTCTTTTATTCAGTAAATAATCCAATAATTACTGACGTATTTATTGGAGTTTTCTTGAATTTTTAACTAGGAAGGCTACAAATCTAAACGTGAGCATAATTTTTTAGTTCCTATTAACATTTTCATGTCATATTTCGCTCTGTATTTAAATTTAAACACAATTTACTGTTCAATATAAATCATTATTTTTTATTTTCCCCGTATACCGTCAAATACTTTAAACTTTTGATGCTTAGTTATGGATTTCCATGTGATGCAGACGTTGTTATCAAGAATCATTTTTTTTTTTGTAATATGTAAGATAAACTGACACCTTTTTAGCTACGCCAAGCTTTCGAAAATATTTCATTTTCTTCATCAGGGCTACAATTACAGTAGATTATCAGTATTTTTGAGATTAAGAGTAAAGATCAACCCTATTTTATATGTAACATTAAAGTACTTACTGCTAAGTGGGTGTGTTCAAAAATTCTTGTTTGTGGGGGCACTTTATTACACTTATTCATAAGAAAAAAAACCGGTCAAGTGCAAGTTGAACTTGCACAATTAGTGTTCCGTACGTCGATTGTTTTTCAAATAAAAATTTTTATTAGGATGGTATAAAATGATCAGTGACTTCACAAAACACCAAAAACACCCCAAATGAGTTTTCAACAAAGTTTGCTTCCAATATTTACTGAAAACTGGTGACCTTGAATTTTTTTTTTTTTAATATACCAAATAAATTATTAAAGGTAATGCACTCGTGATAATTTTCGTTCAATCTATACCCCGTGGAGAATATTCCAGAATTTTTTCAAAATTTTTTGATTATTACTTTTCGAGATAAGGTAGGGGACAGCGCTATTTTTTAAAAGTAATACGAAGAAAAGTGTGCGCAAGTATTACATTATATACGAGTATATATATATATATACATATATATATATATATATATATATATATATATTATATATATATATATATATATATATATTATATGTATATATTTATATATATATATATATATATATTTATATATATATATATATATATATATATATATATATATATATATATGTATATGTATGTGTATATATATATATATATATATATATATATATATATATATATATATATATATATATATGTATATATATATTATATATATATATATATATATATATATATATATATATATATATATATATATATTTACTCGTGTTTTCACAAGCTTTCATTGGACATCACACTCGATGACCTAGTAAAAAAAAAATTTTTTTCACTTCCGATTTCACCCCTCAAAACGAACCCCTTAAATCAAAATTGATGTTACGGTGGTATAAAATGATCAGTGACTTCACAAAACACACCCCAAATACGTTTTTTAACAAAGTTTGTTTCCAATCTTGACTGAAATCTGATGACCTTGAAATTTTTGTATTTTTTATACACCATATAAATTATTAAAGGTAATGCACTCGTGATAATTTTCGTTCAATCTACACCCCGTGGAGAATATTCCAGAATTTTTTCGAAATTTTTTGATAAGTACTTTTCGAGATAAGGCCCGGGACAGCGATTTTTCGCGAATTTTTAAAAATAATACAAAGAAAAGTTGCGCGCAAGTATAATATTATTATATATATTTTTTACTCGTGTTTTCACAAGCTTTCATTTGACACTACACTCGATGACCTAGTAAAAAAATTTTTTTTTCAATCAAAATAAACATGATATTGGGCTTGAAGTCAAGAACAGAGAGAATCTCTCATCCTTCCCTCAGACAAAAAAACTTAAATAAACTCCGAGACACTCTACGCACCAACTCCTATCCAATCCAACTAATAAATAAATTATTATTTAATTCAATCACACCCCCTGTACAACAAAACAACAATCTCACACCGGATATTAGTGCTTTCCTCTCTGAAAAACCCAATCAAAAGTTATTTTTCATTTCCATACATAAAAGACATCTCCACAAAAACTACTAAACTTTTCAACCAATCACCTAATTTAAGAATTGCTTTCAAACACAAAAAAATTATTAACAATATTTTCACTTGTCTAAAAGACAAAGATGAAATCATAAAAGTTTCAGAAGTAGTTTACAGCATCCCTTGCTCTCAGTGCGAAAAAATCTATATAGGACAAACATCTAGAGTCCAAAAAAGACAGTATCACTTCCCACAAAAGTGATTGCAGATTAAAGAAAAACTCTTGTGCGCTTGCCCAACATAGTAGCCAATTTTCACATGAATTTAATTTTGCTGAAACCAAAATCCTGTGTAAAGAGAGAAATCTCGGCAGGAGAATCTTTAGGGAGATGGTGGAAATCCACCTGGAAGCGAACTCGATCAATAAAAAAACTGACATTGAGGATCTGAGTTTAATTTTCTCCAATCTATTACAAATAGGCAGTCAAAATGAAAACTTTTACAATATCTCTGACATATTTCTTTGATAATAATCTCACTGATTTTCACTAAATTTTTAACTTTAAAACGATCAAAGAAAATGTCAACGTCATTCTACTTTCAAATATAAATTAACCACAACTTAACTAAGAGATAGAAACACACTGCCCTTAGCAAAATGACAAGAAAACATAACAAAAAAATTCTTTATAAATTAAAATCATTTTACAACCACACGTTTCTTTGTACTATTCTAACAAAATGAAGTAAAAATTTATTATATTTCCCAGAGATGAGTATGTCGAGTTTTTCTAGTGTTTTTTCCTGTTTTTTCTTATGAATAAGTGTAATAAAGTACCCTCACAAACAACAATTTTTGAACACACCACTTAGCAGTAAGTACTTTAATGTTACATATAAAATAGGGTTGTTCTTTACTTTTAATCTCAAAAATACTGATAATCTACTGTAATTGTAGCCCTGATGAAAAAAATGAAATGTTTTCGAAAGCTTGGCGTAGCTAAAAAGGTGTCCAAAACTTTTTAGTTCATTTCCAAAGACCGCTTAACCCAAAAAAATAATATTGCTATATATATATATATATATATATATATATATATATATATATATATATTATATATATATATATGATATAAATAAGGTTATTTTTATTATTTTATTTAAAATGTCTAAAAAACATAGCGATTACATAAGCCCTAGTATATTTTCAAAGCATAAAAGTTAGTTTTTGGATTACATTTATTATGAGCAAGAATATCGAACGGAGAGAAACTTTTTGACCAAACAAACCGACGGAAAGTTATGTATTTTCAGCCGGAAAATGGGTTGTAGTTTATATGTCGAGTAAATCATAAAGGATGGTTATCGAAGTTTTCTCATTCAGTTTGTAGATACAAGTTTGATTTAGTTTGGAAAACTGTATGTCAGTTAATACTCTCCTTCTTTTGCTTACGTTTTTTATATTTAGTAAAATAAGGCATCAGTCTAAAAATTTCTCATGAGGGAGAAGACAAATTACAATGAGGGAGAAGACAAATTACAACTAGTTATACTATTTTTTGCGTTAACGCTTCTCATTGCTATTCCATTTAATTCGTCATCCCTTGGAGGTATATTCTGCGAACAACTTCTCCTAATTCATATTTTTTTTATTCTCTGTAATTCTTTAACAACTTGGAATGGAATTTACCTACACCAGAAAATATGCTTTTGTAGTATATGGAATCACAATCGTTTAGTCATTTGACGACAAAGAGGAAACTTATTTATTTTTTCAGTCTTAATGTAAAAATTTGAGAGTTTATTTTCCCACAAATAACAGGCCAGACATCACAAAAAAAGACTATTACTGTTTTTTGGATAACAATTTTTCCACAAACTATCTAATAAATTTTCGAAGAAAAAAAAAAAAAACACATTCGTGGAGAAAAATTTATTCTTATAAGTTATTTTTAAATGTAGGTATGGTGACGAAATGATAGCTAATAATAAATTCTATTGAAATGGTTAACTTTGCGAGAATTTTATACTTGTTTCAATTTCCTTCCAGTGTGTTGCTAGAAATGACTTCTCGTAAAAAAATAATGGTGTGTATATAAAACAAGACAAACAAGAAAATTAATTATTGCAGAGCGCAATCTAGTGACGATTTGTAGAAGCTCCTGTAAACAGTTACTACTGAGTGAGTTACTGGTTTATACTAAGTCCACTAGATATCGCGTCCCATCACATTTCATTAAAAATGGAAGTCAAGTCAGGAAAGTTTTGTAATATTTCACGGCGCTCCACAGTGTGTCGACTAGTACAAGTTAGCTGGACAAAATTATTTTTTCACTTATTTCAATTGTTTATGTATATTCTAGGCATATTAAGTTATTTTAAGAAAAAAATCATCGCGTTGGTTTTTTTTATGGGCGTGGCAAATTTTTTCCCCTAAATTAGTCAGCTACGCAGACATATTTAACGATAACTCGGGAACAACTTGTCAGATTTTTATAAATAAAACATTAAAAAATGCGTAACAAAATTTTATTAAAGTTGATTGAATATTATTTTATTCTATCTTTTATCGTTTTGGAGTTATTTAGAAATTAATGGAGAGAAAAAAAATTTTTTTCGTGTAAAATTCATTATTTTTTTCGGTAAAAAAAACGCAATAACAAAAGAAAAACAAAATATTATTTTTGTTTTTGTTTATGTTTATGTTTTATTTAATAAGGCTTGCAAATTTATTTCAGCACGAGTTTCTGTTATAGCAATGTGCTCCTCTGCAGGGTAACAGGCCTGTTTGGACTTTTTTAAACTAAAAAATATGACGGAAACACATTATGCCCCGCCTTCCTAGTTTGCTTGTAAGAATGCGTTGTTGACTTAGAATTTATATAGTAAGCTAAGGCTTCGTCACTACTTAATTGCCTAGGATTAACGGAACTGGTATTTTTAGACTTAATAATATTATCTGGGCTCTCACTTATGTCTCTAATCACATTGGCAATTTTCCTTTGCCCTGCTGAACGTACAGCAATTTCGGCAGCAGTCACCAATTCACTGACACTTCGGGATTCTACGAGTTCCACGACGCGACGTTTCTTCGTCTTAAACGACGATTCCTCGAAATCTTTGCGAGGTCTTCCTGCAGGAGTCACATTCTCACTTGATGTTGAAGGTTGTGGCCCAAAAGAACTCGCAGTAAACTGTATGTCTGCTTCATCCAACCAATTCTTATTTTTAATTAAAAAACGCTCCTTCGACTTTACTGAAGCCAACCATTTAGCACCAAACTTATTAGACAAGTTGGATATCTTCAACTTTATTTCTTTTTAGCTGCTTTCAGTAATGTCACCAAAGTGAAATTTTGAAGAAAAAAAGTCATATACACGCGAGTTTATTTCATTCTTCGTGTGTTTCAACCACTCCTCAAAAAAAAGGCTACCCTTGAAATAGAGTAAACGTGTTCTGGAAAAAAAGAAAAAAAAACATGTTGTACTGAAGTGTGCTAAACAATATGTGTATTTTTACGAAGAATAAAGTTATTTCTGTGTAATATCTAAAAACTAGCCCGGATAGAGGTGAATGTCTGTATATTCTGAACTTTCAAAGTTTTTTTTTTAAAAAAAACACGCTAAAATATATAGGCTATTTAATAAATATACTAAAAATTCAAATTAATAGATTCTGATTAAAAAAAAATACATTAAAAAATAGTACTTACCCTCAGTATTAATATTCATCACAAAAACTTTCACAATATTACAATATGTCACTATAAGATGTGCACGAAAGTGTCGCTAAATTGCAACTGATTGATTGAAAGAGCTGCATTAAACTCATTACCTGACTTCTGACGCTTATGACTCGCCGCTTGCAAATTTGATAAACAACCTTTTCTCGGAATTCGGGGTTTGGTGGTGTTGTTTACGTTTTGCAAATAAGATTTCCTGGAAATCATAACATGAATTTTGTCCACCTAGCATGTTCTACGCGACACACTGTGCGCTCCTGTGAAAAAGTCGTTGCTCCCCAGAGCATCGACATTTTGAGAACCACTGGTTTAGAGCACTTAATTATAATTAGCATTTTAATTTATATCATGATAAAATTACCGAACCATTTAATTTGCACTGCATTTAGTTTACTAATTTATATTCAAAACCTGTTTGGTTTAGAGAGGAAAATCATATAATTAATATTTAATAATATTTCCGGGCTCAACAAGAACTTCCAAGTATTGCGATATAAATTTAAAACATGGGGAATTTTCTTAAGAAAAAACATAATGTTCATTATGTTTATTAATTATTTATTCCTATAATACTTAGTTGCTTTTTATATCCCAGGTAGCCAATCGGTTCTCAAATTCAAGAAGTTACCTATTACATATCGTGGAGAATTTTATTTTCAAATGTAAGTATGGTGATGAAATGATAGCTCATAACAAATTATATTGAAATGGTCAACTTTACGAGAGTTTTATACATGTTTCAACTTGCTTTCATTATCCGTGTGTTTCTAGAAACAACTTCTCCTGAAAAATTAATGATTTTTATTTAAAAAAAGAGTGTAAAATAGTTGTCCTTGGCATATCTCGAAATAAGATTCATGATTAATTCCACTTAATTAATTATGGAGAAAGAGTGATTTTTTTAATGATACGAGGCTGGTTTGAAAAGTCCGTGCAAAAATAAAAACTACTTATGTGTTTGGGGTAAACCTTTTTTATTTTTCGACATAGTCTCCTTTTAGGCTTATACACTTCGTCCAACGATGTTCTAGTTTGTTGATCCCTTCCGAATAATAAGATTTGTCCCAGTCTGCAAAATATCCATTAGTGTCTGCAATCACCTCCTCGTTTGAATAAAATCTTTGTCCCGCCAGCCATTTCTTCAAATTGGGGAACAAATAGTAGTCCGAGGGAGCCAAGTCTGGAGAATAGGGGGGATGTGAAACGAGTTGGAATCCTATTTCCATTAATTTTGCGACCACAACTGCTGAGGTGTGTGCTGGTGCGTTGTCGTGATGGAAAAGGACTTTCTTGTGGGCCAATCGCGGGCGTTTTTCTTGCAGCTCGGTTTTCAAAACGGTCCAATAACGATGAATAATATTCACCTGTAATAGTTTTACCCTTTTCCAGATAGTCGATGAGGATTATCCCTTGCGAATCCCAAAAGACAGTCGCCATAATCTTTCCGGCCGAAGGAACGGTCTTCGCCTTTTTTGGTGCAGATTCCCGCTTGGTAACCTATTGTTTAGATTGTTGTTTGATCTCAGGAGTATAGTAATGTATCCATGTTTCATCCACAGTGACGAAACGACGCTTAAAGTCCTCCGGATTTTTCTGGAACAGCTGCAAACCATCCTTGCAACACTTCACACGATTCCGTTTTTGGTCAAGCGTGAGCAATCGCGGCACCCATCTTGCGGATAGTTTTCTCATGTCCAAATGTTTATGCAAAATATTATGTACCCGTTCAGTCGAGATGCCCACAGCACTAGCAATCTCACGCACCTTAACTCTTCTGTCATCCATCACCATATCATGGATTTGATCAATGTTTTCTGGAATCGTAACCTCCACAGGCCGTCCAGAACGTTCAGCGTCACTTGTGCCCATATGGCCAGTCCGAAAATTTTGAAACCACTTATAAACTGTTCTAATCGAAGGTGCAGAGTCACCATAATGTTTATCAAGCTTCTCTTTAGTCTCCTGAGGCGTTTTGCCTTTCATAAAGTAATGTTTAATCACCACACGAAATTCTTTTTCGTCCATTTCTTGAAAATCACTCGACTTCCTTGATTCACACGAATGCCAAACACAAAGAAATAGACCAATATGGCCGAAACTTGGTGTGCATTCATTCAAGAGATGCTACTAACTAAACATGACCTCGATACGCGCCGGTGGTACCATCTCTCGGACTTTGCACGGACTTTTCAAACCAGCCTCGTATGTGTAACAAAATAAATAATATATAATTGGATAAAGCATTATAATCTTGATTTTTACTTTTAAAAACTACATACCGGATTCTTTCCTTGTTTTGATGCGGATAGATAATAAAGTATCGGTTACATGTTTGCTCACTTGCGAAAGTTAACTATAGCTTATTCGTAAGCTCAGTGTTAGCAATAGTAGTGTAGCTTAAAAAGTTTGAAGGTGCTTTGAAAGGTGCCGATTATCACCACTTTTCTTCAACTCCTGCTAATACGGGGATTCACTTTTTTTAATATGCTAAGCTATTTTAAAAAACTCCATAAATAATAATAACCTGCCAAATGCAAGTCGGATTTGCGCAATTAGTGTTCCGTAAGTTGATTGCTTTTAAAATAAAATATTTTATTACGGAGGTACAAAATGATCAGTGACTTCACAAAACACACCCCAAAGGAGTTTTCAACAAAGTTTTCTTTCAATTTTTACTAAAAACTGATGACCTTCAATTTTCGTTTTTTTATATACCAAATAAATGATTAAAGATGACTCGTGATAATTTTCGTTTAATCTACACCTTGCGGAGAATATTCTAGAATTTTTCCAAACGGGAAGAGACACTCATTTTTCGCAATTTTTTAAAAATAATACAAAGAAAATTGTATTGTTACATTATTTTACATTTTTGAACTCAGGTTTTTACAATCTTTCATTTGACATCCGACTCGATGGCCTGGTGCCGATTTTTCTTCAACTCCTGTTATTACAAAGACTCACTTTTTTCAATATACTAAGCTATTTTAATAAACTCTATAAATAATGACAATTTAGCATTTTTATTCATTACTAGCAACTGCCAGCGAAACCTATGTTAATTGGTTAGAGCTTCTCTCTATACTATGTTTAATGTTTTATTACTTTTTGGTAGCAAAATATATTGATTTTCTGGAGTTCTGACTCTTGACAACGCGACATATAATTGGCCATGAGGAAAACATTCCTGTCTCAAGTCGATTCCCACGAGTCAAAATTTGTCCTTGGGACTTGTTTATTGTGAGAGCAAACGACACTTTTACCGGAAACTACAACCGTTTGAGATGAATCGGTAGATCCGTTGGGATCATGGGAATATGAGGAATAGAAGCTAGTGTTGTTATATTTTGCGTGTAAAGCCACTGTGACGTATTTCAAGGAAGTCGCGATTTTCTTTTACGAATATTATTGTCTTCAGATACTACTTAATCTTTAATAGCAGCCACATATGCACAGTTTCCTAAATGAAAAATAACCGACCAAGTGCAAGTGGGACTTGCGCAATTAGTGTTCGGTACGTTGATTGCTTTTAAAATAAAAACACACTCCAAATAAGTTTTCAACAAAGTTTTTTTCCGATCTTTACTGACAGACAACTGATGACCTTCAAATTTTTGTTTTTTTGTTACATATCAGATTAATTAATAAAGGTAATGCACTCGTGATATTTTTCGTTCTTGTCAAGAATATTTC
>CM032449.1:203604553-203742053 GCA_019049505.1 Pachyrhynchus sulphureomaculatus
GTAAATAATAATCACTTTTTAAAAGTCATACACTTATATTAAAAGAATAGAGACTGATACGTGAGACAATCTTGAAATAATTGAAACTTATATGATACACGAATTAGTTATATAAAAGGCGGTTCTCCACATTATTGTATGCAGCACTGATTTTCAAAAAATGTTCAAAACTTCGGTTACGTTAGCTTCTTCCTTATTGGTAATAAAATCCTATTCGAATGGCATCTCGATTAAAAAAGTTGATAAAAGCAATAAATTTCTAAAACCCTAAAGCTGTCAACCATATATATATATATATATATATATATATATATATATATATATATATATATATATATATATATATATATATATACATATATATATATATATATATATATATATATATATATATATATATATATATATATATATATATATATATATATTACAGTCAAAAAGTAAGATGAATGTTTGAATAAAACACAAATTATTTATTAATTTATCCTAATTTATTTTGCCTCCCTCAACGTAATCACCTCCCACTGCAAGACACTTATTCGAACTTT
This sequence comes from Pachyrhynchus sulphureomaculatus, assembly GCA_019049505.1. Lineage (NCBI taxonomy): Eukaryota > Metazoa > Arthropoda > Insecta > Coleoptera > Curculionidae > Pachyrhynchus > Pachyrhynchus sulphureomaculatus. Next base: position 203,605,102 of record CM032449.1, read on the forward strand.
TTTACCAGTCTGTCAAACAGTTTTTATACTCGGCTTCAGAAATTTCCTTCTAAACGGCCAGCGAATTCTCTTGAATAGTTTCTATTGGCTCAAAAACGGTCTACAAAGTGGTTTCGTCGATCGGGAGAACAGGAAAAAATTACGTGGTGCTGTATCTGGTGAATATAGCGCTTGTGGGACGATATTCGTTTGATTTTTGGACAAAAATTTACGAATAATGATTCCAGTGTGCTATGGTGCATTATTGTGATGCATAAACCATGAGACCAAGACGAAAAGCCACACGAGACAGGCTTAAATTATTCTTCAAAATTGATTGAATTGATCCATGTGATATTTTAGTGATATCTACAATATCTTCAATGATTAGTCGGTGATTACTAAACACAACATTCTTAATTTTCCTGACGTTCTTTTATTGGTTGACGTAGAAGGCAAGGTTCATTTTCAACTTCTTCTCTACCAGTATTAAAGTCTTTGCACCACTTGTAAATGTTTCATCGCTCTAACACTTTCTCAACATTTTTAATTCATCAGCACAAGATATTTATTTTTTATGCAAAGTTTAATACAAATTCTTTGCTCAACAAATTTATCCATTTTAGACAATCACCGACTAATTTTTCTTGCACATACAAAACATGCTGTAAATTCTAAACTACTGCACAGAATGACTTGAAGTTTATTTCAGATACCAAAGCCAGCCATACGAACTAAAAAAATAAATAGCTGTAACAATACGAAACGGGAGCGAATTTTAAGAACAATATTCACCTTATATATATATATATATATATATATATATATATATATATATATATATATATATATATATATATATATATATATATCTTTGCTTTTTTATAAGCCCTCATCTACCCCACTTTCGGATATAGGCCTCTCTCATATTACGCCATGCGTTTCGGTCTTCCGCTTTTCTATACCATGACAATCCTGGTTGTTTTTATATCGTCTGCCCAACGTTGAAAAGGTCTACCTCTGTTCCTGCGTTCGCCCCAAGGCCACCATTTAATGACTTTGGTACACCATCCTCGCTTCCTTACAGCGTGTCCTGCCCTGTTCCATTCTAGTGTGGTTATTCGTTGGATAAGATCGGTCACCTTAGTCTTATGTCTAATCCACTCGTTGGTTTTGTAATCTTTTAGGGATATATTTAGTATTCGGCGTTCGACTGTTCGCTGGTGTACACTTTTTTATGTTTTTATCTCAAGTACTTGACTTTATCGGCTACTATTACATCTTCTTGTTTGTTCTTGTCATTTGTGCAAACTTTGGCCTTGTTCATGTTCATTTCTAAACCAATCTTTCCGGATATATATATATATATATATATATATATATATATATATATATATATATATATATATATATATATATATATATATACATATATATATATATATATATATATATATATATATATATATATATATATATATATATAATGAATTACTTGTATCAACGTACAAGGTTTTAATTACTTTTACTCTCTTATTTGAAAAGTTAGGCAAAAATGTTAACTTTAGTTAAGACCATATATGTTTTTGGTAATGTATTTAAGCTAGAAATCCAAGACCTTCATAAAGTTTTTAACATTATTATTGCGTCTGCCTTTTGTTATATAATTTTTAATAAATATGTCAGGTGTATTCCACTATTCATTTTTTGAAAAAACTTTTTTTAAACCAATTCTTAGTTTTAACTTATTACTGTTAAAATTCTTCAAATAAACAAGTGCTATGAGAAAAACTATTTTTCTTCCTTATTTTCTACAATATATGTTGCATTTCTAGAATTAAGAGAATTAAGAAATAATATACAATGATTTGCAAGATACAAAGTTCAGGTAATATGTAAAAAACGCCAAGCGTTATTCCTTCTGTTTTAAGACCAAAAAAATCTTCAAAAAAATTATAGTTCTATTTTTGTCTCAACTTTTTAAATAGATGAGTTACAGAGGTCATCCATTTGCAATCAACAATCTCATACAGTGACTATCATAAAAATTACGATCAAAGAAAGTAATTGGTAATTTCTTATAAATACTTCTAATATAAATATTTACTGTTAGTTCCATCAAGATAATGATTTCCTTCAAGCAATATCATCTCTATCTTGATTAAATTTTCGTCCATGGAGGGCAGTGGTACCTCTTTCGCTCTCCCCTTAAATCCGCCTATGACTATACGATTTTCCTTTTCTTATCATTTACCGCTTTTACAATTCCCTTTATATTAAGGGTAAACTTAAACTAGGCGGTAATATGGGCGTAAGAATTATTATTCGAGCATACAAGTTTAGCACGTACTCTGTTTATATCCTAAGGCTCCAGAGAGGTAAAACGAGTTAACATAGTAAATCCTTTAAACTTGTGAGTCGCGTGTCTGAAATAGATACGTTTAAGGATTTATAAATTGTTTCATTACTCCGAGAATAAGACGATTTTCTAATTAATAACAGAGAGATGGCTTTTATTAAAGAATGTAATTAAATTTGTTAGATAATTTTATCTTAGGTAGTGATGAAAGTCTATCCATCTGTATTAGAAGACTTTCTGGAAGTATTACACATGCTTTAAAATTAAAAGCAAGATTACTTAAAATGGAAATTGTTGTAAACAACCATAGGCATCAAAAAACACATCTCAGATTTGATTACTCCTCTCCTGAAAATCCAGGAGTCTACAGTATCCAATGTAGCTGTGGTAAAATCTATATCAGTGAAACGAACAGGAAAATATTTACTCGATTTAAGGAACAGCAAAGGCAGTAAAAGATTGGAAGCCTTTGAAATGAGGCTGTATCGTAGGATGCTGAGAGTATCATGGGTAGACCGAGCCGCGAATGAAAGAAATCGTCAAAAAATGAATAAGAAAAAGGAGATTTTAGTTGCCATTAAGCAATATAAACTCGAATACCTCGGCCACATTATGAAGAATGAGAGCAGATTCCATCTGTTACAGAATATACTGCAAGTTAAAGTGTGTAGATGTCGTGGCTGAAAAATTTTCGCACTTGGTTTTCAATAACCACCATGCAACTGTTTAGGGCGGCCGTCAACAAGGTGATGATAGCTAATATGGTTGCCAACGTTCGGAATCGATAGAAACCGAGAGAAAAGGGAGAAATGGTAGTACTTCTTCGTAGCATTTCCACTTTGGCACTTGCAGAACATCCCCAGAAAACAGAACACCTGATCCTTTTTTTGACAAGTCAAAAATTCCTGCAACAAGTTTCTTTTTCTATCATAGAAAAACACAGGGATCTGTCGAAATATTTAAATATCTCAACAAAATTAATTATGACACTGGTCTTTACGTTTCACCAATTTGATTAATCATGAAGGTCCGCCCTCCCATCATCCCGGTCCGCTAACATGAAAGGCATGTGCAATCGGAATTAAATCTCTTTTGTACGAAATTCCGAAGAAGTCAATTCTCGGAACAAGCTCTGAAGAAGCCGGCAGGATCATCGGAGAAACGTCAGCATCATTCATTCTATAAACGCAGGAGAAATTTAGAAGAATTATACCCATAAGCTGTGTACCACGTGGAAGTTTCCAAAAATACAGTCGGTCAAGTGAGAACATGTCGCCTATAACATGTATTCAATAAAAGAAATGCCTATTTTTAGGTTGCTGTTGGCCTGCAAACAATGCTTTGTAGAGAGAGATTCATTTCTAACCTCATTTATGGTTAAATAGTACAAAAAATCAAACATGAGTGCTTCGCGCTTTGAGGTTGAAAATAAAACCTACAGCGGCTGAAAAAGTCGAGGGCATTCATTAGCAAGAATGAAATGATACTACTACGTTGATAATCTACCAAAACGTGGTTAGAGAAGAAGAGTGTCCGACAAGGTCAAAAAAAATTACTATTAACATGTTTTCTTGAAATCCGCAATTAAGTTTGAGTCAAAGGATACAAAAACTAAAGCAAAAGGGTTACACTTATATCGGGGCTAACGATTTGAAATGTGGATATTACCACTACAAAAATAAAGTGTTTGGTGTAGTGGTGACATATACTGAATAGTATCATTGTGGCAAAGATTCCACATTCCCAACTTAGTTGAAATGTGGAGTACAATCAAGAAACAATTGATGAGCGAAAAACACAGAGAGAAGCAACTCACATGTGCAGAGAAAAAACATAGGTCGAGAATGGAATAATGTAATCTTTCTTCTTCGTTTTAGGATTATGTTATCACCCCATGAGCTTAACCAATTTCCACTAGCTAATTGATTCAATGAACCATGAAACACCCTGTGCAGATCCATGTTTCTGGGATATCTTTCGGAAAAAGGTTCTGAGAGACTCTTTATCTTTACCTACAATTTGAACGCTTACAAAATGCTCTAGGTCTACAAGAAGGCGTTAGTACCGACTTCCAAACGATGGTTTGTCGATTAAAATGAGGAGTGGATTCTTCAAGAAGATAACGACCTCAACCGTCAGAGTAAAACATGTAGTCAGTTGAAAGGCGAATCCGATATCGTCACACTAGATTGGCTATCCCAGTCGTCCGAAGCAAACCCACAGCTTCGTAGTAAAAAGGTGTACACAGTGAAGTAGCAGTTACTTCAAATTCGGGCAATTTGGAAATCTTTGCCCCAAGAATATGCGGAAAATCTCGTCGACAGTATGCTCCGAAGATGCCAGGCGGTCATCGACGCTGACGAGCTACTGAATTATTATCATTTCAGTGGCAACCCTTTCCTGTCGAATAATGTAAAAAACCTAGAAAAAAAATAAATTTTTCAATGAACAATGTGCGACACTCTCTTACTTGACCAGCTGTAAAATTATAATTTAAAATAAAATTTTAAATGGTGATATTTCAAATTTCGATCTTGTCCATTCACTTCACAGATAAAGAATTATTTAACTTGAAAGGCGTCAACAATTTTAGGAATAATTGACTTAAGGGGGTATTCTGGTCTAGCGGTTTCAAAAAATCGTTTTTTTTGCATAGCTGTTATTTAGTACAGAGAATATTTCTGCAAAACCATTTTGCTCGATTTACAATATTAACAAAGTTATCGCACTATATAGGAAGCGGTATTCGGCGCGCTTAGTGCTGGGGCCGCGAGTACAAGTGTTCTCGTCTCATTCGGACGGAGAGGCGTTCGTCTGGCTTCGCTCGAGAAGAAAGAGCACCACATAGGGAAGAATTATCAGCTCTGCACGATTTTTTTGAGTAACGAAAAGGTATACTCTATTTATCGGGAATCGGTGATTGGTTGTAAGTAAAACTGTCTGTGTATAATCATTACACAAAACTTTAAACGCATTTTTCTCGAAACAACTTTTTTCAAATCAACGACCATGATATCTCAAAAATCAGTTGAGTAATTGAGTCGTACTTATGTACAAATCTTTAGCATATACAGTCAGTCCAAAAAGTCTCTATACACCACCTGTTTTCTATACTATTTTTTCGCTTATATTTAACTAATTAATTGGAACTATCAGAAAACATGTTTAAATTAATATTTGAAACTTAACCAGCGAGGATTAGTATTAAAAACAAGTACGAAACATTTTATTTAGAAGCTACATCATTGTTATAAAAATGTAAACAAAATTAATGTTAAAAAAAATTTCCGTATACTTAACAATTACCGATAATAGTTTAAAGGAGTTTAAGGAAAAATAGCAACTTCGTTTAAACTAATATTTAGTGGGACCTCCGTTGCCCTTGATAATCTTCTGTATCCTTTTTGTCATGCTTGTAACCAGCTTTCTAGTAACTTCTGCTGGCACGTTCCCCCATGCGTTCAATATTCTGTTTTTTAATTCTTCTCTATTTGAAACATTATGTTTGCGAACGCGCCGTTTCTCCCATAAATGCTCTATGGAGTTAATATCGGATGATTGCGGAAGTGTATGAAGCTGTCGCACATTATGGATCCTCCATTCTCGCACCAAGTTTGCTGTATGTTTCGGATCATTGTCCCGTTGGAAAATGTATCTTTTTTCGAGTGCTAATTTTTGGACACTTTCAGTTAAATTGTCTCTCAAAATGTTCAGATAAACATGCTGATCCATGGTACTATTAATAAAACGTAAATTTCCAACCCCTCCAGCGGACATGCATCCCCAAAATAGAACAATGCCACCCCCTTGTCTCACCGTGGAACAAATCTTTTTAATATCATGCGGTATTCTTTTTCTCCAAACGTTAATTCTATCATCAGACCCAAAAAGGTTAAATTTTAGTTTCATCACTAAAAATTACGGATTCCCAAAATTCGACGTATTCCCTAGGAAAAGCTAACCACTTTTTAGGAGTAGCTTTCGAAATTAACAGCTTTTTCCTCGCTGTACACCCCTTATAGCATGCCCTGTGTAAGCAATTTCTCACTGTTTGTGAACAAACATATTTCGAAAATAGTTCCCGTACTTCTTCTTTTAATTTTGGTGTACTTTTGTCTAAGAATACTGGCCTATTCACGTGGGGTCAGTTTCTTGGGACGACCGGAGCGTGACCGAATTTTATAGGAACCCGTTGATTTATATTGGTTTACAATGTACTAAACAGTAGCATGCGACTTTTTAACAATTTTTCCTGTACGTCTTTCCATCTTTCCACAAATCAATTATGATCTTTCGAACTTGAAATGGAATTTCATAATTTCTCTCATTTTTAATACTACTTTGAAAACCCACTGCAAAATTACTAGCAACAAGTGACAGATTATAAAGTATGGCCGAAAATTATTCATTTGTTTTCAGTTTAGCGAGCAATAGATAGCTTGATAAAATGCTGCTGATAATAACGTGTTTTTTTCAATGTAGTTCTTGAGTGTACGGAGACTTTTTTGCCATTAATTTTGTTTCCATCTTTATAACAATGATGTAATTTCTAAATAAAATATTCCGTAGTTGTTCTTAGTACTAATCCTCGTTGATTAAGTTTCAAATATTAATTTAAAACATGTTTTCTCATAGTTCCAATTAATTAGTTAAACATAATAGAAAAATAGTATAGAAAGCAGGTGGTGTATGGAGACTTTTTGGACTGACTGTATGTGGCTATAGCCTATACCACGATGAAGTCAAAATTTTTTGTTTTGTATTTTTACACCCCTTTAAAAGTAAAAAAAAAAATGGTCCAAAATCGATATTCAGTTTTCTACATTGCGCCATTTTTTTCCATTTTTAAGATTTTTTTTTTCATTCTGGTACCGGCTATAGCGACATTGCTACTAATTAAGAATCTCCTTGATTTTTTTGTTTCTAATGAACAGAATTGCTGAAGTCATGTTGGCATATATTTTTAACATTGATTATTTGTAATTGTTTAGTAGTATAGAAATTTGCAAACATATTTCAAACATATATAAATATATTGTAAAAAACCACTTTGCAATAACCCTTATACTTTTTCTCCAAAAAAAAAAAATAGCAAATATAGCATAAAATCTCGACCGAAAGACCAGAATACCCCTTTAATTGGTTGTACAAATAATGTTAACATTGTAAATTTGCTTATTTTCTGTACATTAGTTGGTCCATCCGATTTAAAATTAAAAAAATATACATTTAAATATATAAATCTTATTAATTCTGATAATATATGTAACCTAATTTGCGCACTAGTAAAAAAATATTTTCAATAAAAAGTCACTTTGCGCACTGACATTGATGCTCAAACGTTATTTTTTACGGCTGTAGAAAAATATAATTAATTGAGAACGGTAACAAACATCGCTGGCTTCCCACACATAATAATACTTCCTTATTGTACTGCTACATCTTTCCCTTACGGTAAAGCTTTAAAAAGAGAACATCAACAACATTTGATGTATCATAAATTATGCTCGTTTTACAAAAACACATTTTCCCTGCTTCTCATGTCACTTAAGAGTAATATGTTGTCTCACATAATCATGTTATATAAGTCTTGTGTACTAAGTTTGCTGAGAGCAAGGTGAAAAATAAAACTTGTTAAAAAGATGTATAATGTAACAAAGTAAATAATACATATCATTGGCTTTTAAAAAAATATTCGATCTTGTTAAATTACGTAATATTTCCTCTCACTATTACAGTCTGTCAAGTAGGAACGTGTCGGCGATAATTCATTTTTGGTAGATGTGATTCTAGCGATTCAACAAAAAATCAGTAAAGGGAACGCATTTTAGTAAAAGTATTAGTCGATCTCGAACTTTCGTTGGTGTTTGTTAAAAACGTTGATGATCTACCAGAAGGTGGTTAGAGTGGAAGAGTGTCGGACAAAAAAATGATTATTAACATGTTTTCCCGAAATCCTCAGTTAAGTTTGTATCATTTTAACGAGACGAAAAATGTTGACGACTTGCCAAAACGTGGCTCGGTAGGCAAAGTCAATCCGAAACTCAAAACACAATTCGTGGCTTTGTTTTCACGGAACCCGAAATTAACGCTGCGTCAAGGAGCGGCAAAATTGAGAAAATCTAGTTTGAATGTGTCCCATGAGACCATTTGACAATATCTTCGTACGCTTAATCTCAAATTCCGGAGCACATTTAAGAAATCTTTGCTGGGCGAAAATCACATCGCGAAGCGGCGCGTTGCTTGGGCCGACGATGAGATACTAGAGTGGCCCTCACAATCGCCGGACGTCAACCTTATTGAAAACGTTTGGTCCCTTGTAAAGAAAGCGCAGAGAAAAGATTCTGAGGACTTTGACTCAGTTGTCTCGCGAGATTCAAAAGTCGTCGACAGCATGCCTCGAAGATGCCAGGCGATTATTAATACAGGAGGCGATTGGACAACTTACTAAGGCAATTGCGCCATTGTTAGCACACTAAAGAATACATTGATGACAAAAAATGTTCTCGAAACACATTTTTTCAAGAATACGAGCGGTCACGTTCTTACTTGATAGACTCTAATTAAAGAATAAAATCAGATTTCATGTAAAAGTTTAATGGCGACGGTATAAAACTCAAGAGCAAGTTTCAAAAGAAGACTCATATGTTTCATGGGTACTACTATGGTTTAGTTGTCCGAGTTTGGTAGCCCCAGATGGTACTATATATATATATATATATATATATATATATATATATATATATATATATATATATACATATATAAATATATATATATATAATATATATATATATATATATATATATATATATATATATATATATATATATATATATATATATATATATTATTTTTTTATTGAGTGTAAGGTTCTTTGATCTTGGCATATATATATATATATATATATATATATATATATATATATATATATATATATATATACGAGGCTGGTTTGAAAAGTCCGTGCAAAAATAAAAACTACTTATGTGTTTGGGGTAAACCTTTTTTATTTTTCGACATAGTCTCCTTTTAGGCTTATACACTTCGTCCAACGATGTTCTAGTTTGTTGATCCCTTCCGAATAATAGGATTTGTCCAAGCCTGCAAAATATCCATTAGTGTCTGCAATCATCTCCTCGTTTGAATAAAATCTTTGTCCCGCCAGCCATTTCTTCAAATTGGGGAACAAATAGTAGTCCGAGGGAGCCAAGTCTGGAGAATAGGGGGGATGTGAAACGAGATGGAATCCTATTTCCATTAATTTTGCGACCACAACTGCTGAGGTGTGTGCTGGTGCGTTGTCGTGATGAAAAAGGACTTTCTTGTGGGCCAATCGCGGGCGTTTTTCTTGCAGCTCGGTTTTCAAACGGTCCAATAACGATGAATAATATTCACCTGTAATAGTTTTTTTTTTACCCTTTTCCAGATAGTCGATGAGGATTATCCCTTGCGAATCCCAAAAGACAGTCGCCATAACCTTTCCGGTCGAAGGAACGGTCTTCGCCTTTTTTGGTGCAGATTTCCCCTTGGTAACCCATTGTTTAGATTGTTGTTTTATCTCAGGAGTATAGTAATGTATCCATGTTTCATCCACAGTGACGAAACGACTCTTAAAGTCCTCCGGATTCTTCTGGAACAGCTGCAAACCATCCTTGCAACACTTCACACGATTCCGTTTTTGGTCAAGCGTGAGCAATCGCGGCACCCATCTTGCGGATAGCTTTCTCATGTCCAAATGTTTATGCAAAATATTATGTACCCGTTCAGTCGAGATGCCCACAGCACTAGCAATCTCACGCACCTTAACTCTTCTGTCATCCATCACCATACCATGGATTTGATCAATGATTTCTGGAGTCGTAACCTCCACAGGCCCTCCAGAACGTTTAGCGTCACTTGTGCCCATATGGCCAGTCCGAAAATTTTGAAATCACTTATAAACTGTTCTAATCGAAGGTGCAGAGGCACCATAATGTTTATCAAGCTTCTCTTTAGTCTCCTGAGGCGTTTTGCCTTTCATAAAGTAATGTTTAATCACCACACGAAATTCTTTTTCGTCCATTTCTTGAAAATCACTCGACTTCCTTGATTCACACGAATCCCAAACACAAAGAAATAGACCAATATGGCTGAAACTTGGTGTGCGTTCATTTCGCAAACCAGCCTCATATATATATATATATATATATATATATATATATATATATATATATATATATATATATATATATATATATATACATACATACATACATACATATATATATATATATATACATATATATATATATATATATATATATATATATATATATATATATATATATTATTTTACGTGTTCGGAGTTAGATCATTAAGACTATTTTTAGATTTGTTTTTTATATTTATTGACGTTTCGACCTTCAGAAGAGGTCTTCTTCAACAGACGAAATTAGAAGAATTGAATTTGGATAAGTAATTAATTTGTTTGTCGTGCATTTCAGGGTAAAACATTTGTAGCTTTTCGAAGTTTTTAATTTAAAACACTTAACTGTATAAAATAATGAAGGCCTATCCTTAGAAATTAGTTCATTGTATTGGGGTATTAATTTTAAAATACTGTCAAAAACACATTTTTACATTTTACAAACAACCACTTAACGTGAAGGACTTTATATGACTGGTAGGTACATACGGTTTAGGTTGTTTACATCTGTTTTTCCGTTGAATGCAGTGGGTGTCGTCTGTATGTGTATAGATTCCAGTATTTCTCTTTTTTGGTATTTGTTTCGGTTTTGATAATTTTGATGTTTTTGAAATCAAAGGTATGAATTTTATTCATTTCATGATTTGTAAGAGCTGTACTGTTTTTTTGTCGTACCTATGGCCCTTTATTCTATTTTCTAGGTACTGGCTTGTTTGCCCAACGTATGTTCCTCCACAGCTATTACATTTGATTTCGTAGACTATGTTACTTTTTTTATTATTTAAGGTTTTGGTTTTAAGCCTGGAAAAACTGGATGAGAGCAGATTATATGATTTGTAACATAAATGAGTTTGGTAGTTTTCAAAAAGTTGTTTGAGTGTTTGGAATAGTCCATTTATAAAATGTAAAGCAATATATGTATTATTAGTTGACTTTCTGCTTATTATAGTATTGTAAAAGTTATGTATTCGTTGTTTGAAGACTTTGTTTTTAAAGTACATCGGATATTTATTAAGTGTCAGTGCTTCTTCAGCTTTGGCTATCGCACTCTCTGTATTCTGTGTCAGAAAGCTTGATTGCTCTATCTGCTAGACCTATAATTACAGATTTTTTTTGGGAATTCGGGTGGTGTGATTCATAATTAACGTATCTAGAAGACCATATTTTTTTAGTATACCATTCAGTTTTTATATCTCCATTAATGTGGTGTAAAGTTACATCTAAGAAATTTATTATATTGTTGTCTTCTGTTTCGAATGTGAATTGAATATTTTTGTGGTATCCGTTGAATTTTTGTAGGATGTAATTAATTTGGTTTTTAGGTATAGCAGTCTGTATCTGTAAAAAACGAAATGTTGAAGTTTAATTTTGGTATGACATCTGTTTCTAACTCCTCCATTACTAATTGTGCGATCACGCTAGAAATAGATGTTCCCATTGCACATCTATCTATTTGTTCGTAAATTTTATTTTCGTACTGGAAATACATCGGTTTTAGAATTAGTTCTGTTGCATTAATAAATTCACTCATAGGGATGTCAGTGAATTGTTTTTTTTCCAGTTTACCTTTATGGTTTTAACTGCTAATGTTATAGGTATAATGGTATATAGTGATACGACGTCCAGTGATAGTAAGATGTACTCATTTGGAAGTTTAATGTTTTTAAATTTATCTTTAAATTGGAAAGAATCTTTAATGTAGTGGTCATTTTTATATAAGATTTTGTGTAAGATATCTTTCAAATGTTTGGAAAGTGAAACAAATGGGTATTGGATACATGATACAATGGGTCGTAATGGAACGGTTTCCTTATGGAGTTTAGGAAAACTATACGTTTTTGGAGGAACTGCATTTTCAGTGATTTTGCAGTATTAGGAAATATATTTTGTTTTTATTCCCATCCATCACTTAGTTTATTATTATTTTTTTGACATATGTTTGTTGGGTCTAATTTAATTTGTTTATCGTTCAATAAGTTTTCCATTTCGTTTTGGTAATCACTTGATTTCATAATAACTGTTTTGTTGGTTTTATCTGCCTGTTAATATTTTTATTTGAAGATTTTCTTTTAAAAATTTTTTAGTTTTTCTTAAATTTTTTGAGAGATCTGTGGTTTTATTTTGACTTTTTAGTTTGTTTTTGAAATTCGTTAGGATATTACAAGTTTTTGATTTAAGGCAGTAAAAATGTCCGAATTGTCTACTGCTGCAAGGTACACTTTAAAAAGATCCTTTGTCATTAACAGAAGGTCTCTAGAAGAAAAATAAGTTGCTTAAGGCACTTGGTTTAAAAATTAATTTAAAAACTTAATATCATAATCATCAAAACTAAATTTGTCTCTACACTTATATTAACAATTTTAATGTATTAGCAATCCTCAACTAAACAAAATTGTCTTAATAACATTATTAACATAGGTTTTAGTGACTATCTTCGTCAACAATGCAAAAGCCTTTCAGTATTAAATCCATGCAGCATCCGGGTTGACCATCGATGAGGAGAACTACCCAATGTACTAACTTTGGCGCGAAATATCTAGCAGATTTGATGAAATTAAACTGTTCCGTCTTTTATCGAGGCTACTATGCACAGTGTTTAACACGTCCTGTGTGGTTTTGAGATCAGTGTTTACGGCATATTTTTGGCAACATTTAGTTCCAAATTATTTCCTAAATATAGATTTTGTGTGTTGCTATTCTAAAATACTTTTTGTAGCTTAGGTGTAGATATTTATTTAAACGTACAAGCTAGATGTAAGGTAATATATTAGGGAGGGAGTGTAGCTACCCCTTACTATAGCTGACAAATGAAAAACATAAAAGCTGAGCAAACAGTGTACTTTTGGAAACTGTGTTTTTTAGTGCTCCGTATGAAACACGGTGTCTGTCACTAATATAGGAATGGATGGCTCCATCAGAACCGTGTACTTTTGAAAGTTAAATTTTGACTTAAAGGATTAATTTTGAGGGGTGAAATCGGAAGTGACAAGAAAAATTTTACCAGGTCATCGAGAAGGATATCAAATGAGAGCTTGTGAAAACGCTAGTTCAAAAATATATATAATGTAATACTTGCGCACACTTTTTTTTTAAATTTGCTAAAAATCATTGTCCCCCCTTGTTTGGAAAAGTACAGATCAAAAAATTTTGAAGAAATCCTGAAATATTTTACACAGGATGTAGATTAAAGGAAAATTATCAAGAGTGCATTAACTTTAATAATTTATCTGGTATTTAAAAAAAAAACAGAAAATTAAAAATCAAAATAAGCCAACAATTTAATTCATATTCAAATAATCCCGCGATTCCCGTGCAAGAAAAAACGTAAGAGATCTGAAGAGCTTCTTGAATTCATTTTTGAGTACGGAGATGAGAGAGTCTTTCCGAATCTGTGCATTTCAACTCAGATTATGCTTACAATTGCAATATCCATCGCAAATTGCGAGCGATCTTTCAGTAAGCTAAAACTAATACTTTCGTATTTGACGTCATCAGTTTTCAACAAAGATCGAAAACAAACTTTGTTAAAAACTCATTTGCGGTATGTTTTATGAAGTCATTGATCATTTTGTACCTCCGTAACCAAAAAAAGATTTAAAAGCAATCAACGTACAGAACTCTAATTGCGCAAGTCCGACTTGCACTTGGCTGGTTATTTTATAAAAAATGGTTACTACTAACTAAAATTTTCCTCATTTTTTTTTCTACGGGACTATATCAATTCTCTTCAGACATCTTATTAACAGGACAGCACCCATGTCCATCAGTAGTAATTATATTAATTTAACTTTTGTACATCACTGGATTGGTATCACTGATCCGATACGATGGCCGCTAAATTCACCTGACCTTACGACTCTTGATTTCTATGAATGACCAAATCAAAGAATATGTAAACAAGAGGACACGAAAAAATATTTAAGACCTAAAAAAATGGAGTACTCAAACTAATAATTCTATTACTCCACTTCAGATGGAAAATATCCCTCACAAATTTCAAGAACCAGTTCAATTATGCCAGAAGCTAGAAATAAGGCATAGGACAAGTTTTTTCCGAAAAATTCAAAAATAATTTAATATACAGGGTATTCTATAGGAACTAACGAAGTGTATTTCATTTTAGACTAAACTCGAAGTGATAGTCACTTGTTTTACTGCCAAATTCTTTAATTATTTAAACTATATAAGTTCCTATTTTTCCTAAATTGGCTAGTATTCTCGTGAACACCCTGTATTTGTATGTACCTAATGTGACATACACATACGAATTTTACCCTGTAATTATTTTTATATAAGCAATCCGAAAACTGCCAAGTATATGTTATATATTGTCTGTATTCGGGACTGACCTGCTTCCTGCTTAATCCTATTAAAATCGGTTGACTGTTTCAAAGCAAAGCTGAAACAAGGAGAATTTGTACTTGTCCATGATCAGATTGAACCATATATGCACTGAAGCAGAAAGGCTTACGAGTTTTCGATTAAGTTAGAAACTGGAGCGTTAATGAACACAACATTATAAAAGTGTTGTTTAGTAATGATAATTCCGATTGAAATAAGTGAAAGGTATTTAATATATTGCTATGTCAGAGTAAAATAATTGTTTAAGTACCCTATGGTCACCTTTCAAAATTCCACTGCTTACTGACTTGGACTAATAACACTAAACTGAGTGAAAATATATCCTTTCCTCTGAGTATTCTAAGTGTAAGGTTATTTTTAATCTTTAATAATAATAAAAGGAAAAAATCGGCCAACTGGAAGTCAGATTTGCGCAATCAGTGTTCCGTACGGTAATTGCTTTTAAAATAAAAAATTTTATTACCCTAAATGATTTCTCAACAAAGTTTTTTTTTCCGATCTTTTTGTTAAAAACTGATGACCTTATATAGTTTTTTTTTATATTCCAGGTAAAATTGTCATTGTGTGTGGAGAATATTCCAGAATTTTTTCAAAATTTTTTGGTTAGTACTTTTAGAGATAAGCCCTTTTATGCAATTTTTTTAAAATAATACAAAGAAAAATGTGCGCAACTATTATATTATATATATTTCTGAACTCGTGTTTTCACAAGCTTTCATTTGACATCCCATTCGATGACCTAGTAAATTTTCTTTTTACTTTCTATTTCACCCCCCAAAACTAACCGCTTAAGCCAAAATTTAACTTGCAAAGCTGCACGGCTATAACCGGGATATCAATCCTATATTAGTGCCAAATTTCAATTTTCTAGATCAAATAGTTCCGGAGAAAATCGGGTGTGACCGACGGATTACCAGAGTGATCTTGTCAGTGTTTCTTACGGAACACTAAAAAGGTAATGTCGGTCATAGTTTGAACAGTTGTAAATGCCTTAAAAAAATATATATTTAATTGTCTAGGTTAAAATGTCATTTAAGTGTTCTGGATTATTCTACCAGCTTCTTTACAGCTTGTTTCGAGTTCTGATTTCCTTGCAATTTAGCACAGTTTTGTGCGTGCAATCCAGAACCTGTGGAAGTTTCCTATCAAATTATTTAAGGGAATAAAACTATTTTTTGAGTTTATGTATTTTATCTTATAAAGTTTGTGGTATGGCAGAAAAATGGAAACTGGCAACACTGCTGCTTCACGTGGTAGAAAAGTCAACACGTAGTGAAGACTCTCTAAAGGTTTGAACTTATTGAAGTTGGAGTTTCAACTATAATTGTTAGATGATTGCTGATACAATCCACAGTAAAGTGGTGTTTGTAAGGTACGTTCCGAAAATGGACCGGCATGTTCTACTGTCAATTTTATATGAAGTTTGGGAGCATCGAAGTTACGTCCCTTCGTAAATTATCTAAATATAAAATAAACAGATACACTAAATAAAAGAGTCATAAATCTTACAAAACATTTTTATTTTCTCTATTAGAACGAAAATTAGTCCGTAAAAGTGCACTTTTAAAATTGCACCTTCCTTACTTTCTGCGACGCCAATAGATTTATAACATTTTCGAAATCTGTTTTTTCGGTTTCTTCTCGCTCTACACTGAGCAAAGCTAGGTCACATAATTTTTTTTGACCCATTGTAATCCTCAGATACGAAAGTATTAGTTTGTAGCTTACTGAAAGATCGCTCGCAATTTGCGTTGGATATTGCAATCGTAAGCATAATCTGAATTGAAATGGACAGATTCGGAAAGTCGCTCTCATCTCCGTACTGATCAATGAATTCAAGAAGCTCTTCAGATCTCGTTATATTTACGTTTTTTCTTGCTCGGGAATCGCGGGATTATTTAAATATGAATTATATTGTTGGTTTATTTTAATTTTTAATAATTTGCGAATTTTGCGTCCCCCTTTGAATGGCGCCCAGGGAACGTGCCCTACTTCCCCAACCTAGGTACGCCACTGGTTAAAATATAAAATATGATTCTAAAATTATCAACAATTAAAACTACAATACTTAAAGATACGAAAAATAGATATAGAATATGTATATATAGTCTGTCAATTAAGAACGTGTCGGTGATAATTCATTTTTAATAGATGCGATTCTAGCGATTCAACAAAAAATCGGTAGAGGGAAACTTTGTCTACGACATATTTTAGTAAAAGTATCAGTCGATTCCGAACAGTCAGAAGGAGCAAAATTAGGAAAATCGGATTTGAATGTGTCCCATGAAACCACTCGACACTATTTTCGTGCTCATGATGTCAAATTCCGAAGCACGTTGAAGAAACCTTTGCTGGGTGAAAATCATGTCGCGAAGCGGCTCGCTTGGGCCCACGATAAGATACTAGAGTGACCCTCACAATCGTCGGACGTGAACCCTATTGAAAACGTTTGGTCCCTTATAAAGAAAAAGCTCAGAGGAAAGACTTTGACTCAGTTATCTAGCGAGATTCGAAAAATTTGGAGATCATTCCAGAAAATCTCGTCGACAGCATGCTTCGAAGATGCCAGGCGATTATTGATGCAGGAGGCAATTGGGCAACTTACTAAGGTAATTACGCCGTTGTTAGCACACATACTCTCGAAACATATTTTTTCAAGAATACGAGCGGTCACGTTCTTACTTGACAGACTGTATAGTAAAAACAAATTAAGTAGTTTAAAACATTAGTTGCCTACTTAAGCATATTTTCTATTTGTATACAGTATCGAGGATCCTTAGGTCAAATATCGGCAGTATAGTGTACTTATTTATTAATATATTTAAGTAGGCTTAGCTTGTCAGCACTTCTGTGTTGTCTAAAAGGTACCGTCAAATACAAATGTATGTTTGGGTACTTAGACAACGCTCATGGATATAACAATATCTTCGTCGATATAGCTACATAATATAGAAGAGGGATTAGTCCCTATTCAGGGGGGAAGGTAAACGGAAAAAAAATTGACACTTCTTCCTTGTAAATTAAAATATCCTAAAAATTTACTTTTTGAAATTGTACCCTGTATATTTGATAAAAAGTATTATATTTTTTTTTATCAGAGATTAACAGAAGAAAAAAAAAGGTTTCTTATTTAAAAGATCCCATAGATTTCGTTAAACCATGATTGAGTAACAGTTCATTTTCAAATTTTATATTAATGATGATGATTTTATAAAAATTCAAATTATTAAAGTATTATCTGTGTTGACAAGTATCCATTCATAATATTTATAAATGATTTATTTCAACTGAAACAACCGGAGTTATGAAATATCGAAGCTCTCATCCATAATTAGAAATAACGGCAGGTGTCAATAAAGAAACTCGGGCTTTAACGGAGATTAATTGCATTGTGTCGTTCAGTATTTGAATATCGGTTTTTGATGTTAACCAGAATTCTATATTTAGTTGTAAAATGGGAAGGTAGATTAACTGAATGTCAAATGACCAAGGTTGAATTTTTAGGTAAATTTTTGATACGCGGAAATCTAGAATCTTCTGTCAAGGGCCAACAAGTCTATGAAGTACCATGTTCTTTAGTAGAAAAAAGACATTTATTAGATATTTTATTAGTATATTTTATCAAATTTAGTAAAGTTAATCAGAAAGTAAAATTTTCAACGTACCGTACGGAACACTTATAAGAATACTTCGGTGTCTGTCCGTCTGTCTATCTGTCACACCCGATTTCCTCCGAAGGTATTTGACATAAAAAGTTGTAATTTAGCACTAATATAAGAATTGATGGCGTAATCAGAGCCGTGTAGTTTAGAAAGTTAAATTTTGATTTAGGGGGTTAATTTTGAGTGGTGAAATCGGAAGTGAAAAAAAACTACATCGAGTGGTATGTCGAATCAAACTTGTAAAAACACAACTTCAAGAATATATATAATGTGATACTTGCGCACACTTCGTATTATTTTCAAAAAATTGCGAAAAAATCGCTATCCTTCCTCCTTATCTCGAAAAGTACTGATCAAAAAATTTTGAAAGAATTCTCGAATGTTTTCCGTAGGGTGTAGGTTGAACGAAAATTATTTGTTTATTTATTTATTTATTTAATAAAACTATCCTACAGAATAATCCAATTATAGGATGGGAACATTCAAATATAACAAATATAAATAGATAAGTATCTATCAAATTAGTATTTTAATAATTTTAATATACTACACTACAAGCTAAAGAAAAACAAAAAAAAAAGAGAGACCTAATCCACAGTTAAACATGACCTACGTAAAGATGTTATACTGCAACAGAAAATATCAACTATATGATTGGCCCATTCATAATTCATGCACATAACGTAAAACGGCGAGTACATCAACAAGTTTGTTCTTGGAACAGGCATGTAGAAAAGGGAATGGCTTAGGCGAGCGTGTCGAGATGGCACACGGAACCTAATACTTGAGAGGATGCAAGGGCATTCGATTCTGTTGTTCAAGATTTTATATAAGAACAATGTTGTAGCATATTCTCTAACCGAGAAAGGCTAACAATACTGAATCTTCTCAATAGAACATCATTAGGGAAACCCAATGGTGGATAAATACCATCTAATTTAAACCAGAGGAACTTCACAAATCGTCTTTGGATTTTTTCAATGTGATTACTGTGGATCTCAGATGTTGGGTACCAGATAACTGAACCATATTACAGTTTAGAACGAACCAAAGCATGGAATAATGTGATAAGGGTTTTAATGTTTGAAAGGTCTCTAGGATTCCTCATGATGAAACCCATACACTTATAAGAAGAAGCAATGGTCTCATTTATATGATCCACAAAACTGAGTTTAGCATCAAACGCTATACCAAGATCTTTGAAACGATAACATCTTTCAAGATCATTATGGTTTAAATTATATAAAAAAATTTACTGGTAATTTCTTTCGAGTGAATGACATAGAAAAACGTTTCTTTGTGCTCAGATATAAGTTATTACGAATAGTACACCAACGATTTAAAGTATCTAGATCATCCTGAAGAGTTGTACAATCATGGAGAGAGTCTATGCGTCGGTATATTTTCAGATCGTCAGCATAAAGCAAAGAGGACAAGGTAAGGCCACTGATCATGTCATTTATAAATATGTTAAATAATAACGGTCCTAGGATAGACCCCTGAGGAACACCAGCGGTAGCATTAATAATGACCGACTCAAAACTACGATAATTTGCTATTAGTTGACGATCAGTTAAATAAGATTACAGCAGGTTTAATAAATTGCCATTAACTCCACAGTTTGAGAGTTTTTCAAGCAGAATAACATGGTCAAGCCGGTCAAAAACCTTTGAGAAGTCTGTATAAATTGTCCATACTTTCCGAAATAAATTGAGTAATTGTAACTAAATTGGTAATGGTTGAACGACATGGAAAGAATCCATGTTGGCTTTCAGTTATGAAAAGTTTAACATGATTAGATATAATGTCATACAGCACAATTTCGAAAACTTTTGAAAAGTTGTTCAATATTACCACAGATCTGTAATTTTCATTGAGGTTCTTAAGACCCTTTTTGAATACGGTATATATTTTAGACTTCTTCCAGATTTGTAGAAATGACAATGATTTTAAAGACAGATTGAATTGAAACGTGAGAGGCTTGGACAACACAGCTGCGCAATCCCGAATAAAAAAACCGGTCAAGTGCAAGTTGAACTTGTACAATTAGTGTTCCGTACGTAGATTACTTTTAAAATAAAAAAAATTGTCACGGAGGTATAAAATGAACAGTGACTTTACAAAACACACCCTAAATGAGTTTTCAATAAAGTTTATTTCCAATTTTTACTAAAAACTGAAGACCTTGAAATTTTTTTTTTATATATACCAGATAAATTATTATCGTGATAGTTTTCGTTTAATCTACACCTCGTGGGGAAAATTCCAGAATTTTTTCAAAATTTTTTGATCAGTAATTTTCGAGATAAGGGGGAGAAAGCGATTTTTCGCGATTTTTAAAAAAATAATACATAGAAAAGTGTGCGCAAGTATTACGTTATATATATATATATATATATATATATATATATATATATATATATATATTTACTCGTGTTTTCACAAGCTTTCATTTGACATCACACTTAATGACCTAGTAAAAAAAAAATTTTTTCGCCCCCCAAAACTAATCCCTTAAGTCAAAATATAACTTTCAAAACTACATGGCTCTGATGAGGCCATCAATTCCTATATTATTACCAAATTTCAATTTCCTATGACAAATAGTTTCGGAGAAAATCGGGTGTGACAGACAGACAGACCGACAGATAGACACCGAAGTCATCTTATAGATGTTCCGCACGGAACACTAAAAAGCCGGTAGACCCTCATTTCCAGCGGTCGATTTAGGTTTAAGTTTCTTTAAGGCATTGACCACGTCCCTTTCCTCTACAGTGTTAACAATTAGAGATGAGAGAGAGAGATGTGAGTAATTATCAGGAGGGTTGTTCTGAAACATAGAGGAATCAACATATGCCAATTGGAAGAACTTAGCCATATCACCTTTAATAATTTATTTGGTACTTAAAAAAAAAACAAAAATTTCAAGGTAATTAGTTTTTAGTAAGGCTCAGAAAAAAAACTTAGTTGAAAACTCATTTGGGGTGTATTTTGTGAAGTCACTGGTCATTTTATACCTCCGTAAAGAATATTTTTATTTTAAAAGCAATCAACGGAACACAAATTGCGCACGTCCGGCTTTCACTTAGCCGGTTATTCTTGAGATTGAGAGGTATATAAAAAGTAAAAACAAATTAAATAGTTTGAAACATTCGTTGCCTATTTAAGTAGGTTTTCTACTTGTAAAAGACAAGCATTATAGTTTTCAGTTAGGTATATTTGCCTTTGAACTGCTAAAATGTCAAAGTACACTGCACATTGTACCTTTGTAGTCAAACAATATTCACTTTACCATTAAAGCTCCCTAAATATCAGAGCCAATTTCTATTTAGTTCGATAGCCCTGTGTTTGATGTAGTCTGCTCTAAACACTTTTCATTATGGTAACACTGAATAATCAATAGAAGTTAAATTTGTGAAAGGAACAACTTAATTTCTAGTTAAAAAGTTAACAAAGGAAACGTGTCAATTGGTACATCAGTGAAAAAAAAAACATGGAGAGTTAGTTAACGATACATGGGAGGGCCACATACGAACTCATGCTGCCCCGTAGCGTACCCCAAGCCGATATTGCTTTAATAGAGTGGCAACCTATTGTATTAAGCTTGATGGTGACCCACAGAAACTTATCCTCGCTTACAGCCTCTCCTTACTGGGAACCGCTTAAACCAGAAAAGACTAGCGAAGCAAAGAGTTTCTTTGTAGGTCTCAATTATAGCGTATATCAGAACTTGGATTGGGTGGTCCAAGAGTCTATAGCGACAAATTGCGAAATCATAAGGTTGATGGAGAGCCGATCGGACAATAGATTTAATGTGTAGATAGTACTCTCATTTTCGGGTAAGGGACATCTCTACAGTTAGATTGGATATACCTAAATACATACTGAACGAATATAAGGTTGACCAGGCAAAAACAAACTTTTCTACAATGTCACGAAGAAGTTCGTATTTAGTAGGCTACTCTTGTCAAGGTTCGAGGTAAGCCGGTATTATAGGGTTATTGGTACATCTATCTATTATGTCACCGGATCCCACCTTAAATAATAGGTCTTGTCTAGTTGACATTACCAGGATAACAAAAATTAGGTGAGCTGAAAACATCCCTCAGGTAATGGATGTTTAGTTCCTTGGTGATGTTGTGACTCCTCTTGCTCAATTTTTGCTAAAATTCTATCAACTTTCTGATATCGGTTGACCAGTGCCGGGAGCCTCTTTGACGTCGAAATTTCCAGAACAAAAGGGGCTGAACCGTCTTTTGCTTTTGGTAACATATCTTTACCATAAACAGTACCAATTTTTTCATAGACCAAAGTAGAATTTGTGCCGTTATCGAAATAAAATTGAACAATATAGCGAGCTTTTGCAGAAACTTAATTCATCTCCAAGACGCTCTAAATTAAGTTTTTATTTATCAGTCTAACACACGTGCTGGATGTCTCTAAAGCGCTCCAGGAGCGGCATGTGTGCGGAAAAAGCGATTCACGTTATTCTTGAATCGCTGTAAATTGTACTCGGTAAGAAACACAGCCCTGGGCAAATTATTCCAAGGGGATGATGTTCTCCATATAAAAGACTGCTTGAAAAGCGTTGTACGCGGAGTAACCGCTCTGGGAGAAATTAAGCGGGCTACATCCTTCTAACACTTTCCATGAAATTACTTGTAGAACAGACTCAAGTCGATGTTCCAGCGGATCAAGGCCGCCGATCAGTTCCGGGTCTCCAATCAGAGGTACAGCTCTTCTCTGAACAGAATCCAACAAATGCAGTGTATGTTTGGGAGCGGAGCCCCAAACATGGGAGCAGTATTCCATAGTGGGTCGAACTTAAGCTTTGTAAAGAATTAACAGTTGTTGTGGAGTGTAAAGCTTTCTGGTTAGAAATAATATTTTGAGAAGTTCTCCTTGCTATTCCTGCAACATGTTCATGCTAGGACATATTTGCTCCCAAATTAACGCCCAACAAATTGAGTGATGATGCTAAGAGAATGGAGTGCCCCGACATAACTATGTCGGGTTCAGCAACATTAACTTTTTTAGAATAAACTACCGCCTAGGTTTTTGTAGCGTTAAATTCCACTTGGTTACTGTCACCCCAAGATAGAATTTCTTCCAGATCTTTGTTAAGTTGAACGACCTCCTGCTGTCTGCGGATATTCGCCTGAGTAGCCGATTTCAGAACGTTCAAAGTAAACGAAGAGATAAGCGTACTGTCATCTGCAAAGCTGCAAATTGGAGTCCCGGTCTTTTCCAGCAGATCGTTAATGTAAATGAGAAAGAGTAGGAGAAAGTATGGTCTTAGTTCCCTCGCACAGTTTTTGAGAACTAGGGCAGGTATTCCGTCAGCGCCAGAAGCTTTTTGGTGTCTAGCTTCATTAAAATACGCTTTATGATACGCTGTCTGAAGACAACATGGGGAATCCTTGACTGCAATATGGGAATAGTTGGTGGTGCTTTTCCTTCGAAATCGACAGTAGAATGTGAAGCAAAAAGTTCGGCCAACAAGTTCACTTTCTCAACATGGAATTATCTGGCCGTGTGAGTGGTGGTATGGTGGATTTGGTGAAATTTTGACTAACTGTCTTAGCGACTGCCCAAAAGGAACTGGAATTGTTGGGACAAGCGAGAAGGTTGTTTCTAATTCGTTGATTGTGTGCCTCCTTGGTTTCGTCGATAGTTCCCTTGCATCTGTTCCGGGCATGAACAAAGATGTTACGATTTACGGTGTTAGGATTTTCACGCCATTGTCGATAGGCAATATGTTTAGAAGCAACAGCTTCTTTGCATTTTCGGTCGAATCAAGGCTTGCCGTTGGAGGAGCATTTCTTCGAAAAAGGGATGTAAGCTTCCATACCAGCCAAAATAACATCGGAGACCTCCCTGGCGCAGTCAGATGGGTTGGCGGATCGAAAACAGACGTCCATCCAAGGGAAAGTTCGAAAATATTCCATGAGATCTTCCCATTTAGCAGATTTGTAGTACCAAATCATGCGCGGCTTAGGCGCCTCTCTGTCACTGATTGGTAGGATACTCGACGTCGAAAGCACCAAACGGCGGATTTACGGTGACCGGTCTACGGTACGGTGTACATAAATGAATTCCAATAGCTTTTGCACGTCTACTACTGTCAAATGTTAGCTTTTAGCTAGCGTTAAGAATGCCCGATGACAGTTGTGTTACCTGAAATATGTGACCCCAAAGCTATCTAATGAGAAACAGTCTCAAAACATTTCGACAACCCAATATAAAAAAAATTTCGACCACTACCCCTTCTACCCTCTTCTCTTTGAAGCAATATCACTAAAAAATAATAAGTTTTTTCTTACTTTAGATATTACATAGAATACCAAATTGGACATTTATAATATATATATATATATATATATATATATATATATATATATATATATATATATATATATATATATATATATATATATATATAATAAAATCCCTACTGAGACGGGGAGGTGAGCAAAAAACTTATTGTGTTCGACAGTTATCATATAAATATATAAACAGACTGGAAAACAACCTAAATATTTGAGGAATTCGGAATTAATTTTTCTGGGATTTTTCGAACCTAAAATGGAGGATGTTTTTGAATAAATATAATACTTACCATAGCCAGGGAAGTAAAGAAAAAGTTATCATTCTTATCTCATAAAAATTTGAAATTCATATTTTCGACGCACATGAGCCGTTGATTACATTTTTATTTTAGCTACAAAGCAGAGCAAAAATAATTTATTTAATCTTATCTCATCATAAAAACAGTTATATGAACTACCAGGAATAATAAGGAATATGGAGTTTTAATAACGAAGTTCAAACGCTGTTATAAAAAAGTATATTCTACGTACAATCATACCAAATGTGATCCATAATTTATTTATAATCATGCAGCAGCTGTATTGTAGTATGTTTTATTTATTTATTTTAAAAGTACTTTCTTTTAATAAAAGCCTTGTCTCTTTCGTTTCGAATTAGATAAGTATGGTAAACAGACTAAGCAATTGCGGGATGAAACATTTGAACATGATTTTTTGCATATTTTCACTTTATGTGCGAAAAATGCTGGAATGAAGTATAATACCGGTTTTGGGTATAATGTCTGGAACAAAATTTTAATCTAAGTTCGTTTTTTCTCGTTCCTTGTTTTAGAGTTTCGTGTGGGTGTATACAATTTAATAAATTTTTATTATCACCTCAAAGTAGCTTAACGAATTTAAATTAAAATTTGTATTCAGTATATGCAGGCCAAATTTTCCGGCGTTAGTAAATTTCACACCAAGACTACCTGCGCCCTTAATACAACAGGTAAATTCCACACTAACCTTGTAAGGGTGCTTAAATCTTACAGGTAATTTCCACACCAAGTAAATATAATTATGCTTTATTCATCTAAATAAAATTGGACGAATTTGTTTTAAATCAGTTTTTATTGAAAATTTTAGATATTTGCAAAAATATATATTTTTATTTCATAGTAGAATAATATTGATAAAACATGAAGTTTTTGCTAAATACATAAAATACAATTGGACAAATTTCCTTACATATACTAGATAATGCTATACATATCTATTTATATATATTTACAAAACAGGTTGAGAAAAATAGGAGACACATTTTAAAAAATGGAAACGATTAATATTTCCTAATTGTCTTTGTTCATAAAGATTTTTTAAATGTTTTAATTTTTGATTATTATGATTATTACTTATTTTAGACTCGTCCACACTTTGTATTTTTATATATACGTTAATCTGAAATTCTTTCAGCCTATCGATAAAAGTATACAGAGACGGATGTGTAGAATAAAAAGAATTATTTAGATGGGAATGGAAGGACTTACAACAGTTAGTCGTTCGAGTTAAAGATGGACTCGATTCTGCCCATATTTCAACTGGAATATCGGCTCCTTCCTCTATATACGTTTCTAGTAGGTAATCACAGGGTGTGCCATTTAAAAAATTTGAAATTTTTCAATCCAAAATAGTCGAAATGTATAAATTTATTTTGAACACCCTATAGCATCTAACTCAAATTTCTTTACATATATTTTTTTTTCATCTCTATGGAACCCTCGTACCAATGGCGCTACTGGCAATTTTTTACAAAAGTGAAAACTAGTATTTTTTTTTTTAAATTAAATATTGGAAAAACAACTAGGTTTAGGTATATAACATTATTAATAAAAAAATTATAAAATTTTTCGCAGAATTTAAAAATAAATTAGAAAATAGGATATTCTATTTAAAAAAAAAAACAACGTATGTTATATCGGCCACACTTCTTTGAAGTACCCTGTATACTCAAAAATAATTTTAAACTCTGCGCCTTAACTTTCCCTAAAACTATTTTGTTCAACATTTTTTCGTCAAAAGAGATAATGAACTTTACTCTATCGTTGACTCACCCTGTACAATAAAATGGGAAAAACAGTTTTTTGTCGGTTTTTTCAATTTTGTAGGGTATATACGCACTTGAACGACTTAGAACTCACGAGGATTTGTTGGAAATCCAACGAAGAGTTTGTTTTTTTTTTTGTCTCGATCGACATATATAATCGGAGTGATTGGCATTTTGAGCTCAAAAAACACGTTTCGAAAACTTTGTTTATAAACAAAAGAGGACAATACTCTTGGTGATACTCCAGAAAAGATAAAATCATAATATTGCAGTGCAATTTCAAATACTTTTTTACTCCACTATTATAAATGTACTTAATCTAAGCATATTCGAAAACGTCTAAAAAATAATCATTTGTCTAAAAAATGATCATTTAAAAAAATAATAAAGAATGTGAACTAAGTAAAAGTTTTAAAAAATTATTTGTTTTTGAATCCGGTTTATTAACACTATTGAATTACTAATTAATGGCGTAACGATTTAGATCTTTATTATCAAACAATGGTTGTTATTATTATTAGTTTGATGTAATAGAGACGTCAGTAAGTTTGTAGCTCAATAGTTACATGTTTATTGTTTCTCAGGGTAATTAGACCGTTATAGTCATGGTAACACTATTCCAGTAATAATTTTGTATTTATAGTTGGGTATAAAAGTTAGTAATTTAGGAATAACTTGTGTAAAAATACGCGGAGGAAAATATATTAGAAGAATTTTACAGTCTTATTATAAAACATTTGAAAGAATCGTTAGTTTAAATTTTTCCTGTCAAATTGTGGAGCGTTACGAAGCTACTTAATTATACTACAAATTGATAATAATAAGTTTTATATTATTGGTAAAAAAAATTGTGTTGATTGAATTGAGAAAATACTTTATACACTTTTTCCTTTTTTGATTATTTCATACTCTAATACTATAGTGTATATACTATATACTACAATTACAATGTAAGAAAAAAAATCAGTAAAATAAATGATTTAACTAGTATAGTAATTTCAAATAAGCACTGAATTTTGGACGTCGAGAACTTGGTGCATCATCGGTAGTTGTACGGCCGTATTCATGTTCACTAACCCATGGACGGACATGTAGTTTTTCGAGGGAACAGATGCGTCATAATACTCCTCAAGCCATTGTTTAATCAACAGTCAATAGACAAAATGTCATGAAAATTTTACACGAATCTCCTGACAGTTGACACTAACTGAAAATTATATAGTTGATTTGTTTGCGCTGCAAAGTTTCAGAACTTTTCGATATATATATATATATATATATATATATATATATATATATATACACATATAAA
The DNA here is from genome assembly GCA_019049505.1 of Pachyrhynchus sulphureomaculatus. Lineage (NCBI taxonomy): Eukaryota > Metazoa > Arthropoda > Insecta > Coleoptera > Curculionidae > Pachyrhynchus > Pachyrhynchus sulphureomaculatus. Next base: position 203,633,376 of record CM032449.1, read on the forward strand.
TATATATATATATATATATATATATATATATATATATATATATATATATATATATACATATACACATATAAATATATATATATATATATATATATATATATATATATATATATATATATATATATATATATATATATATACATATATATATATATATATATATATATATATATATATATATATATATATATATATATACATATATAAATATATATATATATATATATATATATATATATATATATATATATATATATATATATATATATATATCTATAATATATATAAAATGCAACGTCTCTCTGACTGTCTGTCTGTCCGTTAGTGACCGCTTATCTGATTTACGTACTTTTTTTTTTTAAAACATACATATGTTCTCTGGCCAGGTTATAGGCTATATTTTATTACGATAGGTAGCATAAGGAATGAGCAGTGACGATAATAGTGAATGAAGTCGGAAAAAAGTTTATCGCTAGCGCGTTCCCTTGCAATACACAGTCTAAACCATTAAATATGGAACAATATTATGTAGTAGAGAATATCTAGAATCTATAATATATATAAAATGCAATGTCTCTCTGTCTGTCTGTCTGTCCACTGGTGCGTTTATCCTCCGAAAACCACTTATCCGATTTATGTGTCTTTTTTTTAAATTCATACATATATTCTTTGGCCAGGTTACATAATAATAATAATAATAATAATCTATACTTATAATATAAACAAATTGCAACCTCTCTCTGTCTGTCTGTCTGTCCGTTAGTGCGTTTATCCCTCGAGAACCACTTATCCGATTTACATGATTGTTTAAATTCGTACATATGTTCTCTGACCAGGTTTTAGATATATATTTTATTACATCTATAATATATATAAAATGTAACGTATATCTGTCTGTTTTGTTCGTTTGTGCGCTTATCACTGGAGAACCACTTATCCGATTTACGTGCTTTTTTTTTAAACATGCTAAACCATTAAACATGGAACAATATCATGTAGTAAAGAAGATCTATAATATATATAAAATGCAACGCCTCTCTGTCTGTCTGTCTGTCCGTTAGTGCGCTTATCGCTGGAGAACCACTTATCCGATTTACGTGCTTTTTTGTTAAACATACATATATTCTCTGGTCAGGTTATAGGATATATTTTATTACGTTAGGTGACATAAGGAATAAGCAGTGACGATAATAGTGAATCAAGTCGGAGAAAATTTTGCCACTAGCGCGTTCTCTTGCAATACACTACCTAAAGCATTAAATATGGAACAATATCATGTAGCAAAGAATATAATATATATAAAATGCAACGTCTCTCTGTCTGTGTGTCTGTCCGTTAGTGCGCTTATCACTCGAGAACCCCTTATCCGATTTACGTGTTTTTTTTAATTCATACATTTGTTCTCTGGCCAGGTTATCTATAATCTTCTATCCAGAATATATATAAAATGCAACGTCTTTCTGTCTGTCTGTCTGTCCGTTAGTGCGCTTATCACTTGAGAACCACTTATCCGATTTACGTGTTTTTATAAATTTAAACATATGTTCTATATAATTCGATATAAGCCTGGATAATGGGAGATAAGGAGAAATAATGGGAGATAAGTCGCGATAAGGCTCGATAATGGGAGATAAGGTGAGATAATGGGAGATAAATATAAATAATGGGAGATAAGGAGAAATAATGGGAGATAAGCAAAGATAAGTCTAGATAATGGGCGTTATGGTGAGATAATGGGAGATGAGGAGAAATAATGGGAGATAAGGAGAAATATTGAGAGATAAGTCGAGATAAGCCTAGATAATGGGAGATAAGGTGAGATAATGGGAGATAAGGAGAAATAATGGGAGATAAGGAGAAATAATGTGAGATAAGGAGAAATAATGGGAGATGGGCAGAGTTAAGCCTAGATAATCGAAATTATGTAGAGATAATGGGAGATAAGGAGAAATATTGAGAGATAAGGGGAAATAATGGGAGATATTTTATTACGTTGGATAAATTAAGGAATAAGCAGTGACGATAGTGGTGAATCAAGTCTACGCGAGCGGAGCCGCGGGCCCGGCTAGTATATATATATATATATATATATATATATATATATATATATATATATATATATATATATATATATATATATATAATATATACATATATATATATATATATATATATATATATATATATATATATATATATATATATATATATATATATATATATATGTGTATATACATAATATATATATATATATATATATATATATATATATATATATATTTATACATATTTATACATATTGAAATTTTAAATTATGTTTATGGTGTGTGAAACCAAGGAAAGTATTGTGTCATTGTACAATGTGATTTATCAAAAGCTTTTGATGTAGTGGATCTTAATATTTTATTACAGAAACTCGAGAAATATGGCATGAGAGGCATAGCACTGACTTGGTTTTGTTCCTATTTGTCTGATCGAAACCAATATGTTTCAATTCTTACTGATGGGAATCGCTATGATTCTGATCTTGGGGATGTGACTGCTGGGGTTCCTCAGGGATCTGTGCTTGGGCCTTTGTTATTCAGTATTTATACAAATGATCTTCCTAAACATATCAAGGCAAAAGTTGTAATGTATGCTGATGACACAACTTGTCTCTTGAGTGACAATCCCGAAAAATTGCAGGTAGCGACCAAAGATTGTATAAATGAATTAACTAACTAGTTCGCTGCAAACAAGCTAAAGCTTAATGTTGATAAAACCTGTTTCTTGGTCTTCAAAAATAGAAATTCGGAACAGCTATGTGAAAACATGTTTACAAGTGATTATAAAATCAACCCCATTTTAGAGTCAAAAATCTTGGATTTAACTGTTGATTTAAACCTTAAATTTGAAACATACCTGAGAGAGCTTAAACTAAAACTTAATGCAATATGCTTCTCTATACGTGTTCTGAGAAATGTAGTGACTCTAAATGTTTTAAAACTGGTTTACTGTGGATATTTCCATTCAAGGATGGTTTATGGAGTTCAGTTCTGGGGGAATGATAGGAATGAAATATATATATATATATATATATATATATATATATATATATATATATATATATATATATATATATATATATACACAGTCCCTGGCCAAATTATTAGACGCACTGCAAGATTTCATGTAAAATATTAATTACCGAGTGATATTGTACCGTTTTATTATTTTAAATTGATTTGTTTTTTATTTGCAAGATTGTACTGTCTCCTGCATTTGAGGATGATGATTCCACACATGAATAATCTTTTCTAGGAGCTGGGTTTTGTTGGTAATCACATCTTTAGCCACTTCTCTTTTCATCAGCTCCCACACATTTTCAATGGGGTTCATATCAGGGCCAATCCAACAGAGGGATATTTTTGTCTGCCAAAAAAGCTTTAACAGACCAAGCAGTGTGGCAGGGAGCTCCATCTTGCATGAAAGTGAATGGTTCCCCATTTGGAAACCATTCTCTGAGCTGCGGAATCAACCGATTTTGTAATACTTCTTTGTACTGATCTTGCCTCATTATTCCTTTGACGACGTACAGATGTCCAGTGCCCTTGCCGCTGATGACTGACCAAATCATCACTTTGGTGGGATGTTTAACCGTCGGGACGACACAATCAGGATGAAACTTTTCTCCATGACGACGACGCACATACTGAGCTTTATTCTGCAAAATTTCGAATGTGCTTTCGTCACTGAAGCAGACCTGTCAAAAATAGGAAAAATATATAAACTTCCATGTTTATTTGCTTTATTTAACTGAAAATGATAATAATGTATCAATTATTGATTAAATTGCTGTATCTTACCGATCTCCAGAAGTCCACATCTTTGTCTTGCCATTGTTTGGCCCACTTCAGGCGCTTTGCTTTCATTGCAGCTGTTAACTTGGGCTTCCTGGCGGGGCGACAGGCCTTAAAATCTAATTCTTTCAATTTTCTTCGAACAGTGCGCTCAGAAGCATTTACGCTAGCATCCTGGAGTTGCGATTTTATTACCTTTGTGGTAGCAAATCTGTTTTCTACACAAATTTTCTTCAAACATCTCTCTGACCGTGGAGTGAAAATTGGTTTTCTACCGAATCTTTTCTTTCTTTTCGGGCTTAATTCCTTCCCTGACTCAATTTTCTTTTTTATGCGCCGTACACTAGCTTCAGAAACCTCCAATCTTCGTGATATTTCTCGGTTTGTAAATGTTTTCGCAATCACAAGGGCCTTCACTTCAGCTTTTTTACGTGGTGAAAGATCGCCTTTTCTACCCATAATGAAAATAGTCCAATTACTTTTTTTAAAACACTGCATACAAAATAAACTAATAACTGAGTAGTATAAAACTGTTAAACAAACAATCACAGTCCATAAAGCCACAGAAACACGTCCATACCTGACTCGATTCCGATCGCGACTGATACAGGTTTGTACTTGTTTACGTTCATGTATCACTTTGTCAACACAGTGTTGCCATATGTTAAAAATAAATACAAATATGTAGTCTACAACAATTCTTTTAAATAAAAATCAATAATATTGTAGTTTAAATATACCATTATTGCATAAAAATTCTTAAGAAACATAAAATTACTAAAAAAAAAATACAGTGCGTCTAATAATTTGGCCAGGGACTGTATATATATATATATATATATATATATATATATATATATATATATATATATATATATATATATATATATATATTGATAACATTAACATTTATCAGTTTCTGTAATAAAAGCAACATCTAGTTACATATTACTTTTCATAAGTTGGCAAATTTACCCAAGAATAAATCAACGTTTATAATGTCCCTTTTATTCATTTATTAAAAACAGATTTTAATGTGTTTGTTCATTTAGAACAGCTGGCATGTAACGGATGTTCTCGATTTTTCAATTACCTGTCATGATAATCTGTTCTGCGTTTAAATTAAAACAGCATCAAGCCAAACATGTGTGAAGCAACGCGTTCAATCCATATAATAATTGTATTCGAACTAGGCCATATTGCCATTTTGTGTGCAGCCAATCAATAACGCATTCAAATTGTTTTCGAGCTCTTTATTAAAGCAAAAATAATTAATTAATAAATAACCTAATAATTCTTAATCTACAACAATACTTTAGTCGCTTATTTTACTAAAATTATTAAAATGGTCAAAAATGAAATTGAAGGAAAAGAAGAATTTATTAAAAATAAGTTTTAAAACGAGAATTGTTCCTGAATAAGTAAAAACCCCAAAAGTTTCAGCAATTTCTAAAAAATGGTGTAGAATAGCACCATGTAGTTATTATAAAACTAAAACTGATTCCTTTCTGGCATTTAATTAATTACTACGCATTCCAAAAAAATTAAATATTGCTAATAAATTTGGGAATAGGGTTATCAGGATTACACGTGAATGAAAACCTTATTTGAAAAAACATATTTATCACGTAATAGAAAGCATATCATCAATAATAATAATTCTCTTAAAATATTTTAATTTATTCAAAAGTTCAAAATCTAGTAGCAATTTGAGATTTGCATCATTCACCGTATCTTTAAGTTACAAAATGAGGTCCTTGAATGTATTGGTTTCAATCCAAGTTTAAATCTGACTAAACCAAAAGGACACCCTTACTCTATACATTAAAATTATGCACATTAATTAACAACGACTCAATATTTTTATGTAAAAGAGTTTTCAATCACTTTTTTATCTGATTTTTTTATTAGTTATTATTAGCTCACGAATGAAAATCAGAAGGCAGAATTTTAGTGGATGACCAAAGCCTTAAAAATTATGAAATATGTTACATGACTAGCTATACAAAAACTCATTAAAAGAATTTCAAAGGCATATATATATATATATATATATATATATATATATATATATAATATATATATATATATATAAAACCTATCAATCCGGTGTGCTCCAAGGCTCCATACTATCTCCTACTCTCTTTTCTCTCTCATTTTACATTAACGACCTGCTCTAAAAGACCGGAAACTCAATCTACAGCTTTTGCAGATGATAGTATGCTTATCTCTTCAGTCACTTTAAACCGTCGGACATTGGCTACTCAGATGAATATCCGCAGACAGCGGGAAGTCGTTTAACTTAACAAAGAAATTCTATCTTGGGGAGACAGTAACAAGTAGAATTTAACGCTAAAAAAACCCAGGCGGCAGTTTTTTTCTAAAAAGGTTACCGTTTTTTGGATTGTTGTAGCTTCTACTTGATGGAAATTCATTATAAATATATAATAAAAGACTGTTTTTAGTCAATTTCCACTGGTTTATTTAAATTGCGATGACGCGTTTCGCTGTCGATGCAGCTTCTTCAGATCTACATTTTTACACTGTCAAGTTAGGTTTAATATTCACAGTTTTATATAATTTCTTAATTATAATATTACACCTAATTAAATTACATTGATAGTATTGGAAAATCCACACAGATTTGGAGTTAAGAGAATAAATTCAATAATGGTGAATTGCTTAAATCTACCTGGTCGTTGAGTAAAGTACCTGTAGTCCTTAATCGATTTATTTGCATAGTCTCTAAAAGGTTTAGTTTTAAACCTTTTTGTTGGGTGTGTAAAATTTTGAAATTCTTGTTAAATGTGTGATTTTCTGTCAATAGATGATTAGCATATGTTGAATTAGATTTTCTATGGATGAAACTTTTTTCGTGTTCTGTAATTCTTTGTCTAAATGTACGTCCAGTTTGTCCGATGTATGTTTTAGGACATGACCCACATGTTAATTGATAAACCCCTGATTTGTTGTCTTTATTGATTTGTGCTTTGTAGTTTTTAAGGTATTTCCCTATAGTATTATTGGTCTTGTACGCTATGTTGATATTTTTTTGATTAAAAATTTCCCCAGTTTTTCCGTTGGTTTGCCGAAATAGGTTAAGCATTTAAAAGTGGTATTTCTGTCCTTAAAACGTGGGTATATTTCTGAGATAGCCTTGTTTCTAAGTTTTTTCTTAACGATACTATTGATTAAAGTAACCGAATACCGAAACAAGTAGCCGTTAACAACGGTTATTCGGTTACTTTAATCAATAGTATCGTTAAGAAAAAACTTAGAAACAAGGCTATCTCAGAAATATACCCACGTTTTAAGGACAGAAATACCACTTTTAAATGCTTAACCTATTTCGGCAAACCAACGGAAAAACTGGGGAAATTTTTAAATCAAAAAAATATCAACATAGCGTACAAGACCAACAATACTATAGGGAAATACCTTAAAAACTACAAAGCACAAATCAATAAAGACAACAAATCAGGGGTTTATCAATTAACATGTGGGTCATGTCCTAAAACATACATCGGACAAACTGGACGTACATTTAGACAAAGAATTACAGAACACGAAAAAAGTTTCATCCATAGAAAATCTAATTCAACATATGCTAATCATCTATTGACAGAAAATCACACATTTAACAAGAATTTCAAAATTTTACACACCCAACAAAAAGGTTTAAAACTAAACCTTTTAGAGACTATGCAAATAAATCGATTAAGGACTACAGGTACTTTACTTAACGACCAGGTAGATTTAAGCAATTCACCATTATTGAATTTATTCTCTTAACTCCAAATCTGTGTGGATTTTCCAATACTATCAATGTAATTTAATTAGGTGTAATATTATAATTAAGAAATTATATAAAACTGTGAATATTAAACCTAACTTGACAGTGTAAAATGTAGATCTGAAGAAGCTGCATCGACAGCGAAATGCGTCATCGCAATTTAAATAAACCAGTGGAAATTGACTAAAAACAGTCTTTTATTATATAAGGTTACCGTTGCTGAACCTGACCTAGTTATGGCGGAGCACTCCATTCCTCTGACATCGTCACTCAATTTGTTGGGCGTTAATTTGAGAGCAAATATGTCCTGGCATGAACATGTCGCAGGCATAGCAAGGAGAGCTTCTCAAAAGTTGGGAATATTATTTCGAACCAGAAAGCCTTACGCTCCACAACAACTGTTAATTCTTTACAAAGCTCAAATTCGACCAGCTATGGAATACTGCTCCCAAACATACATTGCGTTTGTTGGATTCTATTCAGAGAAGAGCTGTTCGTCTGACTGGAGACCCGGAACTGAGGGCGGTCTTGATTCGCTGGAACATCGAACAACGGTTGGCGACTTGAGCCTATTCTACAAGTATTTTCATGGAAAGTGTTCGAAGGATGTAGCCCGTTTAATTCCTCTCAGAGCGGGGCATGTTACATGCTTTTCAAGTACTCTTTTATATGGAGAACATCATCCCTTTGGAATAATTTGCCCAGGAATGTGTTTCCCACCGAGTACAATTTTCAGCGATTCAAGAACAACGTGAATCGCTTTTTTTTTTTGCACACGTGTGGCTCCTATAGCGCTTTAAGGACTTCCCTGCAGCACGTGTGCTAGACCCATAAATATATATATATATATATATATATATATATATATATATATATATATAAAGTCTCCGTACGAAACACTAAAAATCAGTACACCGCCCTTGTCATAGCTGAGATTCTCATGGCTGAGAGAGAATGTAAATTTTCAATCCTGGTTGAAGGAATATAACACATCGCTGTTAGCGATAATCTAACCTTCAAACGTGTTCGGCGATAATACAATTTGTTTACGTCGAGAAAAACAATGTTTTTTTTCTAGTGAGACTTTTGGGGTAGACAGGACATTGTCAACTGCAACTGTTTAAAGACTGAATATGCTATTCGTAATAAGTAATTTTTGTAATACTACTTATGAGATTTGCAGTTAAAAGCTACAACCAAAAGAACTAAGATCCGACCTTCTAATACGATTCAACAACGGACTTAACTTTTGTATACACAAAACAACACATTTATATTCTTGCTTAAGTTGCTAAAAGTGTTATAACTAGGCTGGTTTCTCGATTTAACCCCTGAAACATTGGTTATGTTGAAGATGGGAAATTAAAGCAGCTTTATTTTTATGCAAGAGAAATCCAAAAAAAAAAAATGTTTATATATAACCACACTAGCGAGTTTTCTGTGGGCCATTAAGAGTTTTTCAAATTTATATACGGTCAGTCAATAAGGTTTGAAAGCGGAAATGATACAATAGGAATTAATGAGTTGAAATACATTTATTTTTTAGTAAAATGTCTCTTACGCGCAATACATTTTTTACAGCGATTTTCCAATTCATTTACCCCATCTTTGAAGTAGTTTTCTGGAAGATCTTCAAAATACCCATCTACGGATGCTATCACCTCATCATCTGTTGAAAAATGCTTTTCGCTTAGAAATCTTTTTAGGTTTGGATACAGACAGAGGTTAGACGGAGCCAGATCTGGTGAATAGGGTGGATGTTCCAACAATTCGTACTTTAATCCGACCAGTTTTGCTATTGCCAAAACACCTATGTGAGCAGGTGCATTGTCATGATGAAAGATGATTTTTTTCTTCTGCAAACCGGTTGCAGTAATACTCTCCTGTGATTGTTTTGCCGGCTTGAAAGTGATCAATTTGTATCCCCAGAAAACTGGACGATCTTGACCACTTTGGCTTCTTTGGAGCTAAGCAGCCGGGCTCAATCCACTGTGCAGTTTGTTGCTGCAGTTCAGGATCATACTGGTAAACCCAAGTTATATCTGTTGAAGCACAAAATCAGTTTTATTTTTTGTGAAACGAGCCAAATATTGTTTAGAAAGTTTCTCTTTAGTGCGTTTTTGTTCCGATGATAGCAAATGCGGCACCCATCTTTTGAATAGCTTTCTCATACACAAAACATTAGTTAACATCTCATGTACTAATCCACATGAGTTGCCTATAGCCTCAGCTGAATCATGCACGATTAATCGACGGACTTCCATTACCATATATTGTACTTGCGCAACAGTGTCTTCAAATGTCGCAGTTTCTGAACGTCCTGAACGTGGATCATCATTGACGCTTTTATGACCACGTTTACACTCTAGAATCCATCTATTAACGGTTGGAAATTAAGGAGCATACTTCTTTAACACTTTCATTAACTTTGCATGGATTTCAGTTGCCGATAAATCTTCCAAAACAAAGAATTTTATCACTTCACGATACTCGATTTTTTCCATTTTTAAAAAATACCCAAACACATCTTTTTTAACCAGCTGATAAACAATGAATGACAGATTGGCTGGAAATTTAGGGTGTATTTATATGACAGATGAAGTCTTAAAATGGTGTTCAATATTGGTTCAAGCAATGCTCCATAGGTGTCGCTTTCAAAACTTATTCATGTAATTCTGCCCATTATGTGTTTTTTTTTTTGTTTAAATTTCATCAATTGCTGAAATAATGTTTTGTTGAGTTTCAATTTTAAAATGACATTATGCTCATTGCATAGTTTTAAATAACCTAACACATTTAATACCAAGATTCTTTAATGTACACGTTTTCATTAAAAACAGAAGATAGAGATTCAACACTAATTGATGTTTCCGAAATCCGATGTCGATCCCGGCCCGTCTACGTCCGTCAATCGGACTAATGTATTTATAACAGTTGGCATATCACGGATGTTGTTTCAGATTGTTCGACAGAAAATCATGTTATTTCGTTTAGGTTGGTAATTAAAAGTTCATCGTGTGAAGCAGGCTAAACATCCGTAATGGTAGGAGCAGGATTGTTATGTTTTTGTTTAAAAAATAATCATCATCATAAATGCTACAATAATTTATTTATTTTTTATTGGAAAAAAGTGATATGGGATTTTCGTGATTAAAATTTTATTTTAGCAATTATTACAATGTGAGTTTTACTAAACGATTTTCTTCATCTTCAGTAGATGACTGTAAAGAAGTTTTAAAATATTTTAGAGTTAAAAATGATCTAGTTCCTTAAAAATTAAAGCTTATAATGCCCGTAGTCACAATATACACAGGGTGCCCCAAAAATCAACGTATTCCCTCTGAGGCCTGATAACTCACCAGAATATGTGAATATAACCTTAGTGAAAAACCGTTATATTTCGAGATATAGACGCATTTTAATTAGCTGACTTTGACTCTTCATACTCTAAAAAAATGTATCAAGCTAACCTGGCTAGTTAGTAAAAAAAAAATGCTAATTTAGTGTAGTTTCTAAAATGATATAACATTTATTATGTTTTACTTTAAAAAAATTAAAGGAAAAAAACACAATGAAAAAAAAAACAAATTGTAACTTCTGGTTTTCAGATCCTGGGCCTAAATATTTTCATCATTAACGGTTTTCCAGTAATCATAAGAAAACCACCAGGAAAAAAAAATCCAAATTTTTGCATGCCTCTCAACAGGTCCATGGACCTCAATAATTTTTTTTTTAGTAACTACACCATAGAGTTCTGTCAGCATTTTTGTCATCTTTAATTTGAATGATCCAAAAGCCTTATACTATAGTTTTTCGCGGAATTATTGTCGTTCAAAGCAAAAATAACACTTTTGAATTTGACAACTAATTACTTGGGAACTAATGACCTTACAGAAAATTCAAGTAGAGTTTTGAAAACTTCAAAATATTCTCTATAAGAACTTATTATTGTTTTTTGATCAAAAAAATTTTTTTCAATGCAAGAAAGTTGATTCAGGGAGATATTCCCAAGAAATTCTCAAAATTTCCAAAAGCTGCGGTTTTTTTTTCATTATGTCCCACACTGCCAGAGTTTAATTAGTAATGAATTGAGGGACAAATTTGTGGTTTTTTGAAGTTGAAAATGTTTTTTCTTAGCAATAAACCATATTTTTTATCAAACAAGGTTAGTTATTGAAAAAAGAAAAAAAATGAAAAACAAATTAAAAAAAAAATTAATTTATTAGGATTTTGAATCAAAACAGTTGTTATATTTAAGTGATAGGTGTTTTTAACCTGTTAGTAATTTTTTTAAATAACTGGACAGCTAGTTAAAATGTTTTTACTTATGATACTTGCAAAAATATTTTTTTCCCCCAGATTCAGCAGAGTCAATTTTATTTTGAACTGTGATCAACAGCACGGTTATTTAGGATTGCGTAACAATAACTGAAGCACCGGATTGCAGAACTGCCTCTAGACGCATGACCCCTGTTTCCCTAGTAGGCAGGACGCTGTGAATGTATCGTTCGACGGACAAAATTAATTTACAACGCCATAATCAACTCGTCGTTTTTCTGTCAACAATTAAGGAATCAAATTAATTTTTATGTAGAAACACTATTTACGCTTGTGTGCTTCTTATGGATATAGTCGTTTGATAAAATTGTTTGTTTAATTTGTTATCAACAATGAATAAATTTTACGCTAAAAAATTTCAATATCGGTCAAATAATTGGCCAAAAAAGACCAATGGCAGCTTATTTTTCATATATTTGCGATTACCATAACAAAAATTGAGGTCAATATGTTAATTTTTGCAGCAATGATATGGATAAATAAAAAAAGCGCGCACGCGCGCGTTTTCCTGCAGCTAATCGTAGTGAAAATTTGTTCTTTGAATGCTTTCAGCTGCCAAAAAACATATTGTTTTCTTATTTGGTGATTCTAATAAAAAATCCTTTTTTTTTTCATAACATAACACTAAAGTTGAGTGTTTTTCTTAAGGAACAGCACCCAACTCAAAATACGCACAATTAGTTAAGTGTTTTTTGGAGGGTTTTTTTCAGCGTTTTTATCTAGATATAAAAATTTTCAAGTAAAAATTATAAAAATATATATGCATGCTTTAAAATCGTTGTAACAATTTTTCACCCCAAAATTCAAAAACATTTGGTTTTACAATTTGTTGTTTTTAGAAAAGTTTAAAGGAACATGTAATGATAAATTATTATTATATGTTTAAAGAGTCTACCCACAAATTTAGAATGTATTTTTAATAGTTCTTTTGTACACTCAGAAAAATAATTTTGACTCGGAAAAAAATTTTTCAAAATAGAATTTTTTTCTAAAAAGAGAAAAAAGTTTTAAGTGAAAACTTTTTTCTGCCATATCATTGCTGCAAAAATTAACATACTAACCTGAATTTTTGATATAATACTAACAAATATATGAAAAATAAGCAGCATTGTTAATTTTGGCCAGTTTTTTTAATTAATACGTATAGTATATTCATTGTTAATAACAAATTAAACAAACAAGTTTATCAAACGACTATATCCATAAGAAGCACACAAACCTAAACAGTGTTCCTATGTAAAAATCAACTTGCTTCGTTAATTATTAACAGAACAACGACAAGTTGATTATTGCGTTGTAAATTGATTTTGTCCGTGGATCGACGGGTTCACCGCGTCCTGCCTATTAGGGAAACGAGGATCACGCGTAGCGGCAGTTCTGCCATTTGGTGCCTCAATTAGAATCTTAGAATTCGGAAACTTAGAGCGACGAAACTCAATAAACTGATCTAAGGTATAGATTTTCACGAAATTCATAAATGTGTCAATATCTCGAAATCTAACGACTTTTCACTAAGGTGATACTTACATATTCTAGTGAGTTATGCGCCGGTCTGTTACCCCTTGAAGGAAATATGTTGGTTTTTGGGACACCCTATATATATATATATATATATATATATATATATATATATATATATATATATATATATATATATATATATATTTATATATATATATATATATATATATATACATATATATATATATATATATATATATATATATATATATATATATATATATACATATGTATATATATATATATTTGTATATATATATATATATATATATATATATATATATATATATATATATATATACATATATATATATATATATATATATATATATATATATATATATATATATATGTATATATATATATATATATATATATATATATATATATATTTGTATATATATATTTTATATACGAGGCTGGTTTGAAAAGTCCGTGCAAAAATAAAAACTACTTGGGGTTTGGGGTAAACCTTTTTTATTTTTCAACATAGTCTTCTTTTAGGCTTATACACTTCGTCCAACGATGTTCTAGTTTGTTGATCCCTTCCGAATAATAGGATTTGTCCAAGTCTGCAAAATATCCATTAGTGTCTGCAATCACCTCCTCGTCTGAATAAAATCTTTGTCCCGCCAGCCATTTCTTCAAATTGGGGAACAAATAGTAGTCCGAGGGAGCCAAGTCTGGAGAATAAGGGGGATGTGAAACGAGTTGGAATCCTATTTCCATTAATTTTGCGACCACAACTGCTGAGGTGTGTGCTTATTTGACATAAATAAAACAGCATTAATTTAGAAAAGCATAAGTTTATTAAGTTTTAAAGAAAAGTGAAATTAATGTTAGTAAAAGTCAATATTTAGTTGAGCCACCTTTAGCCGCTATCAAAGCTTTAATTCTGCGCGGCATGCTATCAATGCAAGATTGTACTGTCTCCTGCATTTGAGGATGATGATTCCACACATGAATAATCTTTTCTAGGAGCTGGGTTTTGTTGGTAATCACATCTTTAGCCACTTCTCTTTTCATCAGCTCCCACACATTTTCGGGGTTCATATCAGGGCCAATCCAACAGAGGATATTTTTTTCTGCCAAAAAAGCTTTAACAGACCGAGCAGTGTGGCAGGGAGCTCCATCTTGCATGAAAGTGAATGGTTCCCCATTTGGAAACCATTCTCTGAGCTGCGGAATCAACCGATTTTGTAATACTTCTTTGTACTGATCTTGCCTCATTATTCCTTTGACGACGTACAGACGTCCAGTGCCCTTGCCGCTGATGACTGACCAAATCATCACTTTGGTGGGATGTTTTAACCGTCGGGACGACACAATCAGGATGAAACTTTTCTCCATGACGACGACGCACATACTGAGCTTTATTCTGCAAAATTTCGAATGTGCTTTCGTCACTGAAGCAGACCTGTCAAAAATAGGAAAAATATATAAACTTCCATGTTTTATTTGCTTTATTTAACTGAAAATGATAATAATGTATCAATTATTGATTAAAATTGCTGTATCTTACCGATCTCCAGAAGTCCACATCTTTGTCTTGACATTGTTTGGCCCACTTCAGGCGCTTTGCTTTCATTGCAGCTGTTAACTTGGGCTTCCTGGCGGGGCGACAGGCCTTAAAATCTAATTCTTTCAATTTTCTTCGAACAGTGCGCTCAGAAACATTTACGCTAGCATCCTGGAGTTGTGATTTTATTACCTTTGTGGTAGCAAATCTGTTTTCTACACAAATTTTCTTCAAAACATCGCCTTTTCTACCCATAATCAAAATAGTCCAATTACTTTTTTAAAAACACTGCATACAAAATAAACTAAATAACTGAGTAGTATAAAAACTGTTAAGCAAACAATCACAGTCCATAAAGCCACAGAAACACGTCCGTACCTGACTCGATTCCGATCGCGACTGATACAGGTTTGTACTTGTTTACGTTCATGTATCACTTTGTCAGCACAGTGTTGCCATATGTTAAAAATAAATACAAATATGTAGTCTACAACAATTCTTTTAAATAAAAATTAATAATATTGTAGTTTAAATATACCATTATTGCATAAAAACTCTTAAGAAACATAAAATTACTAAAAAAAATACAGTGCGTCTAATAATTTGGCCAGGGACTGTATATATATATATATATATATATATATATATATATATATATATATATATATATATATATATATATATATATATATATAATATATATACATATATATAATATATGTACATATATATATATATATATATATATATATATATATATATATATATATATATATATATACATATATATACATATATATATGTATACATATATACCACCAAGAGCAATAAAATCAGTCTAACGGTTTTCTAACATTTCTATACCTTTCTATACCCTAGAAGAATTTCTCTTTGCTTTCAAAATAGGCCTCAGTTTCGGCGCTAACTTCTTCATTGGAGCCAGATCTCTTTCCCGCGAGCATTTTTTTGAGGTCCGTGAATAAATAATAGTCACTGGGGGCCAAATCTGGAGAATACGGTGGATGAGAAAGCAATTAGAACTTCAATTCGTGCAATTTTTCCCATCGTAACCATTGAGTTGTGACACGGTGCATTGTCTTGACAAAAGAGCATTTTTTTCTAGTTCATCTGGGGCCGTTTCTTTGCGATTTCTGCCTTCAAACGCAACAGTAACTTTATATAATATTCACTACTGATGGTTTTTCCATTTCCAGCATAGTCGATGAAAATTATTCCATGTGCATCACAAAATACCGAGGTCAAAACCTTCCTAGCCGATTATTTTGTCTTTGGTCGTTTCGGGCGGCTTTCACCCGCTTCTGTCCACTCAGGTGACCGCCGATTTGATTTCGGTGTGTAGTGATGGATCCATGTTTTATCCGTTGTCACATATCACATAAAAAAAAATCGTTTTTTGTTGCGCTTAAACAGGTCCAAACATCGCACAGAATCATCAACACGTTGTTGTGTTTGATCCACTGTTAGCAAGCGCGGTACTCATTTCGAACAGAGCTTTCTCATGCTCAAATGTTCACGCAAAATATGACCAACACGTTCTTTTAATATCTTTAGGGTGTCAGCTATCTCACGCAATTTCACTTTACGGTCATCCGAAACAATTTTGTGGATTTTTTTATGTTTTTCGGAGTAACCACCTCATTTGGGCGTTCGGCGCGTTCAGCATCATTTGTATTTGTACGATCTCGTTTAAACTTAGCATACCAGTAAATAATGATTGATTTTCCAAGGGCAGAGCCCCCGTAACACTTATCAAGCCATTGCTTTGCTTGAACGGTATTTTTTTCCATCAAAAAACAATGTTAAGTCAACACCCAAAGTTCGATTTTTTTCTATTGCTTGGAAAATATCAAAAGTAGCGTCCTTAAAACCACTGTAACTTGTAAACTAATCGTTGAAATGTAATGAAATTTTGACACGTATCGGAGGTTGGTACTTTCTAAAAATCATATGGATTTCTTGAAAAGGGCGACATATGTGTCAGACCAAAAATTTTTCAGCCATATAAATATAAAGATATACAAAATTATAAAAATACAATACATATAAATTACAAACAGACTATTCGATACATCAACGCAGATATGTTACATAAATCCAAATAACTCGAACAATTTTAGGGACGCGATCTATATGGAGATTTTGAATGGTGGAATGAATCAGGAAGCAACCCAGAGACCGAGATTACTGAGTTAGAAATTCCAGAGTTTTTGTTCCAAAATACCTTTTCTTT
This sequence comes from Pachyrhynchus sulphureomaculatus, assembly GCA_019049505.1. NCBI lineage: Eukaryota > Metazoa > Arthropoda > Insecta > Coleoptera > Curculionidae > Pachyrhynchus > Pachyrhynchus sulphureomaculatus. The sequence goes on from CM032449.1 coordinate 203,650,637, forward strand.
GGAAGTTTTTGTTCTGAAATAGGAACCTTCTCTTAAAAGCTGACGCAAAATTATTTGCTACCAAATTTATTAAAGATTGTTCTGTAATAATTACTTCTGTAGTAGTTATTTTTTCGTGTAATATAGTTGGATTAAAATTCAAATGGCTGTAATAAAAGTAAACATTTATAGTTGAACAGCTAAACGAAATATGAAGTTCAAATTTGGTTGGTTTATCACACTAGAAATAGAAGAGAAATTTATAGTTTTTGAACTATACGCCATTTGAGGAATTGGGATGATCGTAGTGAGTTATAATGTTTGGATTAATATATTGTTCAGTGCGAATAACTTAAATTCAGTATTTATTTGAGAACCGTGTTTTTCCGAAGGAAGTACTAAATAAAGCACTTTACGAAGAAACAAGCAGCACAGAAATTATATAAAGTAATCAATATTTTGCCGTGCTACAATAAGCGAGAAAGATATAGGTGTAATAAAGAAAGGGTACAGACCTAAAACGAATCCTTACAAAGATTTACCTTCCAGGTAATAGAAATAAAAACACCTCATCGAGTACAGCACTTTTATCAATCCCGAATTTCGGATATAATGAATAAGTGACTTAGTTCTCTGCCATTACGTCTACCCTTTTGTCTTCTGCCATATATATTTAATAGGATATCTTCAGTATTTCTTTTCATATTCCTTCGGTGATTGCGTTGTACAGGATGTTCCGCAAATAAGTTCAAATTTTTCTGGTGCGAGTGACGAGAAAGAGACACAGTGCAATCTCGGTGTTTGAAAATTTAGTAGCTAAGGATTAGTACATTAGTGTTGTTATGCGCGATGAAAATTTAGCCTTTAGTATCATTTACGCACACTAAATAAAGCTTCTAGTATTTAACTGATTAAAAAATAGCTGCAGAAGTTTGGTGATACTACTTCAATTTTACATAAATCTTGTGCAGATCAGGAAGCGATGCAAAAGTCTCAATAATAGCACGATAAAGTGTGATAAACGTACCCTGAAGTTTATTGTAAGGTGAGGACAAGAAATAGTTGGACGAAAAAGTACAGTCAGGTGATAATGCTCAGAGGTCCAACTTTGCCAATTGTTTTTTATAAAGTAGGGGAGTCTTTTGGACTCCCAAGCCATATTAGATACCTTGATCATAGATGGAAAAGGTGATTAGGAATATCAGTATTTAACTAAAACTTACGTCTATTTATTAACTTGGTTATTAAGTTTTACTCATCGTCCTCCATTAATGAGTTTTAATACGAATTCTTTCATTTTTAAATCTTACATACTTCGTTGAGAACTATATCTTTGCTAATGAAATCTAAAGAGTATTTTATTGAAAGGGTATTCTTTTAAAGGTAATTTTCGAAACTCTTTTGAAAACTATTTAGAAAATAAGTATATGGTTGATTTTATCCCCCGATACAAGTCGCATTTCTGGTCCAGATTTATAAAATTTCAGCAAATAATACAACTTTGGTATTATGTGTATTACTTTAAATTTTAACATGCGAGAAAAAAGATTTTTGCGTATTTTAAAGAGTTTTAACTTCACCTGTCGTTTTAAACATCGAATTCACTATTACTCTTTATAGTGAGTTGTTTCAATAGATGCCGCCCTTTTCAAAAAATCCATATGATTTTTGGGAAGTACCAACCTTCAAACGACACTTCATGATATTTCGATGATTAGGTTATAAGTTACAGTGGTTTTAATGACGCTACTTTTGATATTTTCAAAGCAATGGAAAGCAATAGTTTGAAAAGTGTTACAGGGACTCTGCCCCTGAAAAATCACTCATCATTTACTGGTATGCTGAATTTAAAACGCAGTCGTGCAGATAAAAGTGATGCTGAACGATCTGGACGCCCAAATGAGGTGGAATACATCAAAAAAATCCACAAAATTGTTTTGGATGACCGTAAAGTGAAATTGTGTGAGATAGCTGACACCCTAAAGATATTAAAAGAACTTGTTGGTCTTATTTCGTATGAACATTTGGGCATGAGAAAGCTCTGTTCGAAATGGGTACCGCGTTTGCTCACAGTGGACTAAAAATAACAACGTGTTGATGATTCTGAGCTCTGTTTGGACCTGTTTAACTACAATAAAAAGGATTTTTTTCATGCGATATGTGACAATGGATGAACCATGGATCTGTCATGATAGACCGGAATCAAATCGGCAGTCAGCTAAATGGACAGTATGCTTTGAAAGTCGTTCGGAGCGATCAAAGACACAACAGTCGGCTAGGAAGGTTTTGAGATGCGCTTGAAGTAATTTTCATCGACTATGCTGAAAAGGCAAAAACTATCAATAGCGAATATTATATAAAGTTATTGGTGGGCTTGAAGGCAGCAATCGCAAAGAAACGGTCCCAAATGGACAAAAAAAAGTGTCCTATCATCAAGACAATGCACGGTGTCACAAGTCAATGGTTACGATGGCAATATTGCATCAATTGAAGTTCGACTTGCCTCCTCATCCACGGTATTCTCCAGATTTGGCCCCACCAACTATTATCTATTCGTAGACCTCAAAAAAATGCTCGCGGGAAAGAGATTTGGCTCCAATGAAGAAGTTATCGCCGAAACTGAGGCCTATTTTGAAGACAAAGACAAATTCTTCTACAAGAAAGGCATAGAAATGTTAGAAAAGCTTTGGACTGATTGTATCGCTCTTGAAGGAGACTATATTGATAATTAAAGTCGAATTTTGCAAAAACAATGTGTTTTGTAGGTAGCTAGATCAAAAACTTTTCAGTCTACGCCTTAGTAAGTTGAATATAGAACAAGTATTAAAAATACAAACGGTTAAGTTAGCGGAACTATGCCTATGGAGCATCAAGTAAATTGCTGTATTTACTTTCCCTGATAACGTAGTACTGAATTCGTGAAACAATTACGCTCCGAAATTTTTCTTTTTTACATTTTTTTTTTAACTTTCGACTGCATGGTAAATAATATTGAATATTGTAAAAGTAATAATCTAGCCACACATCACAAAAAGAAAGGTTTATTTTTATTTACACATCAAGAGATTTTTCTTCGCATACTTGAAAATTGCTTTTCATCTGTACATTTGAATTTTATTCTTTAACGTACGCACGTATTTCGTTAGCAGAGAGCGTATGTTCCTTTCAGTGTGATTTTAAAAGAGATGATTGTAGTTTTTTAATCATTAAAAGCTTTTTCATAGAACATGATCTGTACAGAGGACAAAAAAAAAAATATGGAATCTACTGACAAATAGAAAAAAAACAATAAATGAGTATATACAAAATACAAAAATTACGGTGGAAGAATGGGAAAGATTTTTCGAAAAACTCTATAGTAGTCCATCAGAAACCAATTCATTAACACAAGAAATGCAGCATGAAGATGAAATTGTTGCCCAACCAAATAGGACCATTTCCTTGAATCAAATAAAGCACATGGCAGCGAAACTAAAAAAACAGAAAAGCCCCGGGCATGGACGAAATTAAGAACGAAATGATCAAATATGGAGGTGGTCAATTACTAGAAAAATTACAGATTTTCTTTAACAAAATACTCACAGCCAAGATTATACCATCCGAATGGAAAGAAAGCATCTTGATACCAATTTTCAAAAAAGGAGAAAGGACAGATCCAAAAAACTATCGAGGTATCAGCTTAATGAGTGCGGTACTAAAATTGTTCACTAAAATTTTAGCAGAAGAAATAATGTTAACCGGAATTTGTGAAGAACAGCAAGGGTTCGGAAAGAACAGGTCTACTATAGACGCCATATTTATAATCCGCCAAATTACCGAAAATGCCATAGAGTTTAATAAGATAGCCTTTATGTGTTTCATTGATCTTACCCAGGCATTCGATAGGGTACGGTTAACTGATGTCATAACCCTACTACGAAAAAGGGGAATTCACCCGAATATAATAAAAACTATCGAAGAGTTGAACATCAACAACCACACATATGTAAAAGTGGCAAATAAATTAAGCAATAAAATACCTATGACAACCAGAATCAGACAAGGAGATAGCCTAAGCCCGATCTTATTTAACATCATAATGGATAAAATAATAAACGAAGTAAACTGGGAGACGACAACGATTGGGAGACATAAAAGAAATAAAAATAATATGACGAAGATAACTTACTCTTACATAAGTTCCAACAAACAGCAAAAGTGTTTTAATATGCAAATATCTGTAAAAAAAAACAAAATCCCTTACAATATCTAAAGAACCGAAAAGATGCAAACCCGCGATTTATGATCAGAGTGTAGAACAAGTGATGTCCTTCAGATATCTAGGGGCAAACATAACAAGTACCAAGAACTTTAAGGAGGAAGTAAAAACTCAAACAACAAACGCATCATTAATATCAGGATACTTAAGAGATATAATTTGGAGAAACAAATATATGAACACCAGGAGCAAAGTAAGAATATACAAAACATGCGTAAGACCGATCATGACGTACGCGATAGAAACCAGAGCGGAGAACACAATAACAAAACGACTCCTAAGAACAACAGAAATGCGAACCCTTAGATCGATAACAGGACATATCTTATTTGACCGGAATAGATGTGAAGAAATAAGGGAAAGGTGCGAAATACCGGATGTGGTGAGATGGGCAAGGAATAGGAGAAGAGAATGGAGAGACCATGTGGATAGAATGCCAAATGACCGGTTGGCTAAGGTTGCAAAAGAGAAGCGACCAAACACACCTCGACCCCTTGGAAGACCACCAATAAGATGGTATGAGAGCTGGTCTTCATCATCGCAATTGTTTCTGGGAAACCTTTGAAGTGAACACAGGACATGGTCCTAACGTAGGAAGAAGAAGAAGAAGAAAAACTTTTTCGATTATTTAAAGAAGGTTAATTTCTAATTTTTGTTATTAATATTTCAAGATAAAGTGGGTTGTATTAAGTTATTCCTTAGTTTAAAATAGCCAAATTTAGTAATTATTTTAAAACTGCATGTTTGCAACGAAGAACGAACGAGAACAGAACGGAAAAGAGAAATCTTCTCACCAATAACACCAGAAAAATGGAACCAATATTTTACAAATATGCTAACAGAAGATAGACCAGAGTTTAAAAGTACCCAACATGGAAACCCAAATATCGTTATACGAGGATCTCCAATAAGGATAACAACATCAGAAGTTAAAGAAGTATGTAAAACGCTAAAAAATGATAGAGCTCCAGGACCAGGAAACATCCCAGGAGAGATAGTAAAATACGGAACTGAAAAGCTATTTAGCGCTTTGAGGAACTTATTCCAAAGATGCATTAACACATCAGAAGTACCTGAGGAATGGAAAATATCATACATATCAACAATTCATAAGAAAGGAGACAAAAATAATTGCGATAATTATAGGGGAATAACGGTTACAGGATCTATTAGCAAAATATACGGAAAAATACTTAAAAATAGAATAGAAACGGAATACGCGGACGTAGAAGCTAAAGAACAGGCAGGCTTTAGAGCAGGAAGAACCACAATAGACCACCTCTTCTCACTGATACAAATCCTAGAAAAGAAAACCGCATTTGATCAGGAAGTCCATGTCTTGTTTGTTGATTTAAAAAAGGCCTACGACAGCGTGCCCCTAATGAGATTGTGGGAAACACTACAACAGAGTAAGCACCGAAATAACTAAAGCCGTAAAATCCTTATACCAAGACGCAAGAAGTAGTGTGAAAACGAAATATGGTGTAACAACAGAGTTCCAGGTCACAAAGGGTCTCAAACAGGGCTGCCGTATATCCCCAACGCTAATTAATAATCTATTTGGAGAGTGCACTGAAGAACTGGAAAAGGAAATGCAGCACTATGGAATTACCACTGGATTACGATACTACATTGTACACGCTATCATTTGCCGACGACCAGGTAGTAGTCGCTCAGGACATCGATGATATGGAATACACGACACTAAAACTTATGGAGGAATATGAAAAATGGGGCCTAGAAGTCAATATTAAAAAGACCGAGTACATGTGCGTCCGAGGACAACAGCAGGACTTGAAACTGGCCACAGGACACACCATCAAACACTGTGCCACTTATAAGTATTTGGGAACGAGAATATCTAGGGACGGAACACTGGAAGAAGCAATATTCGAGAGGAATATCCAAGGAAGAAAAGCGATTGCAATGCTTAATAGTATACTATGGGACAAAAACATAACCATTGAAAATAAGAAGAGAATTTACAACAAACAGTGAAAAGTATAATAACTTACAGCTCCCAGGTGTGACCATTGAAGAAAAGAACAGAAAAAATACTAAAAGCTACAGAAATGGATTTCTGGAGACGAGCAGCCAGAACATCCAGAAAAGACCGCATACCAAATGACACGATAAGACGAACTTTAGAAATAAAGCACGATATAGTGGACGAAATCAGAACCCAACAGTTGGTATGGTACGGACATGCACAGAGAATGTCACAAGACCGACTACTTAAAAAGATTTTAAATTGGAACCCTCATGGAAAATGAAAGCGAGGAAGACCACGCCAAAGCTGGAGAGCAGGAATCAACAAGGAAGTACTAGAGAGAGATCTAGAGGAGGAGGGATGGAGAAACCGGGAGGAGTGGAAATTAGGCATCGGAAGACGTTATAAAACCGATTGATATATATATATATATATATATATATATATATATATATATATATATATATATATATATATATATATATATATATATATATATATGTATATATATATATATATGTTTGCAACGAAAATACTGAGTAAATCATTTCAACACATTTTTTTTTTTTTAAATAAAAACTCTATCGTAACCTAAATGCAAATTTACGAAAGTATACCTTGCACTTAATAGAAACGAAAAGAAGTCCATCGACTACAGTATTTTTATCAATCTGAAGTTTCGGTCCAACGACAAAACGACCCCGTTCTCCGCCATTATGTTTCTTCCTTTTAACTGTAATGACGATGTTGTTTTAGGGTGTTACCCTTCTGTCGTCTAAGTTATGTATTTCCTAGTATATCTTAATTCCTTCCTTTTCCCTTAACCCATCTCGTCGTATTCAGTTTGAAACAGTAGATACATTCTGGGTTTCCGGTGTGTAACTCAAATTAATTTTATTTAACAAAATACACTGATATGTTGTCTTGTTTGTAATTTGTTTGCTATTTGTCTTAACCTGAAAAAAAGAAAATTGAATTTGAGGAAAAATGTTTCTCATTACGTGAAGAGTTTTACATAACATAATAACAAGGAAAATACATTTTTATGTGTAAAATTTATTTTATTTTTCAACACAGTCTCCGTTTAGCTCGATACACTTAGTCCAACATTTTTTTTTTTTATCTTTTTTATCCCATCTAAAAAATACGATTTCTCCAACCCTTCAAAATAGGCGTTTGTTCCAGCAATCACCTCATCGTTTAAGCCAAATTTTTTTCCGCCGAGCCATTTTTTCATATTCAGAAATAGGAAATAGTCGTTGGGGACTAAATCTGGCCAATACGGTGAATGCGAAAGCAATTCGTATCCTAACTCATGAAATTTTGCCATGACGATGATACAAGTGTGCACGCGTGCATTGTCTTGATGAAAGAGATTTTTTTCTTCGCCAAATGCGGATATTTTTCTTTCACAGCATGGTCGAAACGATACAATAAGTTGACACAATGCTCTCCATTAATCATTTTATCCTTTTCAAAGTAATCGACGTGGATTATGTCGCGTGCATCCCAAAACACTGTGGCCAGAACTTCATTGCCAAATAAAGTCGCCTTGGCCATCTTTTACCGGCGGTTCGCCACGGAAAACCGACTGTTTGGACTGTTCTTTGGTCTCTGGTTTGTTGTGATGAGTCCATGTTTCGTCAACAGTTATAAATCGACGCCAAAAATCATTCCGCTTTCACATCGCGTAACATTTTTCTTGTCGATTATGAGTAACAGCAGAACCCATCTTGCAAAAAGCTTTCACATGTGTTACATTATTCTGTACCTGTTCAATTGAGATGCCCATAGTCTTAGCAATCTCACGAGCTTTCACTCTCTGTTCATTTATTACTATAGTGTGGATTTTTTCAATCATTTCTGATGTGGTGACCTCATTGGGACGACCTGGATGTTCTTCATCAATAAAGCTTGTACGTCGCGTTCCAATTCAGCTGTCCAATATTTTATGGTCGATAATGAAGGTGAAGAGTTCCCATAAACTTAGCTGAGTTCCGCTTTTATCTCATTATTTATTCGTTTTCATTTTCAAAAACAAATATTTTCTCACTGCTCGATATTCAGTTTTCTCCATTATTGTAAAGTCACAACAGTTGTTGTATTTAAATGGCATCACTCACTAAATCAGGAAGCGACTTGAAAATTTGACAGCATTTTTGTGAAAGGTTATGTATACGTAAAATATAATTTTTTAAATAATAGTGGCGCCATCTCTGGTCGAGGCCAAGTACTTATCATACAACCTTCGTAATACGATGACAGTCACATAAAAGTTTTTTTCGAAGTCATATACTTAACAACTAAAAAATTCAATTGCGCTATTAAAATAAAGATGAATAAGAGTACTAAGTTCAGTAAAATTGCGATAATAAAACAAAAATGGTCAAGTTATTTACTCAGTACTTTCATTGAGACACTTAATTCTAAAATAGGTATTGAATTTAAGTTTCTCCTTATAAAAATACTGTCATCTGAACAGTACAAGTCGATTTTTTAAATGATCTTATTCTACTTTATAGAAAGATGACGTAAGATATTTATAATTTAAACCATAAATTTCCCTCTGTTACCGTTTCTATTAAAATCAAAGATAATGAAAAAGTAACATAATTTTCTGATTCCTCCACTCTTAGAATTCAAGAAAAGGATATATAACGCGGTATGTAACGAACAATCCTTTTAACCTCCTCTTCCATCTCATTAACATTCTACATGTTTACTTAATTGAAAATAACCAAAAAAATAACAGGGTTTTTTGGATTAATGTACTCCAAAAAGCCTACAATGGACTTATTATATAATATATCCGAAACAGTCCTTCTAACTTCCGCCCCTACCTCGCTAACCCGTTACATATTTGACTAATTGTAAACAATAAAAAAAATATAATTTTTAAAACTTCAAGAATCCCGAATACACAATTTATAAGTAGCAATCCTTCTACCCCCTTCTCCTAACTTATTAATCTCATTTATTTATAAAAAATTGAAAAAAATGAGAAAATAAGAACTCTCGGATTCTGCGAGTCCAAGAGCAAGGAAAAAACGTTTTACATTACGAAACAACTCCTCTAGCACACTATCCTATCTTTTTAGCCAATTACGTCTTTGACTAGAGACAATTCTGATTAAAATTTATGGATTGAGACTGACAAAAATGGGGAAATGTTTTGCGTCATCTAGGGGCCATAAATCGTAAAAAACAAGAAGATCTCGATGGGTGATTTTTTCACGAATACCATACGTTTCCTTAGCAAGGAAAGCAATAAAGAGGACAAAAGACAGAAAGTCAAAGAAAATATCAAAATACAGATGCTTTTAAAACACCTTAACACAAACTAAGTGGCGAATTTTTTAAAAAGCCATTAAAAGTTTAAAATGCTTAAATTAAATTTTATTTCGCCCAAATTTGGTCAGGAAAAACATTAAAATATTAAATTTTGTTCTTTTTCTTAGTTGTTTTAACATAAAACGAACGTATATATATATATATATATATATATATATATATATATATATATATATATATATATATATATATATATATATAAATAAATATATATATACTGCGTTAATTTTCAAGCAAGTGAAGGGTGGTTGAGTGCCTGGAAGACTCGCAATTCAATTGTTTTCAAGACGGTGTCTGGCGAGAGTGCAAGCGTTAGTCAGGAGGACTGTGACATTTGGACTGAAACTGTTTTAAAAAGTGCATTGAAAAAGTACGAGCCAAAAAACGTTTTCAATTGTGATGAAACCGGTTTGTTTTTTAAATGTTTACCAAATAAAACTTTTGCTTTTAAAAGTGATAAATGTTTTGGTGTTAAAACAAGTAAAGAAAGGGTGACACTTATGGTTGGAGCAAACATGGATGGCTCAAAAAAACTGAAATTACTGCTCATAGGTAAAAGCAAAAATCCCCGTTGTTTAAAAGGAGTTAAATCTCTGGAGTTAGATTACGCCAATAATAAAAAGGCATGGATGACTTCTGAGATTTTCCAAAGTTGGATCAAAGAACTGGACACGAAAATGAAAAGCCAAAGGGAAAGATTGTGATGTTTATAGACAATTGTCCTGCACATCTAGTTACTGTAAGTAAAAAATTAAGGAATATTGAATTCATCTTTTTTCCACCAAACATGACCTCCAAATTGCAACCTATGGATCAGGGTATTATAAAAAACATAAAACATCATTACCGAAACGGAATTGTTCACAAAATTATTAATGCGATTGATAACAACCTTCCAGTCCAAAAATTGATTAACCTTAAAGAGTGTATAACCGAAGTCGCTAAAGTATGGACTGAAAATGTTTCTCAGAAAACTATCAAAAACTGCTTTTCTAAAGCAGGTTTTACTGAAAAAATCGACGAATGGGAAGAAGAAGACGAAATGGACCTCGCTACCTTAAAAAGGCAATGGGGTATTCTACAAAAAACTGCTACCGTCGACGCAGATTTTTTACTTGAAGATTTCTTAGAAATCGACAATGATGTTGGCACGACAGATCTCCCAACTGACCAAGACATAATTGACGATATAAAAAGTTTAGAAGATCATGAAGAAGAAACTGAAACCGGGGAATGTCCTGATAAATTTAGTAAAAATGAAATAAGAAATGCATTTGATGTGCGAACTACTCTCAGGGGCCAGGAAAGTGTACCTGATCAAATCTTTATGCATTTGAATAAATGCGAGAATTTTGTTGAGCAACAATTATTTTTCAAAAGTAATGTTCAAAAGAAAATAACTGATTATTTTTCCTAGTACGTATGTACGTAGTATGTACATATGTATTAACAGATTTTGTAGTATTCTTTTTATTTCGTATGTAGTACATACATACATAAAGTCCGTACGTTATATCTTTACACGTGCGTCATAGTTTTCAGGAAATATCCCAGACGACTATTATATTTTTTGTCTCTTTTTACCAATACCTACGATTTATTGGTGAAAAGAGACAAATAATATAATAGTCGTCTGTTATATGGCCTGAAAACTATGACGCACGGGTAAAGATATAACGTAGGGACTTCATGTATGTATTTAGCCCTGTACATGCTATGTACTATTTAAACTTTCAAATGTTTAATAAAATCTTTTATAATAATTCAATTTTGCAATTTTTTTGTTGCTTGTACCTTATAAAATACAAGTAAATGATTACCAATATAAAATACATACATAGCAATATATACGGATTTTTTTCTTTATATAGTGAAAAACTTTCTATAGTGAAATTTCGGTCAACATTTTGGTCTTTCATTATATAGAGTGTCGACTGTAATATATATATATATATATATATATATATATATATATATATATATATATATATATAGGCCTCCCCCAGGCTTCTCCTATGTCTGAACCAATCATTGCCTACCAAATGCTTAATATCATCTGTCCAATGAGTTGTGGTCTTTCGACAGGGCTTCTGTGTCTTCGCGGTCTCCATTCCACAAGCCTCTTGGTCCACCGATTGTCTGTAATGCGGGCCACATATTCTGCCCAGTTCCATCTAAACCTGCAAACCCGATTACGTCTGATACTTTAGATCTTGTTCTTATCTCTTCATTTCTTATGCGATCTCTTAGTTTTAATCCCAACATTCGCCCTTTGTGCAATCTGCAACCTTTTTTTTATGATGTGATTCATGGCCCACGTTTCTGTACTATATGTCAGTACTGGCGGTATTTGCTGATCGAACACTTTAGCCTTGATGGTGTTAGGCAGATATGAGTTAAATACTTTTTGCAATTTGCCAAAACCAGCAAAGCTAGCGAAATTCTTCTTTTCAAATCTGTTTTTAAATTATTCTTGCCAATTTCAATTTGGTGTCTTAGATATACTGTATACCTAGATGTGACTTTTTCTATTGTTTGTTGCAAGATTCTCAAATTGAGGTTTAGGTTATTATTTCCTGTAACGTTGGTTATATATTTGGTTTTGACAATGTTAATCTTCATACCAGTTTATTTTGATTTATCGTTCAGTACGTTGAAGCTCTTCGATGGTTGACCACGAAATATAGTCAAATCTGCCAAAACCTATCCTGGAGAAGATATACCTACAGAACATAATTTGCTGCTTACAACTATCAAGAATATACTAAAGAAGTTAAAACATGAACAAAAAACAACCAACATTAACATCGACAAACTCAAAGTAGAAGTCATAAAAAAGAGGATTCATGAGGAGATTGGTAGAAGTCTCGATACAAAAAAGCTCGGAACTCATCAGACATAGGAAGGAAAATGGCACCACATCAGAGAAACATTGGAAGAAATAATGGAAAAGCATCTGAAACAAAATACAACCAAAAAGAAACAATCATGGATGACGGAGGAAATATTGGATAGGATGGAAGTAAGAAGAAAGTATAAGAACAACTATAATATACAAAAAACCGGTCAAGTGCAAGTTGAACTTGCACAATTAGTGTTCCGTACGTTGATTGCTTTTAAAATAAAAAATTTTGTTACAGATGTATAAAATGATCAGTGACTTCACAAAACACACCACAAATGAGTTTTCAACAAAGTTTGTTTCCAATCTTTACTGAAATCTGATGACCTTGAAATTTTTGTTTTTTTTTAAATACCAGAAAAATTATTAAAGGTAATGCACTCGTGATAATTTTCGTTCAATCTACAACCCGTGGAGAATATTCCAGAATTTTTTCAAAATTTTTTGATAAGTACTTTTCGAGATAAGGCGAGGGACAGCGATTTTTTGCGATTTTTTAAAAATAATACAAAGAAAAGTGGGCGCAAGTATTACATATCTATACATTTTTTACTCGTCTTTTCACAAGCTTTCATTTGACACCACACTCGACGACCTAGTAAAATTTTTTTTTTTTTCACTTCCGATTTCAGGCCCCAAAACTAACCCCTTAAGTTAAAATTTAACTCTCAAAACTACATGGCTCTGATGAGGCTATCAATTCCTATATTATTACCAAATTTCAACTTTCTATGTCAAATAGTTTCGGAGAAAATCGAGTGTGGCAGACAGACAGACAGACAGACACCGAAGTGATCTTATATGTGTTCCGTACGGAATACTAAAAATGAACAATGCACAGAAATAGAAGTATTAGAAAAAAAATACGACACATTTAATTTACATAAGAAGCTGCTGGGTTAACGTTACAAAGGCAACCACAAGTAATAGAGGATAAAGAAGATAAACTACTACTGAACATACAAGAAAGAATAGATAGATGGAAAGAATATATAGGGGAAATGTATAGTGACACAACTAGACAACATAATACAAATAAGCTTAATACAACGGCCCCCTCTCCCCATAAATAAAGACAAAATATTAGTAGTAGCAAATCAACTTAAAAACCCAAAAGGCAGTAGGAGAAGATAATATACCTACAGAAATCATTAAAATATTTCTTGAAAAACATATGGACACTATACAGGACCTCTTCAACAGCGTATATAACACAGGTGATGTACCTCATGATTGGTTGACATCAATTATTATACCATTGCCAAAAAAGAATAACCTTAGAAACTGCGAGGAATATCGTAACATAAGTCTAATGAACCACATCTTGAAACTCTTCTTTAAAATAATCCACCAAAGAGTGTACAAAAAACTAGATGAAGGTATTGAACAAACACAGTTCGGCTTTAGGGACGGACTAGGAACTATTCACCATTCGCGTTCTGATTGAAAGATGTAGGGATGTCAACTCTGATGTTTATTTATGCTTCATAGATTTCCAAAAAGCCTTTGGTATGGTAAATGGATGATGGAAATACTACAATCGGGTAAAATTGATGACAAAGACTTACGTATAATACCAAGTTTATACATATATGAGATCATCTACAAAACGCAGTTAGTGTAGCTGTTCTCCGTCTATGGATATTCTCGTATTCTCCCAATCAACTTGTTTGAACATTTCCTCCAAAGTCAGTGTTTGGTGATATTGAATCACCTTGTCGCACTCCTCTTTTTGTTTTAATTCTATTTGTTTTTTCTTCCAGCAATACCTAAAATGTGGCGTTTTCAACTTTTCTATATGCATCAATAGCCTTTGCCAATCTATAGGAAAGAAAAACTTGAGCGTTTCATGTAGAAGGAATGATATAGCGCTGTTAAAAATAAATCAATTCCTATAAACACCCTTAAGTACAAACAAAGGGGCAGTGTATTACAATCAAAATAGTCTATCAAAGATTCCAAATAAATATATAATTTAAATAAATCCTTATAAAATAAATTTCACCCCTCATCGTTTTCATGCTTTAAAATGTTAGTCACGCACAATATGGACTACAGAACTTTACAGGTCCTTGTTTGACTGGAAAAAGTAAATCACAAAAGAGTTAAGGTTAGAATCGCGTTTTGAATTAAAAACAACTTAAAACTTTTTTCATGTAAATTATAAAGCTTTTTAGTTTGGAAGTTTTTATGAAACCACTGCTTGGTAAAACTTTATTTAGATTTATATCTTTGTTGGCTAAATCATCTTAAAAAGGGTAATGCTAATTATAGGTTAGCATAGACACGTTTCGCCTATATTAGGGTAGGTTATCATTAAATATCCTGCAAGATGGCTGATATAAACTGCTTACTGAAATTATCCTGTCCGTGTTGATTCCAGGAACACTTACTGCCTAATCAATGAACATTCGTATATTGTATAAATATTCAAGAAACAACCAGTAGTTAGTATCACTCAAGCGCTCCTTATGTAAGCATGTTTTTTTTATGGGCATATTACACACGTTCAGGGGACCCTAAAGCGCTATGCGGAAAAAGCGATTCACGTTGGTCTTGAAATGCTGTAAATTGTACTCCGTGGAAAATCGAGTCCTGGGCAAATCATTGGAGAGGGATGAGGAGTGCCAAGCTGAACCACATACGGACGTGGAGTATTAGCACGACGTGTAATCCTAGCATGCACCGCTCCGGGAGGAATTAAGCGAGCTACATCAATGAAACACTTTCCTACACAATTTTTGTAATTGTTTGACGTAATCAATAATAGTGAATATAGCTATGAATGACCAACATCACAAAATACACTCGTTATTCAATTAAAAAAAATTACCTTCCATACTACATACTTGCAAATCCAGCTCAATTGAATAGTAACTAGTGGGTAGTATAATGTTGAAGATGATCAGATTAATGGTTGCCAAAAATATCTTTGAGAGTAATTGAAAAGATTTGATATTGTTTACGGCAACCAGTTTGATTCTCGTAAACAAAGGTCAACAAGAATTCTTTTCACTTTTGTCACATATCTCTCAAACTACGTTACTGAAGTTATGGGACAGTTTTGGGTAGTAGCGCTTGATATATCCAAGGTGGGCAACGATGTCTAGCATGACGAATTATTGACTAAGTTTAAATTTTCGCAGATATAATTCTTTGCCAATGGAAGCGATTCAAGAACAACGTGAATTGCTTTTTCCGCACTCATGCCGCTCCTGGAGCGCTTTAGGGACTTCCCTGCAGCACGTGTGCTAGACCCAAAAAAAAAAAAAAAAAAAAAATCGATTTCTAGTCGGCACATTTACTGATAACTCCAGTATACCCTGAACTCTATTGCTTCGCTCTAAAAATAGAGATAGCAGTTTTATTTCCAAAAGTTGACGATGAAATCTCCTTTTTTGCTAGCATCGTCATTAGACTTCCTAGTAACTTAGGAGAAGATATATATTGGCCTAAAAAATATTATCAGTGTCTGTACTAAAGGGTACTATTACAAAGCCCGGCATATTATTTCATAATATAAGACTCAAATTCAGTCGTGGCCATAATATTGCTTCCATGTTTAGGCTATGCTCTCAAACAAACTCTATCACACAGCTCATCAGCCGAGCTAGGATAAATAGAGTATTAAACAATTGCGAAAATTTGGACTATTTAATATATATATATATATATATATATATATATATATATATATATATATATATATATAGACTTTCACAAACTAGAGAATAAATTGTTGCGAGAAGAAAGCTATTAGCTTAATAAGGAATCCGGAACTCTTTATATATCTTGATCCTTCGGAAGAAAGGAAATGATTTCAGTCTCTTTTACAGATACGTGCTATGTATGCATGTGAAGAATGCACCTTTAACCAACAAAACTAAGGTATATATATGAGGTTCAGCTTGTCACTCCTCATAGTACCTTCTAGGAGAACTCGTTTATTTGGAAAGCTTTCATTTTTAATAAATGCCTAAAATTGTGTTTCTAACTTAGGGCAACTTGTAGCAGCCAATTTTCGAGGTTAAGAAACAAAAAAGTCACTTAGGGCCAAATCTGGAAAATAAGGGACATGGGGAACTATTTAGAAGCCCAGATCGTAAATTTTTATCCTTGTAAGGGTCGATATGTGAGCAAACGCATTGTCCTAGGGAAGGAGCAGATTTTAGGTGCTACTCTTGGTCGCTTCTGCTTCAACTGACTACGCAAATGGTACAATAACGTTGCATAATAAGAACCAGTTACTATTTTACCCTTTTTCAAATAATCAATCCTGATGATTCCCTGTCAGTCCCAAAAAAACAGTTGTCATCGCTTTTCCCGCCGATAAAACTGTTTAAGCATTTTTCAGTACACTTACACCTTCGCCAATCTATTGTTTTACTACCGTTTTATCTCCGGGGTGTACTGGTGTATCCATACAGTAACAAAACAAGTCCAGAAGTTCTTCGAATTACCCTCCAACCTTTCTAAACACCATTTTGAAACGTCCTTCCTCGAGCGTTTCTGGTCTAAAGTCAACAAACGAGGCACCCATCATTCACTCAGCTTTTTCACTTTTAAAACTTCATACAGGATCTTATATACCCGTTCTTACGAGATGGTTACTATCTTAGCAATCTCATGAAACTTAATGCTACGATCTTTCATCACGGTTTTTGTCCGTGCACGATCTATTCCTATGAAACGTGTAACACCTATTACTTACGATAGCTTCCAACAAACAACTGCGCATTGCATCTGTTTGAAACTTTGAACACCACCATTATCAGAGTCACACTAGTAGAAATTTACCAGACTTAGCAGTCCTCTCTCGTATAGTAACTTCTTAATATATTATATTCTCCACTATCCCTTTACGGTCTAAAGAAAAGATGTATTAATGGATGCAAATAGTTTTATATCACTTTAGTAACATAACTAAAAAGAGGTTCTATCAAGGGCTAGTGTATTAATGTGCTGAACTAGTTCTTATCCAAAATTTTTGTTCAAATTATTTTTATTGTGGAGCGAAACTCTAGAATTTATTCTTATTTATAGTTGACATAATTAAATACTGGTTTTTATCTTCTAGATTTTGGCAACTTAATAAGGTAGCTTTAATATCAAAAGTACCTAGACTCAAGTAAACCTACCTTTATCCTTTGACATTAGTTACAAGTACAACATTGTTATTATTGAAACATCTTTTTTGCGTTAAGTATAAGTTGATTTTGACGATAACCTAAAATTAATTCGATGTTGTACACTTTATTACATGTCAGCCGCTTAAGAGAATTAGTCTATACATATCTTAAACTAACGAGAACTTTTCTTGTTCGAATTATCCATTTTATAACTTGTCAGTCCATAATTCATTTTTTGTTTCAATTTGATATTTGCACATATTCTGGACCATAAAAATCAAACTTGAAATAAATATGTTAAAGTTTTGCTGCAAATCATTTTTCCTTATAAGAAGAAAATAATTTGCATTTTCTTGTTAAGTTTTTTGTTTGTTGTTAAACCTAACCTTTCATAAATATTTACCGCTTCCTTTGTTGGACTTATTTTCCTTAAAATGTACCCCATTCTAAAGCGACAGAAAACTTTGTAATGCAAAGAGACTCTTAATCATTTAGACAGTTTATAAACATCTGCGGAATTAATTAAAATATATTTAAAACTTGCTTTAGACTACATAAAAACAGTGTTAGCGAAACATACAAATGCTGAATTTGATAATTATTCACAAAAGTTGCTTTGTTTCCATTAAGTTACTGAAATAGATTCTAATTGCAAATCTGAAAATAAAATGAAGAGAAATCTGCTTTATATTATACTCTCTCGTATTCCCCTTCACATATATTTTTACCTCCAAAACCTTTAAATAGTGGCGAGAGGGTGTGGTTATGGTTCAAAACATATACCAATCATGTCCGTTTAATCGGGTTCATTTTTTTATATTGGTCAGTTATGAGAATGTTGAAATAAAATTCAACAAAAAGTAAAATTGTCTTTGCTGCAATAATCTAGAATCGGTAGCCGAATGAATCAAGAATACGACCTCAACTTGAAAGATTTCCGCAATGTATGTTTCTAGCAATCATAAATATAGCACGACGCACTGTGGTCCAGGAATTTAATTTTTCTTTCAAAATTATCTACAGATCTTAATTTCCAACCGATTTGGATATATTTTTTTAATATTCGTAACTAAATTTCCAAAAAATCTCTCAATTATGGCCAATTTTTGGTTATTTTTCTACCATTTTTGGATAATTTAATAATTTTTTTGAAATTTGCAATATTTGAACGAACAAACTAAAGCAATTTATGTTTCTCGATCTACATAATCTGAAATTTGTTATTTCAATATCTGAAGGTTGAAAGGTGAATCAACATACCCATTTTTCGGCCATTATTTGGACATATTTTGACAATTTATCATCATTTTAGCCAGATTTACAATATTGATTAGGACAAACAAAAGCGATTTACGAGGCTGGTTTGAAAAGTCCGTGCAAAAATAAAAACTACTTATGTGTTTGGGGTAAACCTTTTTTATTTTTCGACATAGTCTCCTTTTAGGCTTATACACTTCGTCCAACGATGTTCTAGTATGTTGATCCCTTCCGAATAATAGGATTTGTCCAAGTCTGCAAAATATCCATTAGTGTCTGCAATCACCTCCTCGTTTGAATAAAATCTTTGTCCCGCCAGCCATTTCTTCAAATTGGGGAACAAATAATAGTCCGAGGGAGCCAAGTCTGGAGAATAGGGGGGATGTGAAACGAGTTGGAATCCTATTTTCATTAATTTTGCGACCACAACTGCTGAGGTGTGTACTGGTGCGTTGTCGTGATGGAAAAGGACTTTCTTGTGGGCCAATCGCGGGCGTTTTTCTTGCAGCTCGGTTTTCAAACGGTCCAATAACGATGAATAATATTCACCTATAATAGTTTTTACCCTTTTCCAGATAGTCGATGAGAATTATCCCTTGCGAATCCCAAAAGACAGTCGCCATAACCTTTCCGGCCGAAGGTCTTCGCCTTTTTTTTTGGTGCAGATTCCCCCTTGGTAACCCATTGTTTAGATTGTTGTTTGATCTCAGAAGTATAGTAATGTATCCATGTTTCATCCACAGTGACGAAACGGCGCTTAAAGTCCTCCGGATTCTTCTGGAACAGCTGCAAACCATCCTTGCAACACTTCACACAATTCCGTTTTTGGTCAAGCGTGAGCAATCGCGGCACCCATCTTGCGGATAGCTTTCTCATGTCCAAATGTTTATGCAAAATATTATGTACCCGTTCAGTCGAGATGCCCACAGCACTAGCAATCTGACGCACCTTAACTCTTCTGTCATCCATCACCATATCATGGATTTGATCAATGATTTCTGGAGTCGTAACCTCCACAGGCCGTCCAGAATGTTCAGCGTCACTTGTGCCCATATGGCCAGTCCGAAAATTTTGAAACCACTTATAAACTATTCTAATCGAAGGTGCAGAGTCACCATAATGTTTATCAGGCTTCTCTTTAGTCTCCTGAAGCGTTTTGCCTTTCATAAAGTAATGTTTAATCACCACACGAAATTCTTTTTCGTCCATTTCTTGAAAATCACTCGACTTCCTTGATTCACACGAATGCCAAACACAAAGAAATAGACCAATATGGCTGAAACTTGGTGTGCGTTCATTCAAGAGATGCTACTAACTAAACATGACCTCGATACGCGCCGGTGGTGCCATCTCTCGGACTTTGCACGGACTTTTCAAACCAGCCTCGTATGTTTTTTAATTCACATAATCTAATATTCATTGTCCTAAGACCAAATAAACCGGTCAAGTGCAAGTTGCACTTGCACAATTAGTGTTCCGTACGTAGATTGTTTTTAAAATAAAAATTTTTGTTAGGGTGGTATAAAATGATCAGTGACTTCACAAAACACACTCCAAATGAGTTTTCAACAAAGTACTGAAAACTGGTGACCTTGAAATTTTTTTGTTTTTTTTTTTATATACCAAATAAATTATTAAAGGTAATGCACTCGTGATAATTTTCGTTTAATCTATACCCCGTGGAGAATATTCCAGAATTTTTTCAAAATTTTTTGATCAGTACTTTTCGAGATAAGGTAGGGGACAGCGATTTTTTAAAAGTAATACGAAGAAAAGTGTGCGCAAGTATTACATTATATATATATTTTTTACTCGTGTTTTTACAAGCTTTCATTTGACACACACTCGATGACCTAGTAAAAAAAATTTTTTTCACTTCCGATTTCACCCCTCAAAACGAACCCCTTAAGTCAAAATTTATGTTACGGTGGTATAAAATGATCAGTGACTTTACAAAACACACCCCAAATGAGTTTTCAACAAAGTTTGTTTCCAATCTTTGCTGAAATCTGATGACCTTGTTTTTTTTATGTACCATATAAATTATTGAAGGTAATGCACTCGTGATAATTTTCGTTCAATCTACACCCCATGGAGAATATTCCAGAATTTTTTCGAAATTTTTTGATAAGTACTTTTCGAGATAAGGCCCGGGACAGCGATTTTTCGCGAATTTTTAAAAATAATACAAAGAAAAGTGCGCGCAAGTATAATATTATATATATATTTTTTACTCGTATTTTCACAAGCTTTCATTTGACACCACACTCGATGACCTAGTAAAAAAATTTTTTTTTCACTTCCGACTTCACCCTCCAAAACTAACCCCTTAAGTCAAAATTTAATTCTCAAAACTACATGGCTCTGATGAGGCCATCAATTCATATATTATTACCAAATTTCACCTTTCTATGTCAGATAGTTTCGGAGAAAATCGGGTGTAACAGACAGACAGACAGACAGACAGACACCGAAGTGATCTTATAAGTGTTCCGTACGGAACACTAAAAATGGTAAGGTGAATATACAGAGCCATTTTTTGATCATTTTTACCATTTTTTCCTCATTTTAGCCCGATTTACAATATTGACTAAAACAATTCAATGCAATTAATATTTTTTGATTCACATAATCTGATATTCAGACTAAGTTGGGAGTGTGGAATCTTTGGCACAATGATACTACTCGCTATAAATCACCACTACACCAAACACTTTATTTTTGCACTCGACGCGCGTTTCGCTAACCATGTTAGCTTCATCAGGAGCGAGTCAATCATCGCTCGATGAAGCTAACATGGTTAGCGAAACGCGCGTCGAGTGCAAAAATAAAGTGTTTGGTGTAGTGGTGATTTATAGTGAGTAGTACTGATATTCAGAGTTTCAAGACCTAAAAATCGCAATACTCGTATGAATCAACAAAGCCATTTTTGGCCCTATTTTAACCTAATTATGGACCTGGATAAAACAGAAAGGATAACCAAAATCGGCTTCGAGTAATTTTTTTGGAAATGTAGTTACGATTATTTAAAAAAAAAATTATCCAAATCGGTTGGAAATTAAGAATTAATAAATAATTAATTTTGAACGAAAAATTAAATTCCTGGACCACAGTGAGACGGTCTAGGGGAGGACTAACAATTCTTAGCAACGATTAGCCCTTGTCTTCTAACACATGGGCTGAAAAGTCCCGGGCCTAACACATAGATGGCGCTAGTTTTATTGCAGTCACCTTTTTTTCAGTTAATACTAACCTTCAAAAGACAGCTGTTAAAATTTCATGATATTCTATTCATTAGTTTGTGAGTTATTGTGCTAAGAGTGACGCTACTTTTGTTATTTTCAAAACAATGGATCAAAAACAATTTCGTGTTTTAATTTTACACTGCTTCTTGATGGAAAAAAATACCGTTCAAGCGAAGCAATGGCTTGAAAAGTGTTATGGGGACTCCGCTCCATCAGAAACAACAATAAAACGTTGGTTTGCTGACTTCAAACGTGGTCGTAGAGACACCGATGATGCAGAACGCAGTGGACGTCCAAATGAGGCGGTAACACCAGAAAACATAAAAAAAATCCATAAAATCGTTTTGAATGATCGAAAAGTGAAGTTGCGTGAGTTAGCTGACATCGTAAAGATATCAAAAGAACGTGTTGGCTTTATATTGCATGAGCATTTGACTATGAGAAAGCTCTGTTCAAAGTGGGTGCCGCGTTTGCTCACTGTTGATCAAAAACAAGAACGTGTTGATGATTCTGAGCAGTGTTTGGCCATGTTTAAACGTAACAAACCGGAATTTTTGCGTCGATATGTGACAATGGATGAAACATGGATCCATCACTTCACTCCGGAATCAAAACGATCGTCATCTGAGTGGACAGCAACTAGTGAACCTCGTCTAAAGCGCCCGAAAGCACAACAATCGGCTGGAAAGGTTATGGCCTCGGTATTTTGGGATGTGCGTGGTGTAATATTCATCGACTATCTTGATAAAGGAAATACCATCAACAGTGAATATTATATAGCGTTATTGGAGCGTTTGAAGGCCGAAATTGCAAAGAAACGGCCGCATATGGCAAAGAAAAAAATTTTGTTTCATCAAGACAACGCACCGTGTCACAAGTCAATCAAAACAATGGCAAAACTACATGAATTGAACTTCGAATTGCTCCCACATCCACCGTATTCGCCAGATTTGGCTCCCAGCGACTACTGGCTGTTCGCAGACCTGAAAAAAATGCTCGCCGGTAAGAAATTTCGCACGAATGAAGAGGTTATCGCTGAAACTGAGGCCTATTTTGAGGCAAAAGATAAATCGTTCTACAAAAGTGGTATTGAAATGTTAGAGCGGCGCTGGAATGATTGCGTTGCTCTTGATGGAGATTACGTTGATGAATAAAGCTAATTTTGAACCAAAAAAACCGTGTTTTCTTTGTTAGGCCCGGGACTTTTCAGCCCATGTGTTATGTTCCAAAACAACTGAATTTTCTTTAAGAAACCTCGTAATTTTGAGGTCGCTAGTAACGCTTTATTGGGATCACTTTACTTTAAAATGTATTATTACCGATAATGGACGTGGATCTATTTATACGATTTGGAAACAATGCACCAGTCAGGTGAATATTATGCAGAAGGTGAACCAAAACCGAAAAAAAGACACGTCAAATTCGGTAAAAAAACAAGTTTACGTTAACTGTTTTTTTTTTATTACCGTCGTGTTGTACACAAAGAGTTCTCTCTAACCCACCAAGCAATTAAAAAGAGTGATAGTTAAGGCTTGTGAGTTATTTACGTTAATTATTTCGTTAAAAAAGTTTTTAATTGTGACAGAAAAATTCACGGATTTTACACCAGGATAACGTATCATTGCACAAGACAATAATTCGTAATTTTTCAAATAACGATAAAATAATGACTGTCCCATAAACACCAAATGCGTAATATATGGCACTGTTTTCCACTTCTTCCAGGGGAAATTAACACCCTAATTAGTACTCTGTGGATAATTTATAGAAATTATGAAAGGAAATTCGCTGGCCGCCTTGAAAGCAATACCGAAAATTGAATATGGCAACTATCTTTTTTGTCCACGTGCCCGGCTATATGGGGATTTTTAGCCTTTTTATTGTTTCGTACGGAACACTTATAAGATCAGTTCGGTGTCTGTCTGGCTGTCTATCTGTTACACCCGATTTTTTCTGAAACTATTTAACATAGAAAGATGAAATTTGGCACTAATAAAGGAATTGATGGCCTCATCAGAGTCTCGTAGTTTTGAAAGTTTAATTTTGACTTGAGGAGTTAGTTTTGGAGGTTGAAATCGGAAGTGAAAAAAAAGTTTTTTACCAGGTCATCGAGTGAGATGTTAAACGAAAGCTTGTAAAAACACGAATTCAAAATTATATATATAATGTAATACTTGCACACACTTCTCTTTGTATAATTTTTAAAAAAGTGCCAAAGATCGCTGTCCTTCTCCCCGTATCTCGAAAAATACTCATCAAAAAATTTGAAAAAATTCTGGAATATTCTCCATAGGATGTAGATTGAACGAAAAGTATTACGAGTGCATTACTAATTTATCTGGTATATAAAAAAAAAACAAAAAATTTCAAGGTTCAGTAAAGATCGGAAAAAAACTTTGTTGAAAACTCATTTGGGGTGTGTTTTATGAAGTCGTTGGTCATTTTATACCTCCGTATCAATAATTTTTATTTTAAAAGCAATTAACGTACGGAACACTAATTGCGCAAGTCCGACTTGCACTTGGCCGGTTATTCTTACTATATCTTAATAAGATACAATAACTGAAACATGCATTTGTATTTCGCAGCACTTTTAAGACAACACAATAGTACTGCCACAAGCGCCATTGCATTTACCTGGTTTAACTACTACCTAAAACTACATATACACAGCCGATTACCAGAATCGAACCAGCGTTCATCGGTTTACTATGTAGGCTCTTAACCCATTACGCTACCGAGGCAAGTACGCTACGTGGATCGAACGTTGAAATAAGGGGAGAAGATTTATTTGAAGGAAATGAAATAGATTTGGATAAATAAATTGATCATTTGGGGTTTATTTAATACTAACCGGGCCCGCGGCTCCGCTCGCGTGGACTTGATTCACTACTATCGTCACTGCTTATTCCTTATGTTACCCAACGTAATAAAATATCTCCCATTATTTCTCCTTATCTCCCAATATTTCTCCTTATTTCCCATTATCTCTACATAATTTCCATTATCTAGGCTTATCTCTGCTCATCTCTGATTATTTCTCCTTATCTCCCATTATCTCTCCTTATCTCCCATTTATTTCTCCTTATCTCCCATTATCTCACCATAACTCCCATTATTTAGACTTATCTCTGCTTATCTCCCATTATCTCTCCTTATCTCCCATTATTTATACTTATCTCCCATTATCTCACCTTATCTCCCATTATCGAGGCTTATCTCGACTTATCTCCCATTATTTCTCCTTATCTCCAATTATCTCACCTTATCTCCCATTATCTAGGCTTATATCGAATTATATAGAACATATGTATAAATTTATACAAACACGTAAATCGGATAAGTAGTTCTGCAGTGATAAGCACACTAACGGACGGACAGACAGACAGACGGACAGAGAGACATTGCATTTTATATATATTATAGATATTCTCTGCTACATAATATTGTTCCATATTTAATGGTTTGGACTGTGTATTGCAAGAGAACGCGCTAGCGGCAAACTTTGTCCGACTTCATTTACTATTATTGTCACTGCTCATTCCTTATGCTACCTATCGTAATAAAATATAGCCTATAACCTGGCCGGAGAAGATATGTATGTTTAAAAAAAAAAAAGTACGAAAATCGGATAAGTGATTCTCCAGTGATAAGCGCACTAACGGACAGACAGACAGACAGAATACGTTGCATTTTATATTTATTATAGATGTAATAAAATATATACCTATAACCTGGTCAGAGAACATATGCATGAATTTAAAAAATCACGTAAATCGGATAAGTGGTTCTCGAGGGATAAGCGCATTAACGGACAGACAGACAGACAAAAATTGCATTTTATATATATTATAGATATAGATTATTTTTATTATTATATAACCTGGCCAAAGAATATATGCATGAATTTTAAAAAAGACAGGTAAATCTGATAAGTGGTTCCTGCGTGATAAACGCACTAATGGACAGACAGACAGACAGAGAGACATTGCATTTTATATATATTATAGATTATACATATACAGATACATAATATTGTTCCATATTTAATGGTTTAGGTTGTGTATTGCAAAGGCACGCGCTAACGGCAAACTTATTTGCGACATCATTCACTATTTTACGTCACTGCTCATTATTTATGCTACCTATCGTAATAAAATATAGCCTATAACCTGGCCAGAGAACATATGTATGTTTTAAAAAAAAAGTACGTAAATCGGATAAGTGGTTTTTTAGTGATAGGCGCACTAACGGACAGACAGACAGACAGAGAGACGTTGCATTTTATATATATATATATATTATAGATGTAACAAAATATATATCTAAAACCTGGTCAGAGAACATATGTACGAATTTAAACAATCACGTAAATCGGATAAGTGGTTCTCGAGGGATAAACGCACTAACGGACAGACAGACAGACAGAGAGAGGTTGCAGTTTGTTTATATTATAGGTATAGATTATTATTATTATTATATAACCTGGCCAAAGAATATAAGTATGAATTTAAAAAAAGACCTAAATCGGATAAGTGGTTCTCGCGTGATAAACGCACCAGTGGACAGACAGACAGACAGAGAGACATTGCATTTTATATATATTATAGATTCTAGATATTCTCTACTACATAATATTGTTCCATATTTAATGGTTTAGACTGTGTATTGTAAGGGAACGCGCTAGCGATAAACTTTTTTCCGACTTCATTCACTATGATCGTCACTGCTTATTCCTTATGCTACCTATCGTAATAAAATATAGCCTATAGCCTGGCCAGAGAACACATGTATGTTTTTAAAAAAAAAGTACGTAAATCGGATAAGTGGTTCTCCAGTGATAAGGTCACTAACGGACAGACAGACAGACAGACAGACAGACAGAGAGACGTTGTATTTTATATATATTATAGAAGTTCGTTTAATTTTGTAAGATCTAGTGACACAGGTCTTTGGTTGTATATTTAACGGCAGATCACGTTCAGGAGATAAGTTTTTAACTTCATCCCTATCATCATCAGAAAGATGCAATGTTTGGAGACGGAGTTATTATTCGTTGATCACTGAAGCACTTACAAGTATTAGAAAATATTGTATACATTAATGTGTTCCGCATTTAGATCAATGAATGGCTATGGCCCTGAGATTTTAAAAGTACTGATTCAGTTCGTTTTTAGGTTTAAAGTAATTTTGTTTTATTTGAATAAATATTTTAACGGATGTGAATTACAAGGTGGTTAAAACTAACCAATTAAGTACTGCTAATGGATACCCAAAAAAATTTTCAGAAATAGTATTGTGAAATTATTTAAGTTTCGAAAATTTTAAAAAACGTAATTTTCGAATAACCGAATTTTGAGTAAATACATTTTCGAACTGTAAAGTTTTTGAAACGAAACCATGTAATTCAACATTCTTGAGTCAAATTTTTTATTGTAACAATTTAACTTTTAAATTTCGTGGACAAATACAAATTGAGTTAATGAATCTATTATTATTTTAACTAATTTAGCTAATCTTTGCCCTCAACTGACAGTATTAAGAAATAAGCATAAAACTGCATTTTTTTAAAATTTATCCATTGAGACTTTTAATTCACAACTTAGCCTTTCCAAAATTATTCAATGACCCTTGACTAATAAGTTTTAAAGACACAGAATTTACATCAAACTGTTGTGTGAAATATCAGTTAACTGAATGGTATCACATTGGTTTAAATAGCCTAATACTCGGAAATAATTATTCGTCTCTGCACAATTTGCATTGGTAAATTAATTAGTTCATCTATACTGGTCATTTTAAGAATAAAATTAAATGAATTGATATCTATACGAGGCTGGTTTGAAAAGCCCGTGCAAAGTCCGAGAGATGGCACCACCGGCGCGTATCGAGGTCATGTTTAGTTAGTAGCATCTCTTGAATGAACGCACACCAAGTTTCAGCCATATTGGTCTATTTCTTTGTGTTTGGCATTCGTGTGAATCAAGGAAGTCGAGTGATTTTCAAGAAATGGACGAAAAAGAATTTCGTGTGGTTATTAAACATTACTTTATGAAAGGCAAAACGCCTCAGGAGACTAAAGGGAAGCTTGATAAACATTATGGTGACTCTGCACCTTCGATTAGAACAGTTTATAAGTGGTTTCAAAATTTTCGGACTGACCATATGGGCACAAGTGACGCTGAACGTTCTGGACGGCCTGTGGAGGTTACGACTCCAGAAATCATTGATCAAATCCATGTTATGGTGATGGATGACAGAAGAGTTAAGGTGCGTGAGATTGCTAGTGCTGTGGGCGTCTCGACTGAACGGGTACATAATATTTTGCATAAACATTTGGACATGAGAAAGCTATCCGCAAGATGGGTGCCGCGATTGCTCACGCTTGACCAAAAACGGAATCATGTGAAGTGTTGTAAGGATGGTTTGCAGCTGTTCCAGAAGAATCCGGAGGACTTTAAGCGTCGTTTCGTCACTGTGGATGAAACATGGATACATTACTATACTCCTGAGACCAAACAACAATCTAAACAATGGGTTACCAAGGGGGAATCTGCACCAAAAAAGGCGAAGACCGTTCCTTCGGCCGGAAAGGTTATGGCGACTGTCTTTTGGGATTCGCAAGGGATAATCCTCATCGACTATCTGGAAAAGGGGTAAAACTATTACAGGTGAATATTATTCATCGTTATTGGACCGTTTGAAAACCGAACTGCAAGAAAAACGCCCGCGATTGGCCCACAAGAAAGTCCTTTTCCATCACGACAACGCACCAGCACACACCTCAGCAGTTGTGGTCGCAAAATTAATGGAAATAGGATTCCAACTCGTTTCACATCCCCCCTATTCTCCAGACTTGGATCCCTTGGACTACTATTTGTTCCCCAATTTGAAGAAATGGCTGGCGGGACAAAGATTTTATTCAAACGAGAGGTGATTGCAGACACTAATGGATATTTTGCAGACTTGGACAAATCCTATTATTCGGAAGGGATCAACAAACTAGAACATGGACGAAGTGTATAAGCCTAAAAGGAGACTATGTCGAAAAATAAAAAAGTTTACCACAAACACATAAGTAGTTTTTATTTTTGCACGGACTTTTCAAACCAGCCTCGTATGTCGTTAACGTCGACATTGATTTCCACCATCGAATAAAAAGGTTTCAAATTGAAGGCAATTTTCGAAAATAGTATTGTGAAATTATTTAATTTTCGAAAATTTTAAAAAACGTAATTTTCGAATAACCGAATTTTGAGTAAATACATTTTCGGACTGTAAAGTTTTTGAAACGAAACCATGTATTTCAACATTCTTGAGTCAAATTTTTTATTGTAACAATTTAACTTTTAAATTTCGTGGACAAATACAAATTGAGTTAATGAATCTATTATTATTTTAACTAATTTAGCTAATCTTTGCCCTCAACTGACAGTATTAAGAAATAAGCATAAAACTGCATTTTTTTAAAATTTATCCATTGAGACTTTTAATTCACAACTTAGCCTTTCCAAAATTATTCAATGACCCTTGACTAATAAGTTTTAAAGACACAGAATTTACATCAAACTGTTGTGTGAAATATCAGTTAACTGAATGGTATCACATTGGTTTAAATAGCCTAATACTAGGAAATAATTATTCGTCTCTGCACAATTTGCATTGGTAAATTAATTAGTTCATCTATACTGGTCATGTCAAGAATAAAATTAAATGAATTGATACCTATAAATGTAAAGCTTTTTCAGAAATATGGTGTTTTAGACTTGTTTAAAAAATAAACTGGTGAACAGAACTAGAGTAATATTGACTTGTTTTATGTCTAATATTGACTTGTTTTATGTCTAATTTAGGAATTTTCGACAACTTAAGAGAATAGTTTAAATATCAACCCCAGTAACCCAAGCCATTTTCCTACCTTTGACTGTAGTTAGAAATTCAACATTGTTATTGTTAGAACATCGTTTCTGCGTTTTATATAAGTTGATTTTGGTAACAAGCTAAAAATAATGAATATAATTAAAGAGCGTGTAAAACAAACATGAACTAACTAATTTTTCAATTTTTCTTTTCTATTTAAATGAACGCTCTCTTTCTCAGAAGAACTAGAAAGCGTTCTGTCTAAACTTTCCTTATCATATATTAATAACCCTCTCAAAAAATATTAATTCCTTGACAATTTTACTAATACACGTCATATTTCAAATAGAATCAATGTTTAATAAGATTTGAACAAAAAAATTATCGTGGAAAATTTTATAAGGAGTGTGAATTAATTTTAATTAATTAATTTAATTAAATTAGACTTGTATTATATCATATTGGGGCATAGTGTTGCTATATTCATGGTGAAGCATCATCATTAGAACTTAATTTTTGGTATATGGTATTTTGCCGAACATATTTTTTTGAGCATTGGATATGTCGAATAATGTGCCAACAAAATACCATTAGTGTTATTTCCTTGTTTAATTCGAAGGAAAGCGCTGTTGAAAGTCATCGACTACTGTCGGAAAGCTGTGCTGATTATATTCCATCGATAAAAATATGTCAGTACTGGTTTAGAAGCTTTAAAAGTGGTGATTTCGACATGGAAGAGAAAAAACGTTCAGGCCAGCCGAAAACGTTTAAAGATGAAGAATTGGAGGATTATTCCTTAAAGACCCATGCTAATTGATAAAAAAAACTTGCAAAATCATTAGGAGTTGAACGCACACCCATTTCGAAGCGCTTGCATATACTGGGAATGATTCAAAAACAAATAAATTGGGTGCAGTACAAATTCAAACCGAAAGACGTTGAATGTCGATTTTTCACCTGTGCACAACTGTTTCAATGGCACAATGGGAAAGGTTTTTTGCATCGTATTGTAACTAGTGATGAAAAATGAATACGCTACGATAATTTAAAGTGCAAAAAATCATGGATGTAGCCCGTTGAATTATCAACATCCTCACAAAAGCCGAATTATCATGACTCCAAGCTTATGCTGTGTATCTGGTGGGATCAACTGGGTGTAGTGTATTATGAGCTGCTCCGACCCAACGAAACAATTTCTGGGGAACGTTACCGACAACAATTGATGCAACTGAGCCGAGCGTTTAAAGGAAAAACGACCACAACGTGATCTGCCAAAAGACACGACAACGCTCGGCCACATGTTGCAAAACGCGTTAGGGAAACGCTAGACGCGCTTGGATGGGATGTCCTACCTTACCCGCCGTACTCACCAGACATTGCTTCTTCTGATTATCACTTGTTTCGATCGGCCTGTCTGAATGGCGCTTCCATTTTTATAAGGATACCAAAAAATGAGTCGATTCGTGGATTACCTCAAAAGATAAGTCATTTTTCAAGGAGGTATTCATATGCTGCAACAAAGATCTGGGAAAGTAGTGGCTAGCGATGGACCATACTTGGAATAATCAATTTGTAACCATTTTTTTACAATAAAGTTATATTTTTACCGATAAATTCCTCAAAATCAATTCACACAGCCAATAAGTAAATAATTTAACCTAGATTTTATTTATGTTTCGGTAAATTATCACGTTTCTTTTTACCTTTATTTGCGATAAAAATAAATTTCAATGAACGATCGACAAAACGAAATTCCCGACAGAACAACTGCAACCCATGCTCCAATTTATTTTGGAAAGAGTGATCGACCAACGCCAGGCTGCTGAGAGAACGTTAAAGGAATTCCGTTGCTTATTTTTCGAATTCTACTAATCGAAAGTAAATAATAATGTTTACGTGATGCACATTTTGAGTGAAGATCAATATTATTATTTTTTGTTATATGGACTGAAAACTGTTATGAAAGATATCTTTTGATATTTACAGAGCGAAAAATACAATGTCTGTGTAGAGTATGGAAATTAATTGAAATAATATCAAGATATTAGTATTCTGCAGATAGAAAAAATTTAACTATGAGAAACTCAGGGACAAAGCGGATATAATATTGTTACTCGCTTAAAACCAAATAAGGTTCTTTAGTTGGATCAAATGCTGCTGGACCTGTTACCCGGCATATTTTATTGGAAAACCAAGGTTGATGGTTTCTTCAGTTACCTAGCTATTTATGATAAAATATTCTTAACGAGAAAAAATCCTGGTGCCCATTTTTTTGGCTTCCTTCCTTCCGTCCTTCTCAGCCTGTGTTCATCCACTCCTAAATGCAGAGACTCTTCAAAAACCTTCCATGCCCTTCTATCCATTGAAACTTGTGTTCAGTTCGTTCCTGCATTCCTCTGAATGTCGTCTCCCCATCGCGTTTGTGGCCTTCCCTCACTTCTCTTGGTCTTCATGTTAACAATTTATTACTCCATCTTTTTGGATCATTTCTCGCAATGTGACCCACCCATTGCCAATTTAGCCGTGCTATTTTTTCCAATACGTCCGGTACTTTTGTTCTTTTTCGGATATCTTGGTTTCTAATTCAGTCTCTAAGGCTTATTTTAAGCATGGCTCTTTTCATTGCTCTTTGAGTGATTTGGAGCTTATTAACCGACTTGCAAATTGGTGCCCTAGTTTCTAAACATAAGTTTGAACAAGCATTATACAACCATTAAAGACTTTCCTTTTAAGATTTAATTGAATCTTCGTTATAGGTCCCAGTTTACCGAATGCTGCCCATTCAAGATTTGTCCGTCTGGAGATTTCTACATCTTAGTTCTCTTTCCTCAATTGAATCTTGGGTCCTAAATATATGTAAAAAGGCACGTTTTCCCACAGTTTGTTGGTAACGGTCAGCTCTATGTCTCTGAGACTCATTATTTTCATTTTATTTGCGTTAATTTCTAACATAGTGTTTTTGGGTTATATATGCTAATATGCTAAACTTTAAAGCTAAAACCCATAATGTCTATGCTATCACAGAATATATAACCCTGTCATGGGTCCTTTAACGTGTGATCTTACTTGCTACGAATTTCAGTAGAGGACTAATGCGATGTTAAAGATATTATTATTAGACTTAAATGAATCATTTCCATCGTTTATGTCCTAGGTAAGTGACTAGTTCTAGTAATGCGACCGAAGGGTAACACACCATAAAAGCGTACGACGCAAGCGATGCACCTTGTTTATTACATGATCAATAGCGGAGAAATAGAATACAATTTTATTAACTATCAAACTTATATGCCTGAACAATATTGATCCATGATTTTATTATTGGGAAGTTCATTTATTGCACAATGAGATAATTTCAAAAATTATCATTCATATTCAGCAAAATGTTTCGACTCCTGATATAAAATTAGCAAAAAAATCTTCTAGAGCTAATAAAGACTTCAGTAAAAACAAGGAACTAATCTTCTACTTCTGGTTTAATCTGAGGTGACACAATGCTAATATTATTTTCGTTAGCGAAATCATGTACTAATTCTAAATACAACATCACTACGTTCACCACAAATACATGGAGAAAGATCATGCATTCTTGGGAAACAATAAATAAAATGAGCCAGATAGGATAACCCGTTATTATGGGATTTATTAATTTTTTGCAGTATGATTATTAATGTTTTTGTCTTGCTACACTATGTTGGACTGTATTATTCTTATTAAAATGTATATAAACAATACACAAATACCAATTTTTATCTATAGCACGATAATAGAATAGACATAAAGAGAGAAATATTTTTATAAATTGTAAATTAAATTATAGAAATAGGTAATTTTGATTTTATGGACTAAAATTAAAATGTCACTTTAATTTGTATTTTGTAATAATCTAAAATCCTTTTCGCCTATTCTACAGAAGCAAAACTATTAACATTGTTTTTACATTAAGTTAAAAGCACTCATTTACTCGTATATGCATGAAAGTTCATTAATTCATCAATAACAAAACCATCAAACTTCATCTGAACTGCAATTTGAGAAAATGGAACTTTTGTGTGCTTGTAGAGCACAGTTCAAAATACGAGTATGTTATATTGTAAGTAGGAGAAATGTCATGAAAAGTAGGAAAAAAAAAGTGAAATTATAGCTCATCACATTTTATTGTTGAAAGCTAGCTTTTTGGGTGACCTTGTATATATTACTAACGTTCTTATTTTACAACATAAAAACTTGTAAGAGAACATCCACATTTTAATTTTTCCAGCCCTTATCTTGTGAATATCTCACTAGTGGCACATCGTCATCGCATAATCATATACCTCCCCCCTTTAATTTTCCTACAGGTTATTACATGATGAGATCACTTTCTGAGCGAGCTAATTGACTGCCACCAACACAAATCAGATCGAGAACAAGATCAGGTCAGAGAAAATACCAAGAGGAAACCAAGACTTCTACCCGACGGTGACCCCACAAAATTTTGGCCAGTATAATCGACATTGGGTTGTTAATAGAAAAAATTTCGTCTATGTTTGCCTTCAGAGTTCTCTGCCCAAGTAAGGGCCATAAAGCATTACCGTGGACTTATACTTGTTTAAGTTACGTCTACCGTAATGAATTAGGTTACCGTTTACCACTATCAGGGAGCGACGGGATACGACCATAAAATCGCATTACAGTAGATAATTGAGCATGGTTGGTCCACGCTATCGCTTACTAGAATGAACTTAACCGTTTCATTTCTCTTAATTCTGTCACCTTTACCTCGTAGAAAATGTCAGTGATAGGCAACCGACAGCTGAAATGGTAAACCACATTGACTCGTAGTTTACCATTTCAGCACCATAATAATTTTTTCGAAACCAATGGGCCTATTACCATACTCGAAATTTAACAGTTGGATAACTTAATGGAATATCAGCTGCCCAATTCAGAATCGGTACTTAACACGAAAAAATCCTTAGAATACAAAACATAGAATAAAATAAAAAATGATTGTCAGGTTGAAAAGTTTCTCACTAAGACGACATATTTTGATAAATATATATATATATATATATATATATATATATATATATATATATATATATATATATATATATATATATATATATATATGATTTTATTTCATATCTTTACAATATTTGTGATATACGGTTAGTAGTACAAATTCCACTAACGAAAACATTTTATGTCTACTTTACCAATTTTTACCCGAGCCATTATTACCAAACTAGCCTTGTACACTACCGGGCATTTTCTAAATGAGTCCTGAAAAGCCAAATGTCAGAAATATATTAGGGTTTATAGAGATGGGGAACGATAGCTAATATTCAGGGATATTGAGGATATATGCCAGCTCACGATGGGAATGGCAACAGAATTGGATATAATGCATTTAGGAGACCCTAACAAAGTTTAGTAAATCAATTTTTTAAAGTGGAAATCAAGAAAATTGGAAATGCAAACATTTAGAAGGTATTGAGCGTTTTGCAAAGTTGATTTCTAACAGGGTACTAATGATAGTAACAAGTATACAAAAAAACTGATGTTTTTTGTATGCTTGCATTCGAAGAATTTTTTGTTATCTAGCGTCATTAAATTATGTTTTATGATACTCTACCTGAACAAAATATTGGGCATGTTTAATTGCATATTGACAACAGTAGGGAGGAGTGAGAAGTATAGAGTTCTGCTAACAAGTCAGCATTTGTACGTGTATAAGTAAAGAAAGAGTAATTGAGTTTACATAGTTATTTTTTACTTGTAAGCACGCCATGAGGTCAGGTTTCCTATTACAGGCGATTAAAATTGGTTCAGAAATACCGAAAGTGTAGGAAAAATAACATGAAAATATATTTTTTTAAAGTCAACTCTTTAAATAAGTATCGAGGCATGACAAAACTTGCAGAACATCATTTATTTATTTATTAATTTATTTATTATCAATAAACGGGAAACCCCATTATAAAAGTTATAATATTCAATATATGAGTAATAACAACAGTACAGTAATAAGTATTTTAGATAGAGAAAAAAAAAATAAAAAATGATATATCATCACAGTTCAAAACACCTAATCTAATAAACAGTAAACATATCAGTTTACTTTAATGACTTGCCCTTTAAAGTTAGACAGCGAGCCTCCGAATGGATCAATGGAAGGATTATTATTTAAGAAGAGCAAGGATCTTGCTAATGGAGAATGAGTTCCATAGTTAGTACCGTGATGACCGATGACAAATATCTCATTTCTTCTTAAGCAACGTTCTGGAACCTTCAACTGTATCTGCCCTAAGAGGGGTGGACAATCAATAACACCATTCAGCACTTTTAAATATGATGCAAAGGTCTGACACCTTTCTCCTGTTCTCTAATGTCTGCAGACCAAGCATACTAGCAAGGGCTCCACTGTCACCAACCAACCCCAATCTATAAGAGCAATATCTAATAAATTTAGTCTGGACACCTTCGATCGCTGCGCTATGAACATACGGTAAGGTGACCATACCGCAAGGGCTCCACTGTCACCTGACCGTCGACCTACCCCCCATGAAGCCATGCTGTTCTTCTGCCACTATACCTTTACAAATCCAGCTGAGTTGATCATAGACCAAACCATCAAGCAACTTAGGAATTGCAGACTGCTTTGAAACGGCCCTATAATTCTGAACATCCTCTCTTTCACCCGACTTGAAGATCGGTGCAATGAAACTCTCCTTCAATAAATCCGGAAGCTCGCCCTCAGCCAGCGACCTATTAAACAAAATAAACAGTGGCCTGGTATACTATATACCAGATTGCTTAACCCAGGTACATTGTCACGACCACTTTCCATTTTTTTAGACAGCCTAGTAATCCCATGAAATATCTCAGAAATGGTAAAAGGTTTAACTGTAATATCCGCTTTGTTACCCAATGTATATTCTACACAAGATACATCAGCCTTACAGAATACAGTACTAAAAACTCCGAAAATAAATCAGCAATGTCTTGACCTTCGTCAGCTACTTTATTGTTATAAAACAAATGATTTTCTATGGTGATTGACAAATTTCCAAAAGTTTCTAGGGTTCTCGGAGATACCTTCCGCAGTATTTCTGACATAAGTGTTATAATCACTTTTAACTAGTTGTTTGCAAAGGGATCTCAAATTACTAAACTGAACATAGTCTGCCAGCAACCCACTGGAGATATAGTTTTTGTGCGCAATTTTTTTATTTATAATAGTACTTCGGAGTTCCGCACTAAAATAACGTGGAAAGTTTGAGGCTTTAAACAGCTTAATAGGTACATAAGATAACCAGCATTATTAAGTATTTCATAAAATATCCTTGTAGCTTCATGTATATTCATGTTGGCGTGCATCACATCCCACTCCACCGCAAAAAGATAACGATTGAAGTTTGTAAAACCTGTGTTTTTAAAATCATGAAAGTATACTTCTTGCTTAAGCGTTTTAACATCGTCCACCTTGATCTCACAAGAGTAGGCAATATGTGGCTCACCATTCGGAAATAACAAGTCACTGGCCCGAAAAACAGACCAGTCGGAAACATGACTAAACATTAAATCTAGCAATACATTACGGTTATTTGATGCAATAATATTGGATACAAATATTTACCAATATTTACTGTTAGGGTCAGCATAGTTTTAAATAGTATTATGATTTACATAATTGATTGATCTGTTATTAGAGAGATTTTGCAACGTTTATTTTGGTAGGCCACTGCCTTTATTTTTATTTGAAGCATGCGCCAACCGTTTGGAGCTTGTGCAGTAGTAAAGGGAAGAAATTAAATACAAACGATTCAGCTGTTATCGTTATTTGAAGCATGCGCGAACCATTTAAAGCTTGCGCAGTACTGAAACAAAATAAGAGAAACCTTTATTAAGGATAACGATTTTCTTTATTTAGGAACTTATAAGAGAGGTTATTTGAGGTTCGTTATTTTTATCGCTATTATGGCAGGGCCTGATTTTTTTCCTACTTAGGTACACAAACCAGTAAAATTGAAATGATAACACAGCCCCACAAAAAAAAAGTGGAGTATACTTTTGATGCGATATATCAGATCGATCACGAATCTGACGTCAGAATATCGCCATCACATCTCAATTTTTTTCTAACCTCAAAAAATAGGTAAAAATTAAGAAAAATATACTCCTAAAAAATTAATTCAAGCTTTTTCATGAATCCAAAGATGTATTAATATGTATTCGGAAACGCTAAGCTAATCTTCATCGGTTGGATTAAGCCATACAGTTCCGTTTTCTTTCTAACCTCAATAAACCAGACAGATATAGTGCTTCTCGAATGCAAAAACGAATTCAAATTAAAATTCAACCGATTCTTACCAAATTTGGTACACGGGGGTTTTTTGGGTTGCTGATCATGAATCTGAGGTCGGATTTGCAAAATTCAAAATGGCGGATCCAAGATGGCGGACAAAATTTTTGAAAACCAACCGATTCCTACCAAATTTGGTATACAGTTGGGGAATCCTCAAACCTGATACTCTTAAACCCTAAACCCTGAAACCTTAGACTCCCACACCAGGAAATGTAATTTTAGATTCATTAAGCAACCTAATGTTTGAAAATTTTTTACCATTTTCTCTACTATTTCTTTGTACTTAGGACTTTTATTATTTCCCAAAAAGTTTGTTGCGACTTCTTTAAAACTAAGCCAAGCAGCTTTTTCAACTTTATTCATTTTAGTAACAAATAAGGGATCTTGAAACAATTTTCTTATTTGTGGCACGTCAAATACGCCTGCCTTAATTTTAGCTTCAGAAAATTTCGGAAATTTTAAATGCAAATATTTGAAACATGGGCCGTTTGTATCTAATACTCTCGTGAATTGCTTCATAAGTCCAAGCTTAATGTGAAGCGGGGGAATAAGAACTTTTCCTGAATCTACCAATGGTCCAAACAATACATTATTTTCACCAGGAGTGAACGATTCTCTTTTTGGCCAAATTTTTTTCTTATAATGACGTTCCTTCTCTCTGCTATTCCACAGACATTTATAACGGGAATAAAGTGTAAACCCTGACTGTTGGCCAAGCAATATTGTTACAAATTTCAGATCTCCACAAATTTTCCAGTTATGATCAGCATATTTTATTTTTATCAAAAGCTGCTTCATTTTTTCATATTGCTCTTCCATAACTGTGGAATGAGCAATCGGAATGGGAGCGTAAACGTTGGTATTATGCAGCAAAACTGCCTTAATGCTCCGTTTAGAAGAATCAATGAACAGTCTCCATTCTTCAGGATCGTATGAGTTATTTTGAAATTCATCCATTAGACCTTTTACATCGGTACAATATGAAAGTGACAATTCCTCGTCCATTGTGAAATATTTTCGAAATTCTTCATCTCTGTTTCTATAATAAGAAATCGTAGCTTCTGGCTTAAGTAAATGTCTTTTCTTTAAAAAGGAAGCAAGATGCTCTGAACCATCTTTGGATCAGCCTAAATCTCTGACTAGATCACTAAGTTCTGACTGTGATACGAGTATTGGTTCTGGTTTACGGTTGTATGGTAGAAATTCTTTATCTGTGTCACTAGTATATGATAGGTTGTCACTAGAACATTCATTAGTAACAGTATTTGAATCTTTTTCGACAGTCTCAATGTTTTCGGCATGAACTGATAAGGTGAAATCATTTGTTTCCATAACATCAGCATCAAGTGGTTCAGGAGGCGGAATTAGTTTAGTTGGTCTTGTTACTGTCGAAACATCGTTATAAGTAATAGTGCTTTTATTTTTTCGGTTATGCCTAGATACAACATTCATACAAAAGTAGCAACCATTTTCACTGTATGGTCTATTCCATATTGCTGGTCTGGAATATTTAATCGCCTTCTTATTGATGTACAACATTATTTTGCAAGAACTGCAAATGATGTGGGGAACCCAATCTGTATCCCGGTGCTGTATTTCAATGTTAAAACAATCCTTATATAAGGTTTTAATCTTATCCGTTATCGGTGACCCCATTTTACTGAAAACATGTTGACAGCAAATATAACAAAATGAATCACTGTTTTTTTCGCACTTATGAAAAGTCCTTGTACCGTGAGACCGTTTTCTTGTAGCATTATACTCTACATGAGCCAAGTCACCCACACATGAAGAGCTACGGTCGCTGGATGACGACGGCTGCGGGCCCGCTTTCCCACCCTGACCAACCGCCGATACTGGGTTTCCGAGTCCCTGCATCGTAATTCTCTTTCTTCTACCTGCCATGACGGCATCTAACCCGTTATCCAGGGACTCTGCCGGCTAGTGGAGTAACACCGTTGCCCACCGTCACCACGTGGAGGTGCCCTGGATGCAGGTAGAAGAATAAAAATCGACCGATGAATTTTCTCGGCGTTCAAAATGGCGCGAAAACATCTGCCATCTTGAATTTTGCAAATCCAACCTCAGATTCGTGATCAGCGACCCAAAAAATCCCCGTGTACCAAATTTGGTAAGGATCGGTTGAATTTTAATTTGAATTCGTTTTTTGCATTCGAGAAGCACTATATCTGTCTGATTTATTGAGGTTAGAAAGAAAACAGAACTGTATGGCTCAATCCAACCGATGAATATTAGCTTAGCGTGTCCGAATACATATTAATACATCTTTGGATTCATGAAAAAGCTTGAATCAATTTTTTAGGAGTATATTTTTCTTAATTTTTACCTATTTTTTGAGGTTAGAAAAAAATTGAGATGTGATGGCGATATTCTGACGTCAGATTCGTGATCAGCGGGCAAAAATGCTACGGATCTGATATATCGCATCAAAAGTATACCCCACTTTTTTTTTGTGGGGCTGTGTAATCTTTTATTGCAAATAACACTGATAACAGTTAATTAGTGTTCAGATTATGTTGAGAATTTGCAATCTTTGGCACAATGGCATTACAGTGTGTAGTGCTAATTTCAAATGAAATTTTATAGATCGCTCATTCGTATTACCTTGGAAATATTGATAGTGATAGAAACATGCTAGACTCAACTTTCATTTAGAAATTGACCCATCATAGAAGATGAATACTAACCTAACCTTGCAATTCCTTCGCGTTAATACTGCGCATGCTTGAGACCACGCTGAAGACAGAGACATGTAAAAAATAATCATTGTAAAATATCTCTATTGTCAATAAGGTATTCGTAGTAATTTTATTATTATTAAATATTGAAAGTTAAATAATTTTTTTATGGGCATAACACAAATATTGTAGAAAAATCCCCAAAAGCACTACAGGAACCACACGGATGCCGAAAAGGCTATTAATATTGGTCTTGAATCGCTGCAAATTGTACTCGGTGGGAAACACAGTCCACAGCGAGAAGGTTCTCCATACAAAAGACTGCTTCAAAAAGGTTGTACGAGAAATAAAAAGCTGAACTTCATGCGCGAAGAGGAATGGAGTGCTCCAACGTAACTATATCCGGTTTAGCAACATTAGCTTTTTTAGAAAAAACTGCAGCTTGAGTTTTTATAGCGTTAAATTCTACTTGGTTACTAACAATCCAAGATAGAATAAAAATATGTCTTTGTTAAGTTGAACGACTTCCTGCTCTCTGCGGATATTTGCATGAGTAGCCTATATCCAAACGTGAAGAAATAAGCGTTCTGTCATCTGCAAAGCTGTAGTCTGGATTCCCGATCCTTTCCAGCAGATCGTTAATGTAATGTAATGTGTTCGCTATTACGATGACGAAAAGTCAAGTCATTCTACAAAATAAAATTTTACATGACAAAGTCTATGAGACTATTTCAAAATACAGATACCTATAATAAAATATAAAATCGTAAGAGATTTTAGAGTTAACGAGGTTTGGTATAGATGGCAGAACGTCAAGCGTATTAACTAAGTGTTGACAATTTCTCCGTGGTCGTACTCTCAAGCTCCTAGAGGTTAATTTCAGTTACTAGTAGGCAACAGGTAATAGATAATAGGAATTCTTATGTCCCTTGTTACTTTGTCTATTCAAATCGGGTATTGCACTCGGGCGAAGTTAGGAAAAACTATTTCAGAATGGAATGCTCTGCATTTATCGAAAATAAAATACGATATGTACTTTCAACCTGCAAAAGAGTAGCAGAGCGTGATTGAAGAGCATCTATTGGTATTAAACATTCATTTGTTTGAACAGTTAAACAGCCACGCCAAAGCTGATGCAATGGCGGAAAAGGAAAATTGCGTTCAGGAATGTATTTGTTCAAAGCAATTTAGGTTGCACTCGGAAAAGAAATACTGAGTGAACAAACGATTTGTTTCCTTTAATGATTTTGCAATACGGAGTATTTTAAAAAATAATGTATTTTATTAAATTTGGTGACATCCGAGATCAAATGGAGGTAAAAAATAATATTTTTCTAAGTACATTTGTGCGTAGCTGAGAAGTTTATAAACACATCTTTACCTTTTTATTGCAGTGCTACTAACAATGCGTGCCAGCCAATATTTAAAAATCAGAAATAGCAGCGCAAACATGTTGTTAGATCAACTGTGATAGCTCCAGGTGATTTGATTAATTTACACAGAAAAAAATAAATTGTATTTAGAGAAGGGGCGCAAGACTCAAAATTTTTTTTTTATTGAGACGTGTGTTAAAAAAACAACCGGTATATGTACGTTACATAGATAACACAACCACACAAAAAAAGTTCATTACCACGACTCATACCGACTCTTAATGAAGTGTGAAAAACGGTAAATATTTTATAGTCTAGAGTATTCAAACCACAGCAAGCTATTTCTATTAATTAAACCAAAACTTGCCCTTATAGGGGGAAAAAGTACCCCTAAAACTCACATAACGCACGTAAGTTTGAATAACATGTACAAGGAACAAATTCTTGTAGCTCTTAGGACAAAATATCTAAATCTGGTGTTACAACTAGACATTACTCTTAAAAAGTTCAGACTGAAGGGTGTAAAAACCACCCCCACCTACGGATGTATCTCCTAAATTTCAATAACGATGAAAAAAGTTCAGGCTTTTGTAGTTTCAGGCAGGGTGAACAAATATGGAGTAGATTCGCTCTACCCTTAGAGGATAATAGAAACTACCCCTACACTCTAACGATACACATGGATGTTATTGAAATTTGGAAAGGGTGAAGTACTTTTATCTCATTGTGCCAAACATTCAAGACAACTAGATCATCATCCTAATAAGGCCGAAAATCATCCCTAGGAGGAGGGACTATCCCCTGGGATTAATGGATCTTAGAAGTTCTAGCATCTGAGAAAAAAAAACACAAACTTTCGTAGTCTCAGGCAAAATGTATAAATGCAAAGTTAAATCGGTCCAACTGCCGACACAAAAATATAGTCTACCACTAGAGACTCGTAAAAACTACCCCTGAGTTCAAATGGTTCTGCTATTTGAATTCAGAAACAAAAAAAAGCATTTTTAAGCTCTTTGTGCAAAGTATACCTCTGATACGACGCGACAGCCGGTCAATACTCTCAAGGACGTTAAAATTTGCCTCTATGCAGACTAAAACCTCTTTGATGGAAAGATCTTATAAGATCTAATAACTGGGAACAATCTTCAGGCTCTTGTAGCTTTAGGAAGGGAAGATAAAGAGGGATAGGTATCCTCTTGAGGTGGCTACTTGCCTTCCTGCAGCAATGTTGTGGAGGCAAGTATACCTAACCTGAACTAACCTTCTCTTTGGCAAACTCACCCTTGGAGTTCCCCAGGGCTCGGTATTAAGTCCCTCTCTCTTTAATATAGCTATCTTGCCTATCAGTCATCTCATCTCTTCCCCTATAAAATTCAAAATGTTTGCTGACGACTTAGTTATTTATACCTTCAATTTCTCAACCAGAGAAATCACAAAAGAGTTGCAGATCACAATCAATACCCTAAATTCGTGGGCCACCAATAATGGCTTCGTATTCTCTCCAACAAAATCGAATGCAATCCACTTTTGTAGGATCAGAAACTGTCCAAAAATGAAC
The DNA here is from genome assembly GCA_019049505.1 of Pachyrhynchus sulphureomaculatus. NCBI lineage: Eukaryota > Metazoa > Arthropoda > Insecta > Coleoptera > Curculionidae > Pachyrhynchus > Pachyrhynchus sulphureomaculatus. The sequence goes on from CM032449.1 coordinate 203,694,591, forward strand.
GTATTACACATTAACAACAGGGACATCCCCACAACAAGCTCCACTAATATTCTAGGGATTAATTTCGATAGCAGTCTCAGCTGGCTCCCTCATATCAAGAAACTAAAAGACCGTACAATGCAAGATCTCAATATTCTAAAAATGCTTGCAAACACTAAATGGGGAGCGGATTTCACCTCTCTAATAAATTTATATAAGTCCTTGATCCTTTCGAAGCTCCGATATAGGGACTTCATTTATGATGCAGCCAGCCATTCTGCTAAGAAATTATTAGACACTATACAAAACCAGGCTCTGCGGGTTGCAACTGGAGCATTCAGAACTTCTCCAATATCGAGTCTTCAGTGTGTGGCATCTGTTCCCTCTCTCCATCTCGTAAGACAATTTTCTCTTATGAAATTTTATTCATCCTCACTTCAACGCCCATATTCCAAACTTTCATTGGATCTATTCCAAGTTCATCATGCCAATCATTCCTCCCAAATCCATTCCTAGTAGAATAAAAAATTACCTGACATTACATGGACTCAACCCACCAACCTTCAACTACCCACTAAACACTACGTTTCCTCCTTGGTTATCACCTACCTCACTGATTGACTTTCATCTACAAACTCTCAGCAAAAATGACTTTATTGGCTTTGAAGTAAACCAACTTTTCAGACAAAGGTTTCATATTCTATACTCGAATTACTCCATAATATTCACGGATGGATCAAAGTCGATTGGGGGAGTGGGAGCAGCCTTCGTGCACAGTCATATCACGAAACAATTCAAACTTCCAATTCACTCATCAAGCAGAGCTTCTGGCAATAAAGGAAGCAATCAGTTACGCAATTAGATCCAAAGAAAATAATAACTTCCTTATCGCGTTTGACTCATTAAGTGCCTTAAAGGCCATAAAATCCAACAACCCTAACTATGCATACCTGAGATTCGAATTCGGAGTTTTTTTTTATGGACATAAGGGAAAATTAAATTGCAATTTGCAGACCATTTTTAGTGTTTTGTACGGAACACTTATAGGATCACTTCGGCATCTGTCCGTCTTGTCATACCCGATTTTCTCCGAAACTATTTGACGTAGAAAGTTGAAATTTGGTACTAATATAGGAATTGATGGTCTCATCAGAGCCGTGTAGTTTTGAAAGTTAAATTTTGACTTAAGGGGTTATTTTTGTGTGGTGAAATCGGAAATGAAAAAAAATTTTTTTACTAGGTAAATCTCAGATTTACTTTACATCGCCAATATTAGGAAAAAACAAATTACCCTCATTTGGATTCCGAGTCATTCAGGAATTAAGGGTAATGACATGGCGGATCGGGAAGCCAAAAAAGCTGCGGACAGAGGCATCACCATCATAGGGGAGAATCATATGAATGACTTTGTAAAAATATTAACATCAATAACCAGAAATGCTTTTCAATTGGAATGGGACCTTGAGGTTTCCAGTAACAAGTTGTGGGAAGTTAAATCTCAAGTCCATCCCCCCCTCCACATACACAATCTCAGCAGATCAGAGAACACAATTCTGAGAAGATTAGCAATAGGACATACATATCACACGCATTCCCACTTATTGAGAGGTGAACCAGTTCCTTCGTGCTCTATTTGCGGTTCCGCATTGTCAGTAAAACACATCTTTGAAGCAGAACATTCATCTCATCTAAGATCTATACACAATATTCCATCGAATATCAAGCAAATAATCAATACCTTTCAAACAAATAAGGCAGGTATAATCAAATACCTCAAAGATCTCGAAATAATTATCTAACTCTTTCATGGGTGCCAAATGACCATTGATGTCGACGCGCCCCACCCCAATAAATAAAAAAAAATAAATAAATAAAGAGAGATAAGCTTTCAACCGCTGAGATAGAACTAGAGAGTACCCCTAGAGGGTTTGTAAAAACTACCCTTGCGCTCAAAGATGTTCAGGAGCACTATTAAAACTAGGAAAAGACAAAAATTTTTATTAAAGCTAAGTAAGTATCAACAGATTCTACTTCTTGAATTTATACTTTCAATTATCCACTTAACTAATTTTTCCAGTTTTCTGAGACTTTCCCACATTAACCGCTTAACGACTGTACCTGAGATAACTCGGGCACGGTCAACGTTTCGATTTTCCTATGCCCGGGTCTAACTCGGGCATCTCTAATTTTTATGGATGTTATGCGCCATCACCCGAACTGTCTCGTGAAAAGCGGGAATACGCATTTTTACACATTTAACCCAAACCCCTCGGGTCTTGTCGGATTTTAGCGACTGTTTATTTGATCTTGAGGCAAAATAAGCTGCCAGCGGGTAAATTTAGTTTGTGTTGCGACTTGATAAGTTTTGTTGCGCTGCTTCTGTGAATTAAATTTTACGTGAGTTTTTGTCTACAATAAGTAAATATATTTATTATACCTGTTATTTACATTTTAGTAGCTGAAACCCAAGTACTTAGTATATCATGGACAGGCACGATTATGATCTGTCAGATGAGTCAGAAGTTGACGAACCAATAGACGAAAGTGGCTCTGATACATCTTACGGCAATATTTCAAGTAGTAGCTCGAATTCAGATAATTCGGCGGATTTACTTGAAGCACGTGATTAGTTTGAATTGCAACCTGATTCCCCAGCCTCACCATCATTCCCTTTTTACGGCTGTACCGTCTATAAATTGTGTATCCTTCAATGATTGGAACATGTTAGATTTTTTTGAACAGTTCGTTGACGACGATCTGGTTGGCCATATAGTAACAGAAACCAACAGGTATGCTGAGCAAAAAAAAATGTGGTACTCTGTGACTAGCAAGGAAATTAGAGTCTTTTTAGGATTGACAATTTTACAAAGCGTTATAAAAAAAACCAGAATTGCGTCAATACTGGTCAACCGATCCTCTTTTGGTGACGCCCTTTTTTGCCAGTTGTATGAGCAGAAATAGATTTGAGGCTATCCATCAAAACATCCATTTTTTCTAATAATGATGAATTTGATGAAGTAACTCATCCAAACCCAAAACTTAATAAAATATGGCCAGTATACGAAAAATTGGTTAGCAAGTTTCAAGAACTGGTCGTATCTGAAAAAAACCTGTCTATTGACGAAAGTCTCCTTTTATATAAGGGTAGACTTGGTTGGATCCAATACATTCCACTAAAAAGAGCTCGATTTGGTATAAAAACCTATTTACTGTGTGAATCTAAAAGTGATTATGTATGGAATTTTATCATCTACACTGGAAAACAAACCAACCTTGACAAAGACTATGAAAATCTACCAATTTCGTCGCAAGTTGTCATGACGCTGTCTAAGCCATTGTTAGAGAAGGGCTATTGCATAACGATGGATAATTTTTATAACTCCCCCCAGCTTGCGGATTTACTTATTACAAAGAAAACCGACGTTTATGGAACACTAAAATTAACACGGAAAGAAGTTCCTTCAGAGCTAAAAAAAGAAGCTGAAAAAAGGAGAAGTTGTAGCCTTTCAAAGAGGTAAAGTTTGTGTCCTAAAGTGGAAAGACAAGAAAGATGTTTCTTTGATTTCAACCATTCATACGAACACCTGATTGGAACATGTTGGATAATAATAAATATACCATTGAGGTAATAAAAATACACCCACTCGGGTAACAAACTTTTTGAAATTGCTCATAAAATCTTTTGACTCAACATCATACCACACGAGCTACATCTTGCGCTTGTCCAAACTCAAGATCACTTTGGATTGCCTCTTATCAAGATTTCGCTTCCAAGTGTCAAGAACTGGATATTATTTGGGGTCATAAGCAAATCAAATCCCGCGACCACCGACATACCAGTCTTATGATATATCCTGAGTGTGACTCTTTCGCAAGCTCGCTAAAACTGAGTCGATGCTAAACATCAACCACAATCAACCTAAGTTTGGATATGATCAGTACCCAAAACCTTAGCAATAAACAATACAAGTAAGCTATTCTCTGCTCAACTTTTATAACAGTCAAAGAAACGAGGTCGTCACCTCTACAGAGTAACATCAAAAAAAATAAACTAGAAATCGTATTGGGCAATTAAGATAGAGGTAGAAAAACCAAGAGAGATTATAATAAAGCCGAAAGTTGTCATCGATTATAACGACACCATGGGCGGTGTTGATCGGGTGGATCAACACTTAGCAGACTACAACCTTCCAAGAAAGCGTGGAAAAAAGTATTACAAAAAAATATTTTTTCATTTATTAGATTTGGCACTGTGGAACTCTTTTGTGTTATATCGAAAAACTGGAGGAACAAAGTCAGCACTAGTTTATAGGTTGGATCTAATCAAACAGATCATGGAAAAATATCATCGCACGGAATTTTCTTCTAGAAAAGGACGACCTTCAAGCCAACCTACACCACTTAGACTGACAGGTCGTCATTTCTCTGAGTGTATCCCGGCAACCGAAAAAAAAAAACAATTTCCAACTCGGCAATGTGGTGTATGCTGTAGAGTGCGTGATGCCTGCGGCAAAAAAGTTCGAAAGGAAACACGCTACTACTGCCCTATTTGTGACGTACCACTCTGTGTTACACCCTGCTTTAGAGTATATCATACAGTTAGTACTATTTAGTTGATAAGATAAGCCACTTTTTTGTTATTTGGCTCAAATTTTGTTTCAAATTAGCATTTCTTTGAACGCCCGAGTTAATTCGGGTGATGTCAAGAACAGAATTAAAATGTTTTATTTTTTGTGAAAACACTTGTTTTTTTGAAACTTTGAAAAAAACATATTTGGTAAGTCCTATTTGCAGATTTAACACATACCATAAAAAAAATCGGGCATTTTGGTCTTACTTTCCCAAATAAATTCGGTCGTGAAGAGGTTAAGCAGGATAAAATAAGACACAGGTGTTAAAAAGTATAGGAAGAAGAGAAATGGATAGTGAAAAGTAAAATATAAAGATAATGATCAGAATCTATTAGTACTTCCCTTTTCTTAATATAAAAATGTGGCCTACTACCCTTTAGTGGTAGGCTTTGCTTCTGTTTCAGTGGTTGAACCAAATTCACTCCATATTTGCCCACCTTACCTGAGATTACAAATGCCAATTGTTTAAAACAAATATTTGACCCTTTCCGAATTTCAGTAACATCCAAGTCCATCATTAGAGCGTAGGGATAGTTTCTACCATCCTCTTAGGGTAGTTTATAGTCGGGATTCAGGCTATCCTACTCCATATTTGTTCACCCTGCCTAAAAATACAAAAACCTGAACTTTTTTCGTCGTTATTGAAACTTATGAGATACCTCCGTAGATTGGGGTGGTTTTTACACGCTAAAGGGTTGAGTCTTAAACCTGTAACAGTGATGTCACACCAGATTCAGATATTCTATCCCAAGAGCTTGACGAATTTGTCTTTTGTACATTTTATTTAAACTCACGTGCGTTATTTGATTTTTAGAGGTATATTTTACCTCCTATAAGGGTGGATTTTAGTTTAATTAATAAAAATAGCTTGCTGTGTGAACGCGTATTCTCTTCTCTAGAGTATAAAATATCTACCATTTTTCACACTTCCTTAAGAGTCATTACATTATTACTATAGTTATCCCATTTTAAAAGATGTTTTTGGCTAAAAAAAAGAATTACACGCTAAATCTTTTTAGTGTTCCGTACGGAACACTAATAAGATGACTGTCTGTCCGTCTCTTTGTGTGTCACACCCGATTTTCTCCGAAACTAATTGCGCAAGTTCAACTTGCACTTGACCGGTTATTTTTAACTACGGATTCGTATTCAGCGTCGAAAAATACACTAAATGTGTATGTATTTTGGTTCGTGGTAAAGTTTTATTTTTTTTTGTTGTGGCTGTATAATATACTACAGTGTCTCAAACACAAATTTGTCACCAATTGCAATCTACTTACTCTACATTTTTCTTTACAAAAAGCGTCTAATTTGTAGCACAAATGTAGATAAGTAAGAGTTTACAGGACATAAAATTCACATTATTTTTTACCGTTACTTATCTTTTAAGTAAGTGGAACAATTGGATATGGTACCGACCGAGTTGTAACAAATAAGATTGTAATCCTCAGATTCTTCTGGTGAACAACTCATAATAATAGAACTCTTTCCACTAGTAAGAGTGGCAACTAGTATAATAAATTCTCAAATTAACCGTGGCGTCAAACACAAATAATTATGAACAAAATTTAAGATAGGTCCAATATGATCTGACAAAACATAAGTTTTATCAGTAAAGTATCAGTAAAGCAAAACGGTGTTACAAAGTGATTATCCAACACCAATAACTTGAGCTAGGGCTACAAGAGATCAAATGGTATAGTTACTATATTATCTACAGACATCAATTTTCTATTTACCCGGGGGATTACATGTCTAAGAAACGTCATATAAAAAGGATTATGGTGGACTACATGCAGTAATAATAGTACTGTGTTAGTATAATATGTAAATTAAACTATATAATTAATTAAAAAATCTTTTCAAATTCAATTCTTTCATCCAAAACTAAAACTATTTGATAACAAAAAAAAATAACTTCTTTAAACCAAAATATCAGTATCGCAACAGTAATTATAGTAGAGCAGTAATAGAGTGTAGTCATCGAAAGTAAATGGGCTGAACTATCGCGACAACGAACGGTTTCAACGTATGGTCTGGTCACGACATCAGTCAATGTCAGCAGTTATCTGGAGAAAAGCAAAAGTAAATTGCAGGAAAAACGGAAACGAACCGATCAATAGATAAACGGATAACTGATTCATTCAACTATAAATTTATTGCTCCTATTTTGGAATCTTGACAAAAAAAGGAATAAAGAGGTTTCGTATAAAATTAGATTTTGTGTAAAAGTACATAAAGTTGAACCAGATTTTCAGAGGGTAAGGTAATAGTTATTTATAGTTTAGTTGCATTGTAAGTTCAGTTATCGAAAATGAGTGGCTTATCTACTGGGACAACGAACAACTTGGGGTGTTTTGGTTATGACATGATTTAAAATCAGCCTTTTTCTGCATCGGATCCAGATTTCATTATAAGGGAAACGGAAACGTTCAGCAGATAAACAGATTATTAATCTATTCTAATATTTATATCGTCTTATATTATGTTGATATAGGGACTTACTATAGTAGACTAGCTAGTAATGAGGTATAAATAATGACAAGAAATAAAATTAAATTGTGAAAAGTACATATTTGTTAAAAAAAAATCGGTAAAGTTATTTAAATAGTACTTTCCTTGCGACCATGTAGTTTAGCTACTGTGCCAGAAGTTTTGCATATACTAAATTATCTACTTCATCTTAAAGACAGAAAACAGCAGTGCTTTAGAATCCATTTACTGTGTCTAAGACGAAAACTCTTCGATAGAATGAGCACAAAATTGACCTTTTGTAGTCTAAATTTCATAATTACAGCTGTAATTACAGTGAAGCAGTAACATAGTACAGCCATCGAGAACAAATGGACTGAACTATCACGACAACGAACATATTTAAATTTGCACTAGATTTGGAGTATGAAATTCCAATATTCACTATGAAAACTGGGTTATTTACATAAAGAAGGTGGTAGTTTGTGGTTTACTAAAAATGAAGAAATATATGTATTTAAATTTTTTCAGAATTTTAGTTTCCTTTAAAAAGTCAAAAATCTTATTTGACGCGGAAAGTATAGAAGATGAGGAAAAATTTAATAACAATAATAATAATAATAATAATAATGCATAACCAAATTATATGATGCACAATCAAATTATATGATGCACAACCAAATAACAAACAAAAGAAAAAAAAAAGAATGTTATGTCAGTTATAGAAAGCCATGATTTAAGATCAGAAAACTTACATTTTTAGGAACAGTAAATTCTTCAATTATTCTGCAATAACAAATGCTTTAGGTGCTTTTTGAAACATTTGACTGATTTAGATTTCAGAATGTCCGGTAGGTTGTTATAAGTTTTAACTAAATTGTAAGTGAAAGACCTTTCAAATAAGCCTGTTTTATGAAGTGGGGGCCTCCGCTTCTTATATTTATATTATGAACGTCAGTCTTGAACGGATTTTTTTTAAAAAGATACGTAGGTGACTTTGTGCAGATAATCTTATGATACAAGATACAACAATGCAAATATCGTCTTGACTTCATGTCAATCCATTTAGCTTCCTTCAGTTTATAAGTAACTGGATTTCGTTTCTTTATACCGTAGCTAAACCGTAAACAATATTTCTGAATTTTTTGAATTCTTTTTGTATCTTCGGCCGTAAACAACATCACAGTGGTTAAATATAGATAAAATGATAGAATCGCAAAGCATGAGTTTTAATTGAGTATTTAATAAGTGTCTTGAGTTATAAAGACACCTAAGTAGACCCACTGCCCTCTTAATGCAAACCGACACGTGTTTTTTAAATCTTAAAGTTGAATCCAAAATTAAGCCAAGATTTTTAGCCTCAGCTTTAACAGGTATCCTTTCATTAGAAATATTAACTTCAACTAGTGAAGTGAGTCTCTTTACAACACTTGGTCTATCGAACAACATTGCGACACATTTGTTGGGATTAAGTTTCAAATGATGTTCCTACGAAACTCTCTGTATAACCTCCAAATCACCATTTATCAGTCGACAACCGTCAAGTACTGTATTCTCAGGAAAATAGTAAAACAACTGAGTATCGTCAGCGTACATCTGATAATTACAGACTTTGAGAAATGACGGAAATAAATGGGTATAAATGCAGAATAGAATAGGGCCCAAAATTGATCCTTGCGGGACGCCTCTGGTCACCCTTTGGAGGTCCGAGAAAGATCCACTCGAGACAACTCTCTGATGACGATATTTGAGATATTCTCCAATAAACTTAACAGCGTCTTTGTCCAGATCTATAAACTTCAAGATATGAGTTAAAAGTGAGTGATCGAGCATGTCAAATGCTTTTGAATAATCGGGCAAGGTTAAAATAGTACATTTATTTCTATCGATCTCTCTAAATATATGGTCGGTTACATTAAGAAGTGCATTAGCACAACTGTGTGAAGAGACTGCACTGTAGGTAAAATATCATACTTTTCTATATATTCTACTAGTTGTGATTTTACAATATGTTCGAGAACTTTTGATAATACTGGAAGTATGCTTACAGGGCGTAAATCACTGTATGCATTTGGGCAGTCTTAGGTATTGGTACAACATGCGCAGTTTTCCAGGCGGATGGATATACTGACATCTCGATACAAAAGTTTACAATATGACAAATATATTTTAAAATAATAGGACAGCAAAAAATGATAAAATCAATAGGAATAAATATATAATAAAAGACTGTTTTTAGTCAATTTTCACTGGTTTATTTAAATTGCGATGACGCGTTTCGCTGTCGATGCAGCTTCTTCAGATCTACATTTTACACTGAAGAAGCTGCATCGACAGCGAAATGCGTCATCGCAATTTAAATAAACCAGTGGAAATTGACTAAAAACAGTCTTTTATTATATATTTATAATGAATTTCCATCAAGTAGAAGCTACAACAATACAAAATTTCAATAGGAATATTATCATAATATGACATTAAAACGAAAAAATTTCATTGGAGGCAATGTGCGTAGCTTTTTTAAATTATTATACTCAAATATGGCAATAGCTTATACCTTCGACTATATTTTTTGGCACATTCTTCATATAGCTGATTAAACTCGAAATAGTATATAGTGTTGTAAGTGGTTTTATTCTCCCATCACCAAACCATTATATATTTTTGTTGAAAGTTCATTTCACTCATGTTGGATACTTATACTATTTCTACGACTGCATCAAATATACTTTAAAATATACTTTGTATAAATCATCTGTTGAAAACTTTTTAATTTTTTCTCCAGATAATTGCTATGTCGTGATCGGATCGGATTTGAGCGTATCAAATTGTTCAACCTACTCAATTTAGATGACTGAACTTAAATTGGGTCAAACTAAAATAATAGGTTGTATAAATTTTGTTCTGCTGTGGATAATTTTACACAAAATGTAATTTGAAATGAAATCTTTTTATTCTTGTTTTTATTAAAATTTGTAATTCAAAGCAATAGATTGAGTGACTCAGTTATCTATTCTGATATTGAGTGATATCGAGACCAGGTTATGTATTTAAATTATTTATTGTTGCTATAATTCAACACATTTACTTTTAATGACATCATCTGCGCAGAAATTAAGGGAATTGATTAAATAAAGGACAAATTATTAATTTGCTCGTCCAATTCTATTTCATCTTTTTCAAATTAAACCCTTTCGACTGCAACACACTTTTGTTCAAGTTTTTACCAAGCTGCAAAACACTTGCAATTTGTCTTTTATACCTTTTAGAGGTTTAAAACGATATCTCTGGAGTAGTAATTTAAGTTTGAGGAGAAGGAAAAAGTTACGCTGTACCAAATGTGGTAAATCCGGTGCTTGTAGAACGACCGTTGTTTTTACTTTAAAACTTAGGAATAATTACTGGATTATGCGATGGGGTGGTCGCATGATGCAAAAATAATGAATTATTCTGCTAAATATTAAGCCTTTTTTTTACGAATTGATTCACCTAAAGGACACATAACATACTTCTTCATTGTTAGGAGGCGAGGAACATAACAGAAGAATGTAGTTAACATAACTGCAATTTCTGAGCAACTTTGACGTCTTTTTTTTTCCGGTTTTGCTTTACCTTTTGCATAATATTTATTGTTGGGTTATATAAATAGATCTACGTATCATTGTTAGTAATTATATATTTGAAAGTGGATACGTTTAAAGAAAACATCTTTTTAGCGACTACAACCGCCCGCCCGCTTAATTTCTCCCTGAGCGGTGCTTGTTAGAAATACACGTCGCGCTAACACTTCACATCTGTATGAGGTTCAGCTAGTTACTCCGCGTACAACGCTTTTCAAACAGTCTTTTATACGAAGAACATCATCTCTTTGGAATAATTTGCCCAGGGCTGTGTTTCCCACCGAGTAAAATTTACAGCGATTCAAGAACAACGTAAATCGCTTTTTTCCGCACACATGCCTGTCCTGGAGAGCTTTAGGGACTTCCTTGTAGCACGTGTGCTAGGCCCATAAAAAAAAAGAAAACAACACGACGATGTTTTCCAAGAGAATTCAGTTGTTTTGATACAAAATGTGATAATACGGGAGATCGACTCAAGCTGCTTTTAGAAATTAATTTTATTGTCCCAAATAATATTTCAGGAAGATCTACATGATTTTTAATACCTGAAAGGCAATATTCATCACCTAACTTTTATAAGAAAAAAATTATTTCAAATTCTTTTGCTCAATAAATTTATTCACTTTAAAAAATTACCATTTCAATAAATGTTTTAATTTCTAATCGAAGCAAATCTGAAAATTTTAATCAGATGTTAATAGCCCTAAAAACTTTAAACACCTTAGTAGATAGGGGTTCGTGGCGCGTGAATTTAAAAAACCAAATAACTCCCCTTAATTTTTGAATATATGTAGCAGTTTGGACTTATTTCGAAGATAATTTACTTTTCTTCGTGATACACTAGGCCATCAAAATTTTGTAAATTAGGAAACTACAATAATTGGCAATTTTTCTAAGTATTTTACGATTAAAGTTTTAGTTAAGGTAGCGGGTAGACAAGGCCACAGTTTTTTTATGTGATTAAATATCTTTTTATCTGTTGAACGGCTGGTCTCGATTTTTCTTGCAATTTACTTTTTGCTATGCCCTAAACAGGTGACAGCTGACACTGAATGCTATAATAGCAGACTATTTCGGTAATAGTTTGATCCATTTTCTTGTAAGTAAAGTACATTTTCTCTAATGCTGTGGAATAATTTTCCGTTTTGTGGACTCCAAATATATTATAAAGCGGTATTGTAATTTGACGTGTAGTTGAGTCAAAATAGATATTAATTTTGTCGAATACAGTACGTCCTGTTTAAATAAATAATATATTAGAGCATATCACAATAAATTATTTTTTTAGTTACATATTTCTCTACAATTAACTATACTATATATATATATATATATATATATATATATATATATATATATATATATATATATATATATATATATATATATATATTTATACGAGTATATACAAATATATAAAATTAGATTTTGTTGAAATCAGGCATAATATTGATATAATTATGTATAGCTTATGGTGAAAAAAAAATCGACTCAAACTATTTGGCTTCGTTTAACAGGGATCCTACAATTTACTGTTCATATATTTTTATCGATTTTGGTATCATTTGAAAGCCGATTCTATTCTCTCTCTAATAATACCAAATTCCATAGCATACCATGCCTTTTACTGATTAAACTGATTGAAGGGTGAAACAAGGAGAACAAGAATTGAATATAGGGGTAAGAGAAAGGAAAAATTAAACAAATTTTAAGTATATATCACCACTACACCAAACACTTTATTTTTGCATTTGACGCGCGTTTCGCTAACCATGTTAGCTTCATCAGGAGCGATGATTGACTAAAGCTAAACTACAAACCTACCCTATTTATACTCAGCCTAACCCTTGAATTACTCAAGCGGAACTAATGACATAGGCAAGGCCATCAATTCCGGTCAAGTAACCAGTAAAGGGGACTATAAGGAATAGGCCCTCTGTCTTTCTTTAAACTACTTTTACATTTTATGATTTCCATACATTCGTATGCGTTCAACAATCTCCTATCAGATATATTTTTTATTAATCTTAGATTATCTAATGTTACAGTATGATCAGCTTCAAGGGCATGTTCGGCAATGCTAGACTTTTCTGTTCTATTGTATTTTAAGTGTGCTAAGTGTTCTTTAAATCTTGTTTTAATTGACCTTTTAGTTTGCCCAACATACTTTTTGTCACAATCATTACAACTAATTTCATAAATTCCACTTTTTCTCACAATTAGGAATCTTATCTTTGGGATTTTCTAAGATATTCCTCAGATTGTCTGATGACTTATAGACTAAAGTGAGGCCTACCTTATTAAATACCCTATTGAGTCCCTTGCTATATTTCGGATTATATGGTATGGAGACATACTTGGTGTTATTTTCTTCGCGTGTAAAAAAGGTGTAATTCTGAATATTAAACCTAAACTTATGTCTATTTATTAGCTTATTTACGAAGTCATCGTCATAACCATTAACTCTAGTTATATTTCTAATACGATTCCTTTCTTTATTAAAGTTTACTCTATTCAGAAGGAAAGTGACCAAACGATGAACTAACTGGTCACTGAGAACGTGAAAATTAGAATCTTAAAGCTTCAAAATGCTTTTTTTAAAGTCTCAATACGACCATTTTTCACCGAAATACAGCCTGTCAAAAATCACCGAAAAATTTGGAATTTTTTTTGCTCCCTTAATTTTTTTGAGTAGTGTATTATCTTAGTTGGGAATGTGGAATCTTTGGCACAATGATACTACTCAGTATATATCACCACTACACCAAACACTTTATTCAACAGGAGTGATGATTGACAGTCAGTCAATCATCGCTCCTGATGAAGCTAACATGGTTAACGAAACGCGCGTCGAGTGCAAAAATAAATTGTTTGGTGTAGTGGTGATATATACTGAGTAGTGTATTATCTGCCTACATTGATAGGTAAAGCCAAGCCAACATTTTTGTTCTTTACTATCGAAACCAGATAAATTTTCGTGGACCTCCACTTACAACTTGTGAACCTCCATTTTTTTTTCACGCCAACGTAGACCCCCGTCGAGTCTCCCGTGGACCCCTGGACCACTTTGGGAATCACTGATTTAGATGAAAACCTTAAAATAAATAAATTAATAAAAAATAGAGACAAAGTAAAGAAAATATGGAAGTTCAGAAATTCACGATATGTATCGTCGTCGTATCCCAAACAATCAGAAAACAATGTAAAATGAAAAAATTTAGGAACGAAGAAGTTTTTTGGTCGCCACCGTCCAATCCCTGCTTCCCATAAATTCGCTCATACAATAATATGCATCAGATTGAGAAAATTTTTATTTTATGTTTAAAATGTGTTCATAATAATGGTTTTACAATCTCTGGTACATCATTCAAAAATACATTTGAATAGTAATTTTAGCTATTTTGTCTTCCTTTGGAACTTAAGAAGTCATCGTTAGTATCTGTTCGTTTGTGTGTATTACGGTCGTGTATGTTAGTCTGTGTGCTAAAGTTGTGTTTTTTATAGTCAGCCCATGATTATACCATGGTATATATGATATGATTACTGTCATCCAATTTGTTTAACGGCATGACTAGGATTTAAAAGACATAAACCGTCATGAAAAGAAATACATAATTTAGTATATAATCTTATCCTAGACCGTCAAATAGAGAAGTGAAATTTTATATTCTGAACCGAGCACAATTTCAAAATATCATTTTCTGCATAAAGCGAAAATAAAATATGATGTATACTTTAAAGCTAGAAAACGGCGGAGCGTGATTGAAGAACATCGATCGGTATTAAACATTCATGTAGGTGAACAGTTAAATATAATATGCTGTTTAGGGAAAATTGGTTTTTAAAGCGAGACAATGCCGATACAAGAGCAAGAAAGAAAAGCGATGTCCAAGAGTATTTTTGTTTTATGCAATGGGACCATTGAGTTTAGTATATTAAAATAATTTGTTTTATCAAAAAATTAATATATATTTTCCAATATTTAAGACTATAGTGACTCTATTCTTTTTACGCAAGATAAATACTACTACTAGATATAGGTGAGTGCCCTTTCAAGCTGTTTTGTAATCCAAGTAAGGCATTCGACTGCACGAAACAACTTTGTAGTTTGCGGCGATTTTATTGCAGACATGCCCAATTTTTCCTTTAGAATTTATTTGATTAAGTTGTGAAGCTTCGATTCGCTAGTAATAAAACGAGAAAATTTAATTTTTTATTTTTGTTGAAAAAAATTTATGTGATTTTTAAGAAATTTGCATTTGGGCCCATTTGGCTTATATACTGACAGTCAAATTTTGTTGTGGTAGTGGAGGTTGCATATATATATATATATATATATATATATATATATATATATATATATATATATATATATATATATATATATAATTAACGTAACAATCTGAAAATTAATTTATCATTTTTCTTATGTCAGTTTTAAAGTTTATCGAGTATTTAAATAGTAGGCTATGCATATTTTGTTTCGTTGTTCATGACAGCAATCAAAACAATTCATTTAGATTTACAGTTTTAAAGAATTTTAGAAGATAAACAATTTTTTGTAATAATGCGATAGATTTTCTTTAAAAGTAAGCTTATAAATTGTTCCCTTTTTCAAAGTAATACGTTTTTGTGGTAGGCTGTTTTATTTTTGACCCCGAAGAATTAGAAAAATGAATCGAACAAGGAATTTAACTGAACACGGGGTAGTGCGAACGTCAGTTTTATTGGACGAGGGATATTGTCAGAGTTATGTTGCCAATTTGTTAGGCAAACATCGTTCCACAATAAGTCGTATGGTAAGACGCTTGAATGAAGTAGGAACTTATTATAGAAGGTTAGGGCAAGGGCGAAAACGATGCACTAGTGACCTAGATGAACGTTTTATAAGACAATATGCTTTAAGAAACAGGACTGTCACTAGTTCTATAATAAGAAACGAACTCGAAGCTGTTCGCAATGTCACAATTTCGGTGGCTCTGTTATGTTCTAGGGTGGCATCTGCTTTGATGCTCGCACAGAGTTAGTTCCTGTCCGTAGGAGATCCATGAATGCTGACTACTATCTTGAGAATATTGTAATAGAACATGTGATGCCTTTCGGTCATTTTGTGGGGTCCAATTTCCTGTTTATGTAAGACAACGCTCGACCTCACGTGGCTAGGGAGGTACTCGATTATCTTAATCAAGTTGATATACCGTTTATGCAACCAAAAAGCGCGAATCTGAATCCGATAGAACATGTATGGGATTACCTTAAGAAAAATGTGAAACGTCATATACCTGCACCTAGAAACCTGAGGGAACTTGAAAATGCAGTTATCACAGAATGGGAGCAAATTCCTCAAGATTTTATCCAAAATTTAATTAGAAGCATGCCTAGGCGCATAAATGCTGTCATCCGAAGTAGAGGAGGCGACACACGCTACTAGTGTCCCAGTTACACCATTAATTTTGCTACTAGTGTCCCAGTTTTATTTTTTTCATTATTACATAATTTCAACGATTTTGTTATTAGGTCCTAAGAATAATTTTAATTCGAATCTTATAGAGAAATTTGGTAGCTAATTCACTTTTAAAGTATCCGAATAAGTTTTTTCTAACTTTTAGTGTAACCAATGTTCATAAAAAAATTATTAAAATTAATTCATCATGGAGATTATGATTTAATATATTGTTGCGTTAATTTTGTCCAGGGAGTGTGTGTATATATATATATATATATATATATATATATATATATATATATATATATATATATATATATATATATATGTATATATATATATATATATATATATATATATATATATACATATATATACATATATATACATATATATATATATATATATATATATATATATATATATATATATATATATATGGTGCACAGTTTAAAATTATTTTTGAGCATACAGGGTACTACAAAAAAGTGGAGCCGATATAATATATGTTTTTTTAATTGGAACATCCTATTTTCTAATTTATTTTTAAATTCTGCGTAAAATTTTATGACTTTTTTTATTAATAATGTTGTATACCTAAACCAAGTAGTTTTTCTAATATTTCAATATTTTTTTTTTTAAATAGTAGTTTTCAATTTTGTAAAAAATTGCCTGCAGCGCCATTGTTAATGAAGATGGAATACTCATAACTGGTACGAACGTTCTATAGAGATAAAAAAAATATATATATGCGAAGAAATTTAAGGTAGATGCTGCAGGGTGTTCAAAATAAATTTATGTATTTCGACTATTTTAAAATGAAAAATCTTAAAAGAATTAAAATTTAGAAGAATAGGGCTCTATAAAAAGATGGTGATTGGCATCTGTACACTATAGTTTCATCTTAGAACAATAAATAGTTTGTTATAGACTTAATTTAGTACAAATGCTTTCATCAATTATTAATAATAATAATAATAGCGAGATTCTTTCTTACGAGCACAAGTCGTTTCAAAACGGATGGCACAAAATGACTTACATAAATACATATAAAAGTGTTAAAGCCTTAACCGCAGCGAACCATTTAATTTATCTTCTACATCGTCGCCATTTTTTTGCCATATTTATCTCGTCATGTACACCTTATATATCCCATGAAATAAAAGTTAGCAAATTCATAGAGATATTGAAACTTGTAAGCGAGGGTAACATATCACAAATCACAAAATTATTTAACTTGATATATAACACTGGGGTGATCCCAGATGACTGGCTCAGGTCGACCTTTGTGACTATTCCAAAAAAACCCAGACCTAAAAAATGTAGTGACTATCGCTTGATAAGTTTGATGAGTCATCTTTTAAAAAAACATTCTTGCGCGTCATACATGCCAGAATTCGCAGAAAGTGTGAATTCGATCTTGATGACGCTCAGATGGGTTTTAGGAATGCTTTCGGAACCCGTGAGGCTTTGTTTGGTATTAATGTCCTTCTCCAGAAGTGCCGAGATCAGCGTAAAGAGATATTCGCCTGTTTCATAGATTACGAAAAGGCATTCGACAGGGTGCTACACTCTAAATTGATATCAATGTTACGCAAAGTACAACTGGACAGTCGAGATATACGTATAATTGAAAATCTGTACTGGGGACAAACAGCGGAAGTACGTATAGAAGGGATGACAACATCTAGCATCCAAATACAGCGATGAGTCCGACAGGGTTGTATCCTCTCGCCTCTACTTTTCAACCTTTATTCGGACCGAATTTTCAAGGAGGCCCTCGAGAATGTGGACCATGGAGTTAGAGTAAATGGCGTACTACTCAACACAATTAGATATGCAGACAACACTGTCATCATATGTGATAAGATAGAGGGTCTTCAAGAACTGTTGGAACAGATCTAGGCCTTAACATTAATATCAGTAAGATGAAACTCATGATATTCAGCCGAGATCCACATAGAGACACTCATTTGTTTCTGAACAATTCTCAAATCGAACGGGTTGAGAGGTTCAGGTATTTGGGTGGCATCCTGACGGAACAATTAGACCCCGACATAGAGATAAAATGTCGCATAGAGACAGCCAGGAATCACTTCTTGAATATGAGAACACTATTTTGTAATGATAACATAAATCTCAAGCTACGTCAACGCATGGTCAAATGTTACATCTGGTCGGTTGTTTTGTACGGTGCAGAAAGCTGGACTCGCAAAGTAAGCACGATTAATTGCTTAGAGAGCTTTGAAATGTGGACTCATCGAAGAATGCTGCGTATTCCTTGGACTAACTTGGTAACAAACGAAGACGTTCTTAGGCGTGCAAGAACAGGAAGAGAGAGCTACTTACAACAATAAAATGCCGCAAGATAGCTTATCTGAGTCACATCTTGCGGGGAGACAAGTATCGCTTACTCCAGTTAATCATGAAGGGCAAAATTGAAGGAAGACGCGGTGTCGGCCGAAAACAGATGTCATGGCTTAACATCAGGTCATGGACCGACATTCAGAAGGCAGGTGATCTTTTTAGAATGGCAGAGAACAGGGACACGCTCTCCAGGGTGATCGCCAACGTTCGGGGGACTGGACAGGGCACCTGAAGAAGAAGAAATTCATAGTAAAAAAGTGCAAGTTATCTTGTTGCTCTTGAGTAGAAAAGAGGATGAAATAAACTTTTGTAGTACGTTTCATGAAGTTTTTTTTGGACAATTTGAAACAGACTTTATATTACGATTCCGCCAGCTTAACCATTCGTATTTCTAAAACAGGTTCTATATTCAACTTAACATCTCTTAAGTTACTCTGTAAGCTGATCTTATTTCTTTCTATAAACTATGTCTATTAAGATTGGAATTAATGGAAAAACAAGTACTTTGAAGAATAGAAAATTTCCATATATATATATATATATATATATATATATATATATATATATATATATATATATATATATATATATATGCAGTCACCCTAGCACTCTAGCTTATCTCTTTCATTCAATATATATTTTACTATAAAAAATGTATTTTTTAGTAAATATCTAATATTCCAATCAAGAACTAGGAAGGATTTTCATAAAACGATGCAAAGAGCATGTGTCCACTCTCCTTTCTGAAATACCTTGGAACAGTCCAAAAATCCTGAAAAGGACAAATAACACGATATGTGTAAAGCAACCCCTCTAACTTCATACCCCACCCCATTAATTCCTTTTATATTTTACTATAAATTATATGCTTAAAATTTGTTCATTTTATCAACTAAAAAACTTGGAAAAACCTTTAAAATACTATCGACACTATACAGTATTTAACGGCTCCCATTCCTTTCACCCCCTTCTTGAATTAAAATGAAAGTAACAAGAAAATAATCTAATTTTTCAATTCCTCGACACTAAAAACCGTAGAAAGGATATATCATATAACGCCATACGTACGAAACAATCCCTCTAACTTCCTTCCTCACCCCTTTCATGTTTTACTATAAAAAGTTTTTGCATAATATTTGCTTATTATATAAACAAATAACAGGAAGAATTACCATATTACTATTAAAACCATACCAAATTTATCGACCTTGACCCCTTTCCTCGTCTGTCTTAACCGATATCGTTCAAAAAAATACGTTTCATCTCCTTATTGGGTGTTATATGTATGTCAAGTTTGAAATTGAGTTCGCATTTCGTTCGAGAGTTATTGTCCCAATAGTCCGACACCGACAAACTGACAAACCGACGCACAGTGGGGAAAAATGAAAAATCGTGTTTCAAAATTGTCTAGAGCCTTCAATTTTGGTTCGATTTGGACGATTTTTTTTTTAAATTGAAGCTTATTAAATTCCGAACAAAGTTGTCGGAGCCGATTTTTCAACTAAACTTTTGTTTCAAAATGGCGGACGTTGGTTTCTGATTATATAGCGACTGAGACAGAGAAAACGCTTACAGTTTCAAACCAAGTTGTGCTACTGTTTAGCAATAGCAGCCACTTTTTTGTTACAACAGCAAACAATGTGGCTAGTGCAGCAAAATATTTAGCTGTCCCTATTTTAACAAAACGTTTTAGCTGTTGTAGCCATTTTCTAGCTGTGTGAGCTGTCCTTTTCTGCGGGTATCGCTGTTTTTTGTATTTGCTAGAAAATTGTCTACGATACTTAAAATTTACAGCAGCAATATTCTAGCAATAACTGCATGAAAATTTAAATCCCGCAACTAAACTTGAATAACTTGAATGATCTGACTGCCATAGTCTAAATGCCACAGAGAAACTTTCTTGCTCGATTCAATTTTGGCATCCGCCATACTTGATTTGTCATTTTAAGTCAATTGTTGAAACATATTTATAATTAACAACCTTAATGAAATTATTTATGCAAATGTTATGGATATAAAATAATAATGGTACGTTTATTCATATTTATAATACTTTTATTGTTCATGGCAGCCATTTTGGGTTCATTATTATTAATCTTGTAACTGTGATATTAGATATATTATCTGCGACATAAAAAAACACATACATACACGCATTTTAGCACAACTTGGTTTGAAACTGTAAGCGTTTTCTGTGTCTCAGTCGCTATATAATCAGAAACCGCCATTTCGAAGACGTCCGCCATTTTGAAACAAAAGTTTAATTGCAAAATCGGTTCCGACAACTTTGTTCGGAATTTAATAGGCTTCAATTTAAAAAAAAAATTGTCCAAATCGAACCAAAATTGAAGGCTCTAGACAATTTTGAAACACGATTTCTCGTTTTTTCCCCACTGTGCGACGGGTCGACAGACCGACAGACTGACAGAACCACAGACAGACACACGAACCGATGGAAATAAGTGACTATGTTTTTCGTGAACTGAAACGTGAAGAAAAGCAAAAATTTCGGATTGTTATTTTTTCAGGAATACAATACTTTTCTTTAGCAAGGAAAGTAGGCACAGTATTTTTAAAATGCCAAAACCATTGAAACTTCTACTATTGCACGCAGTGGCGCCAAAGTCATTGAACATTTTTTTTTAGTTTCCACTAACTATTTTTAATACCTAATTATCACCATTATAAACGATTCAAACAAAATGTAAAATGCACCTCTGCATATTTCACTTCACAAGCGAATCGCAAATAAAGAAAAGTTAAATTATATTTCGCTTCTTTGATATTAAGCCATCCGAATAAATATTCATTGGCAACGTTTATTCGTCTGTACAATTGAAGTTTTATTAAATGTTCCAATTATATATAGGTTTATTGGACACAACGTTTTACCTTTAAATCAATTAGCTTTTAATGTTCCATATTCCTGCATTAAATGAATTTTCAGCTTAGACCTATATACAGAACTCCACGTTATTTACACGCGAAGGAAATAACACCAAGTATGTCTCCATACCATATAATCCGAAATATAGCAAGGGACTCAATAAAGTATTTAATAAGGTAGGCCTCACCTTAGTCTATAAGTCATCAGACAATCTGAGGAATATCTTAGGAAATCCCAAAGATAAGATTCCTAATTGTGAGAAAAGTGGAATTTATGAAATTAGTTGTAATGATTGTGACAAAAAGTCTGTTGGGCAAACTAAAAGGTCAATTAAAACACGATTTAAAGAACACTTAAAATACAGTAGAACAGAAAAGTCTAGCATTGCCGAACATGCCCTTGAAGCTGATCATATTGGAACATTAGATAATCTGAGATTAAATAAAAATGTATCTGATAGGAGATTGTTGAACGCATACGAAAATATGGATATTATAAAATGTAAAAGTAGTTTAAATAAAGACAGAGGGCCTATTCCTTATAGTCCCCTCTACTGGTTACTTGATCGGAACTGATGGCCTTGCCTATGCTATTAGTTCCGTCTAAGTAATTCAAGGGTAAGGCTAAGTATAAATAGGATAGGTTTCTAGTTTAGCTTTAGTCAATCATCGCTCCTGATGAAGCTAACATGGTTAGCGAAACGAACGTCGAGGGCAAAAATAAAGTGTTTGGTGTAGTGGTAATATATACTAAGTAGGGACTTATATACATATTTGGAAACTATAAGGAAGTCACGTATTACGTTCGCCATACGAAAAATAATGAAAAACTTTTACTTTAAGCAGGAAAGAAACCAGTTGGACAGGAAAAGATCATGCACTTTGAACCACCAGCATAAGAATCTACCGGTTTTATATATCTATCTGTAAGATTTATTCTATCCATCTTCTCACATAGGCTTCCACGGGTTCCATTCCATTTAGGCCCACCGTGTTGTTTAGGTCAGCCTATCTCATTCGGTGCCTTTCTCTTCTTGTATGTTCCCGTGGTCACCAGTTTCTTCCATCTCTCGTTTTTTGTCAAACGGTTTGGCCAGCAAATTTTCATTTTTATATTGCTTCCTAATCTCTTACTTCTTTTGCCTTCACTACACTTTTAATCCACTCGTTTTATTTCTTGTTATTTCGTTTTATGTTTGTTATTATTGTCCGTTTGTTGCAGTCAATATTAATACGCTTTTTGTCCGGAGTCGGTGTTTAATTCCTCACTAATTTCCTTTAAATTAGCCCTTGTGCCTACAATTAAGAGTATATCGTCAGCACTGCTATGTTTAGCTCCATTTCTTGAAGGTATTTTCTAACGCTTAACTGAACAAATTTTGGTATATATTGTGTGTCCCCTTCTAACACTGTACATGTTACATACATGTTAGTCGATAGATTTGTATATTTATATACAATTCAGCTGTTTTGGAGTGAGTTCTTTACACTCTAGTGTTTAACACAATCCAATGTTTCTCTCGTCTTGAGCGAAAGAAACAAGTAGGGATATGTAGTATTCATTCACTAGCCTGTTTTTCGCCTTTTTATGAATTAATATTGTAACGGATTTGTTCCAGTTTATTTTCGGATGAAGAGTTTTATTATTAACCGCCTAGTTTGGATCAGACGCTATTTAGAGCCATCCATTTCGATCTGTGGGTATGATTTACTATTTTTCTTACGCCCGAGTACTTTGATTCCCGATATCAGTTAGGCCATTCATTATCTGCCGCAAAAGTTCCTTAAAAACGCCAATTTGTAATTAAATTCTTGATTAAAAGATTTTGTCCTTGATTAAGGCAACAACTTTCTGTCATTTTGATAATTTCAACTCAGGATTAATAGTTAATATTGTTGAACTTATTATCAGCCTAACATATTTATACAGCCATTATTAAAAGTAAGTTGGGAATGTGGAATCTTTGGCACAATGATACTACTCAGTATATATCACCACTACACCAAACACTTTATTTTTGCACTCGACGCGCGTTTCGCTAACCATGTTAGCTTCATCAGGAGCGATGATTGACTAAAGCTAAACTACCAAATCTACCCTATTTATGCTTAGCCTAACCCTTGAATTACTCAAGCGGAACTAATGACATAGGCAAGGCTATCAGTTCCGGTCAAGTAACCAGTAGAGGGGACTATAAGGAATAGGCCCTCTGTCTTTGTTTAAACTACTTTTACATACGAAAGTATGGAAATCATAAAATGTAAAAGTAGTTTAAACAAAGACAGAGGGCCTATTCCTTATAGTCCCCTCTACTGGTTACTTGACCGGAACTGATAGCCTTGCCTATGTCATTAGTTCCGCTTGAGTAATTCAAGGGTTAGGCTAAGTATAATTAGGGTAGATTTGGTAGTTTAGCTTTAGTCAATCATCGCTCCTGATGAAGCTAACATGGTTAGCGAAACGCGCGTCGAGTGCAAAAATAAAGTGTTTGGTGTAGTGGTGATATATACTGAGTAGTATTATTAAAAGTGTTGAAAAATGAATATAAAATGAAGGAATTTATCATTTTTAATGATTAATAATACTATTTTTCAGATAATTGGAGCCGCAGTTTTTGCCCTTTGCCTATGGTTAAGATTTGAGCCAGGAATTCAAGAATGGCTTTCTTTACTGAATGCCAGCGAGTTCTACATTGGGATTTATATTTTGATAATAAGTTCCCTTGTTATTATGGTGGTCGCCTTTATTGGATGCCTTAGTGCTCTGCAAGAAAATTCAACAGTTCTTCTTATCGTAAGTAAATTTTACTTATATTAATTAATAAATCTGCTGATCTGATGACATAATTCCAAATCTGCTGATCTGATAATATTATTCCAATAAATATATTGTGGATGACCCATGAATAATTTTAATTTCACCTGGCTCATTGCGTGAGGAGCAAAATTAGAAAACAAAACGATTCTTGAAAACTAAGGGGCAATGGAGCATTTTACCAAAGTGCTGCCGTTATAAGGATGTGATAAATCCAAAACTAAAATATCAAAAGCCTTGATATTCGCCTAAAGTGACAGTTCGGCACACGAAGTCGAGACGTAGAATAATCGAATCGTATATTTTGAGGTTGATACAGTTCACACATACACACATACACACACATAAAGATGACTAAAAACTTCTTTACAATCGATTTACAAAATTTCTATAGGTTTAGTCATAATAATGACTTAGCCAGGTTGGAAGGACTGGAGGGCGTTTTTTTAGGAAAAATAGATAACAATAAAGGCGGAAATATCTATAAAGAGGAGGGGCACCAATCGATAAACAGGGGTCGCCAAATGGAATCCTGAGTGTAAAAAACCCTTGATGAAAAAGAAGATTCTCTTCCACCGATGCCAGTGGTAAAATCGAATCAAAATAAGAATTATCAGTACTCTTCATTTTCTAGTTGCGATGTCTTGCAACTGATATGCAGAGATCTTTATTGGTCGAGTAGTCAGTAGAAAATGTGAAATATTCCAGTATCAGTCTTTGCTAACCATTATTAGTGAATCTTTTTCTTCTTTAAGTGCCGCGACTCTCTCGCCTTTGCCTGTGATTGGTGCCTTATTTTTAAGATTCTACAGACCAAAGAGACCTACAATTTAATGCCATTTCCGAACGGCTGGGTGAAAGGGCTTTACTAGCCACTACGCTATGGCCACCACTTGTCAGTGGCTGAAGAATTTAAGTAATAATTTTTAACATAAATTTATAATTCAGATTGATTGATTGCATAATGTTATAGATTATCTCATGAATCGACATATAAACCGTTTTTCATTAAATGCTCTTTAAAAATATAAGCAGATTTAATAATATGTCTGTTTAAAATTTAAATTATAATTTACCGTTTGCTGATAAAATCATAAATTGTTGATTAGTCAAAAGCAGTCAAACAGAACATATCAAAAAACAATTAGTACATGTTACGGAGAGTGTTAGTGCCTCTCGTGTCATAGATCAGCTGGAAATTGTTCTGCGTGATATATGACGGTTATACTATTTCAATGATTTATTTGTTTATTGTCGACATTATTATCAATATTAATTATTGTTATGACAAAATGATATAAATATGCAGTATTTTTAGAGGGATTTGAATATTTAGAAAAGTAACAGAGACAAATTGTATAGGGGATTCCGCCATTTTAAACAAAAATTTTAGATTCGATCGATGTAAAATAATGTAATTAATAAAATATAGTAACATTATACTATATACTATACGGCCACGCCTATGGCCTTTATCTGTTTATATTCGCCTTGTTAATAATATTTCAATAGTAAAATTCTTAAATGATACGGGTGAAATATCTGCCACATCCTACTTTTATAGATACCTCCAATAAGTTATTTCTTCACACTGTGTCATAAATAGGGTAGTGACCAAAGCTTAAGATTCTTTCCAGTAACTATAATAAATTACTGAGGATCACCATAAAATGCATTATTTAGTAGACATTCTACTGTCGATTTTCAAGGAAAACACCACTAGCTATATTTTCTTCAGACAGCAAGTCATAAAAAGACATTAAGAAACTCCTGGCGCTGATCGAATACCTGCAAAAATGTTTCATGTAGACTCTTCAAGCTATCCTACAGAGAAGCAATATTTACTTCCTGTTGGAAATGCGCTATAATTCAGCTGATACACGAATAAGACAAGAAAACCTTCGCAAACATCTAATGACCAATCACGCTGCTTTTAATAATATCGAAGGTGAAAAGGCTATCATCAATCAGAACCTTCTAAAATATCTAGAACGATTCAATATTATGAGCAACCATAAGTATGGCTTCCGTAAACGAAGATTAACCGGAAATTTTCTGACTTATGTCACATATGGTTAGAACAACGCAACTGAGCAATTTCGAAAATCTCGAATCTTGATTTGTCTAAGGCTGTTGATCGTGTTTGGCTAAGCTTCGTTTTTGTGATATTATCTTAATGGTTTTGTTTATGGCTCTCGTATTTCTTCAGAGAGTGATTTTTACAAGTGCAGGTTAATGGCTATTTCTTCTAATACTTCCATTATCAAAACTAGTGTGCCCAAGGCTTAATACTATCTTCGACTCTCTTACTGATTTACATTAACGATGTGCTGAAAAGGACCAGAAATCCTGTCTACAGCTTTGCAAATGATAGTACGTTCCACAGACAGCTAGAAGTCGTTGAACTTAACAGATCTGGTAGAAATTTTATCTTGGACTACAAAAACTCAAGCCGCAGTTTTTTTTCTAAAAAAGTTAACATTGCGGATCCCGACATAGTTATGTCGGGAGCAAATATATCGTGGCATGAACATGTTGTTTGCATACCAAAGGTAGCGTCTCAAAAGCTGAGAATATTATTTCGAATTAAAAAGATTTAGACTCCACCACCAACAACTTTTAGTTCTATACCTAGTTTAAATTCGACCCATGATATGATATTGCTCCCATATTTGGGGAGGAATATCATACACTGCTGGAGTCTAGAAGAGAGCTGTTCGCCTGATTGCAGACCCAGATCATATCAACAACCTTGATTCCTTGGAACATCGAAGAATGAGTGGCGACCTGAGTCTACCTACAGGTACCTTCATGAAAAATGCTCGATGGAGGTAGCCAGCTTAATTTCTCACAGAGAGGTGCATGCTAGGAATACATCTCGCGCTAATACATCACATTCGTATAAGGTTCAGCTTGTACAACCCTTTTCAAGCAGTTTTTTATATGGAAAACCTCATCGCTTTGGAATGGTGGAAAAACACCGTTTTCCACCGAGGACAATTCCCAGCGACTCAAGACCAACATGAAAGATTTTTGCGTACACGCGTGGCTTCTGTAGTACTTTAGGGGTTTTCGGGCTAGACGTGTGCTATTCCAATAAAAACAAGGTCCCAAAGAAGTTAATAAAAGTTAACTTTTGTTTCCTAGATGACAAAAATTCTTATAGGCGATAAAAATATGTTTCCTGATAATACGCATCTATGCAAAAGTTCTAAAGACCCTATCCCCTTTTAACTAAACACTTGTACTCTCACAGTTGTATAGCCTGTCCCAAAATATAAGATCTTAATTTTTGCCGTTTTAAGTGGGCAATATAAAAATTCTGACCTTTTGTTTATGATAGGCTGCAGAGATGGACTTAAGAATTTTAATCATTAATGCAAATAAATAAAATTATAAGGGATTTGGAGATATTTATTTATAGACGAATGTAAAAACAAATGGACAAGAAGTACAAATATACAGTTTGAATGAATGATGTTTACAAGAGGGGACATAGTGTATAAATAAAAATATATTTTAACTTAAGCCTAATTCGGTTTCACTATCACTGTCATCAGCTGAGGTAATTATCAGTGGTTTTATTATATTTACATAAATATATAAATCTTCAACTTTAACAACGTGCTGAATGGAATTCTTCCGGTTTTCACAAGGTATATCATTTATAACTTTTTTTCACTAATTCAACCAATGACAAGCTTAAAGTAGGAGAAACATTTTGTGCTCTTATTTTTGATTTAACTTGATGCCAAATATGTTCAATTGGATTAAACACACAATAATACGAAGGAAGCCGCAAAACAGTGTGTCCCATTTTCTCAGCCGTAGTATCACAAACATATTTCTTTTACAATTTATAGTCTTTCAAAACTTTCAAACACTTTTTTTATAACTAAAGTCAAAACAAATGTCATTTTCTAACATATATTCTTGAATTTTCGATTTGGTGTTGGCTGCATTAGGAACCTTATTTAGTAGGCTACTATGGTAACTTGCATTGTCCATAACTATAACACTCTGTTCGGGAACATTTGGCAAAAGGGAATTTTGAAACCAATTTTCAAAAAGTTCTGCGGTCGTGTCTTCATGATAGTCCAAACTAGAATCTTTTATGTTTTTTGCAGATAATAGTCGACAAGTAGAAGGTGCGTTAGTCTGACATTTTATACTGCTGTGAACGCATCCTTTTTGCACAGTGTCATGGGTATCACGTTTCATCAAGGCAAATTATTGGCCAGTTCTCTGATCGATACTTTTTAATTTCTTATAAATAAGTATGTTGCAAGATTCGTAATCTTTGTGACTCCATCACTACTTGCCTTTTGTTAATTTTTCGGAACGTGAATCCCATTCTTAAGAGAAATCTTTGAAGTGTTGATCGGCTACAATGTATATTGTTATGTCTAGTGTCGGTACCAACTGCTCTTAATACATAGAAAATATTTTCTCCTGATGACGTCTTTTTCACAATCGTCTACATGATGGATTTGAAAATCTTTCCGTTTTTTCCTGTTCCTTAGTGTTGGTTTTCCGACAATACCCTTAATCGTAGAAATTGGTTTCTTGCGAAGCACTTTGTTTTTTCAAATTTCTTTTTACCAAACTGTCGTAAACCTTTTTCACTATTTGTTTAGCGTCAAGTGATAAATGTTTTCACTTGCGATAGCCACTATTGCAATTTTCCCACTGACGCCACATATTTAAAATAGAACCGTTACGTTGTAAGTTGTAAGTAAAACTAAAAATAAAAATAATAAAAAGTATCTTTCGAATCATAATGGGGACCTGCGGTCATTAGGCTATATTATCAAATACTTCAAGGGCTCCAAACCGGGTTGCCAGGTAGTAAATATATAGGTAAAAATGGATCCAATATGATTGCAGGTGCAAGTGAGAGCGGTATACAAAGCAGGTAAAATAAAAATACGTTTATCGTAATACCTGGCAACTATGCACAAAACCTTAATAGGGTCGTTTATTGACCCGTTGAAAAAGCAAAAAATCAGTATCTTATATCTTGGGATATACTATATTAACCATGTTAAAACATTAACTGTAGAATTAAACTCGATTTAGACTAAAATCGACTTTTAATAGAGGTACGAAAGAAAATGGTTACAAACAAATATACAGAAGCACCAATTTAGTAAAATTAAGAGATAGTATGCAGCGTTAAAGAAATTAAAATAACATTTACGTGGTCTAATGGAGAAAATTGAGGTCCACTAGCAATTTTATACATATCTAACGATATATGCGGGCTGAGAGTGATGTGGTTGGTGCGAAAGCTTTCTGCTATAAGGGGACTAATTTGGGACGAACTAAGGTAAAACCACGATTTATCTTTTTGTCCCTCGGCTGGATAATTAGATTAGGTTTTGATACACCACTCAGGAGGGGGCAACAAAATAGGTATCATTAAGTGAATCTATTTATCGTCGATGTTAGAAAGGGTTATTTTTGAAGGAAGCAGATATTATTTGTGAAATAAAGATGAGAAAACTTCTTTTTCTCGTAATTTGTACTAAAGCACAATAGTGTTACTTGAATATGGAACAATACTTTTATCATTAAAATAAATTTATGACGTGATAACATCTTTTTTGTATTACCTATGAAACGTATTCAGACCAGATTAAAATCTGCTCCCATCTGATGAAGAAAACTCCATTAATTTAGTGAAATTGAAAGATAGTTCATAACGCTGGAGAGATGAAAATTATATTTACTTTTCCAACTTGTGTGATCTATGCAAACATAGGTTTATTATAGGTATTATGCTTATATTACGATAACGGCTTTCGACGAGTGATCTGGCTAGCCCGAGAGCTACCTAATACAAGGTACTAATTTGGGTCGGTTTTAGCTAAAATCTCGATTTATTTTTTGTCCCTAGCAAGAATGGTTAGATTATATATATAGATATGTTCTCCTAAGAAAGGGGTCACAAAATGAGTTTTATTAAACGTATGTATTTGTCATCGATGTTGAAAATACTTATTTTTCAATTAAAGTTTTTGTTACCCAGTGAAAATGTCAAATTTCCATCTATTTATTAATTGCCAATAAGATAAGACATCGTGGCTTCATCGTGTACAAAAACTCATTAAAGCGTATATAATTCAAATTTTTGGAACCACAGTAGTAAATTCAAAATTGGTTCATTTTGAGTCTACAGTCTGTCAAGTAAGAACGTGACCGCTGATATTTTAAAAAAAAATGTGTTTCGAAAAAATTTTTTGCCATGAGTGAATGTTTTTCGTGGGCTAACAACGACAAAATTGCCTTAGTAAGTTGTCCAATCGCCGCCTGCATCAATAATCGCCTGACATCTTCGAGGCATGCTGTCGACGAGGTTTTCTGCAAGATCTCCAAATTTTTCGAATCTCACGAGACAACTGAGTCAAAGTCCTCAGAGTCTTCCCTCTCAGCTTTCTCTTTACTCCGCTTCTTGACGCTGCATCAATTTCGGGCCCCGTAAAAACAAAGAGACGATTTGTTTTTGGACTTTCGGAGTGACTTTGCCAGCCAAGCCAAGTGTCATTTTAGGCTCTTTTGGATGGGGTCAAAGAAAGATTGCCTCGAACCGACGCGAAAACAAGTGACTCATTTTGGATTTTACGTGCTTTCAGCGAAAGTTCGGAATCGACTGATACTTTTACTAAAATGCGTCGTAGACAACGGTTCCCTATACCAATTTTTTGTTGAATCGCTAGAATAGCATCTACCAAAAATGAATTATGGCTGACACATTGTTATTCACAGACCGTAAGTTTCTTATGGAGAATCTTGTAAAAATCTTTTAGCAAATTACATACTCGTAACACGACCATCTGTACACGAAAAAGATACAAGGCAATTTTACTACAAGTGGTGATATTTTTGCTACAATTTGTTGTTATAGTAATAACAATTAATTAAAAAAAAAAACACACACCAGATTGCGGCAATATTTTTTTTTCTTATTTTAAAATGAATTATTATATTCTGAGCTTTTTTTTCTGTAGACATAAAATTATTATTCAATTAATTATCTATATTAATTAATACATTGCTATAGATTATTGTATGGGGTACTGTGTGTGTGTATCCCCAATTCAAAAGCAAAATAACATGCAAAAAGTCCGCAAATACAGTTTGATAAAAAGGGAATCAATTTTAATTTAATTATGTCGTCTTCTTTCGAAAATTGTGGATTCAAGCAGCCAGCACAGTCTTGGAAACAACTTCATGAAACACATTTATTGAATTAGAATTTAACTACCTGCTAATGAGCCAAGAGTTCCGGCATCTCCCCTGGATTTAATCTTTAATAATCAACCACAGATGATCGTATTCTTCTTCTCTTATAAAATCTCCAAAGTAGCGAGTTTTGCTCATTTTAATGAAAAAAGTCAGTTATTTTTGTTTTGGTATACGTCTAATTACTTCGCATGTTGATTTTCTGGATTTATACTATTGTGACGGTAGAGATACATTTTGAAGGCATCTATTTTCTTTTCTGTCTTTAAATGCAAAGTCCTGTTTTCGCATCCATACAGCAAAAAAGAGAGGAGGTAAGATCAGATCATACAAACTAAAGGTTCAAAACTTAGATATGAACTCGTTAAGATCTTTTTAGTGTTCCGTACGGAACACTTATAAGATGACTTCGGTGTCTGTCTGTCTGTCACACCCGATTTTCTCCGAAACTGTTTGTCATAGGAAGTTGAAATTTGGTAATAATATAGGAATTAATAGTCTCATCAAAGCCGTGTAGTTTTGAAAGTCAAATTTTGACTTAAGGGGTTAGTTTTAGGGGGTGAAATCGGAAGTGAAAAAAAAATTTTTTTAGTAGGTCATCGAGTGTGGCGTCAAATGAAAGCTTGTGAAAACACGAGTAAAAAATATATATATAATGCAATACTTGCGCACATTTTTCTTTGTATTATTTTTAAAAAATCGCGAAAAATCGCTGTCCCCCCACCTTATCTCGAAAAGTACTGACCGAAAAGTTTTGAAAAAATTCTGGAATATTCTCCAGGGGATGTAGATTGAACGAAAATTATCACGAGTGCATTACCTTTAATAATTTATCTGGTAAATAAAAAAAAACAAAAATTTCAAGGTCATCAATTTTCAGTAAAGACTGGTAACAAACTTTGTTGAAAACTCATTTGGGGTGGGTTTTGTGAAGTCACTGATCATTTTATACCACCGTATCAACATTTTTTTATTTTAAAAGCAATCAACGTACGGAACACTAATTGAACAAGTTCAACTTGTACTTGACCGGTTATTTATATTTATGAATGTTCTTTTTCCATGCTCAATTCTTGACTTATTTATAATATAGGGTTACACTGGTAGGTTACTGTGACTCCAAGAGATTTAATTGTTTGAACTTGTTCCGCAGAAGTTACTTTAAATATGAGATAAGTATTGGTAATCCTTTTCGAGAAAACTGTTAAGCAATATTTATGAGCAGACAAAAATGTTTACTATATTGGACCATGTGGATCATTATTTCTTGCAGGTTTTGTATATTTTAATTAGCATATCTGATTGATGAATACCTTTCATCTCTGTGACGTTGATTTTAATTCTAATGTTATTCCTTTCCTGACTTTCCTTAAAATAGTCCCTGAGTAAATATTATACAACAACGGTAATAAAATACTTCCTTATTGTACTCGTTTTTTGATAAGTATTGCCTCTAATTCCAATTTAATTTCTGCAGTTTGTTGCCAGCCGAGATTTAAGATTATACGTTTTTCTTCTTTGTCTATTCCTGTCGTTCTGAAGATTTCTATCATTTTATGAAGTTTGGCAAAATTAGAAACTTTTCTATAATCTATAAACCAGCCGAATATATTAACATCCACATTTTTTAATTATTACGTATAGGGAAAATAACCTTTCGCGAGTAACAGATCCATTTCGGAACCCGAATTGCATTACTGTGTTTGTATTTCTTGTAAATTAGAAGAATACTCTAAGAAAATAAGCCATAAAGCTAATAATGTGATAATCGTTGTAACGCGAAATAGTTTTCTTTGAAAGATCTATGAACGTTAATTTTAATCGGTCAAACGGGATACTTCCCAGTTCGTTTATTACATTAAAGAAAGAAGTTGGAAGTTCTAAACTTGTTCCTACTTATTCATTAAGTATAATAAGTTTAGCATATACGTTTTCTAGGCCGGTTTCTTTTCCGTTCTTTTGAGCCATTTTTGCCTATATGACTTCGTTTTTGTTAATATGGAGTATTTGATCGGTCATCAACATCATTAACATGATTGCTT
Organism: Pachyrhynchus sulphureomaculatus; assembly: GCA_019049505.1. Taxonomy (NCBI): domain Eukaryota; kingdom Metazoa; phylum Arthropoda; class Insecta; order Coleoptera; family Curculionidae; genus Pachyrhynchus; species Pachyrhynchus sulphureomaculatus. The sequence goes on from CM032449.1 coordinate 203,728,094, forward strand.
TTCTAAGCTTTTCTATAATTGATATAATATAAATATTACTTCTCTAATACGTAAAGGTACGGTCTAGTATTTTGGTATTTACTTCTTTGCAAATATGAGTTTGGAATATCATGTAAACCAGATGGTCGAGCATGTTTATCAAGTGCGGAATTTGACTTCACCTTTGATAATGTGTAGTATTTGATCGGTTATCATCAACATCATGGCTTTTTCTAAGTTTTTCTTCAGTTGAATTATATAAATATTACTTCTCTAACACGTAAAGATACTGTCTAGTATTTTGGTATTTACTTGTCTGCAAATATGAGCTGGGAATATCATGTAAACCAGATAGTCAAGCATGTTTATCAAGTGCTAAATTTTATAATTAAATATTCAAGACCAGCCCGGATAGAACCCAGAGTAGAGCCCTATTTAACTGTAGTGAAACCTTTATCGGGGTTTTTTACTCAGTTTAGTGTCCGGTGTAAGCAGGATAAAAAACGAGATTGACAATGTCCAAGGTGAATAAATATACATTTCAGAAGAGACTTCAATCCATTTCACGCAATAAGATATTTAAATTGGGATGCTCTGTTTACGCAGGGAATATTTAATAAAAATAGTATAATACAAAATTCACAGTTGATTCCAATCTACCAGCTAGGGCCTCTTCTAACTGTTGATGTCTAAAATGATACTACTATTTTTAAGTCAATGTGTCTTTCTTTAGGTGGAATATTAATCTCAGTGGTGGTATGGGATATGAAGGGTTGTCCAAAAAGCATTACGCCAAAATTGAGACATTTTTTTTTTTATATTTTAAAAGAACCAAACTATGCTATTTTGTTCTATAACCTTCTGCCGTAATCCCTTCACTGTTAGACTTATATGATTTCTGGGCAAAAAATTGTGACAAGTGGTTTTCACAAGCCTCTATTGAAACTAACTTAACACCGTTCAGAGAGTTCTTTAGCGACCGAAACAAATAGTAGTCTGACGATGCAAGATCCGGTCTATATAGTGGAAGCATTAAAACTTCCTAGCCAAGCTTCTTCAATTTTTGACGAGTCATCAAACATGGGTGTTATCCTGCGTTGCAATGGTGAAAGCAGACACTCTTTTTGTTGAATAGATCCAGCCGATTTTTTCAATTGCTTGCTTCAATCTTGTCAAAGGCTGATAGTAGAATCAATTGTTGAGCTAGGTTAAGCGGTGCATGATGCACGATTCTCCTCCAATCACACCCAATACACAGTATCACTTTTTTTGGTGTCAAACCGGATTACTTACAAGGCGTTTACTGAGTTTATTCTTATTTGATCACGATTTATTCACACGTTATCATCCGTAATCAATCGTTTCAGAAATACCTCGATTTCGGTGCTTTTCTGTAGATATTGAGAAAATTCAATCAAGTGAACGTTTTAGGGCACCCAAAAATCGAGCTTCTTTCTTCACTAAGTTGGGAATGTGGAATCTTTGGCACAATGATACTATCAGTACATATGACCACTACACCAAACACTTTATTTTTGCACTTGACGCGCGTTTCGCTAACCATGTTAGCCTCATTAGTAGCGATGATTGACATCAATCATCGCTCCTGATGAAGCCTAGCATGGTTAGCGAAACGCGAGTCGAGTGCAAAAATAAAGTGTTTGGTGTAGTGGTGATATATACTGAGTAGCTTCTTTCTTCAAATAGTTTAAAACTGTTTGGCCATTGATGTTTAGTTACTTGGTGTCATGGTTACTTATATGCCGGTCTTGCTCTACTCTATCATTGGCCGAGCAGTACACGGAGCATCTTTGACATCGAAATTTCCAGAACGAAACCGACTGATCCTTTTTTGACTACTTCTGGTAATGTATCTTGATCATAAACAGCTTAAATTTTGTTATACACCTGCGTGGTATTTGTGCCTTTATCGACATAAAACTGTAAAACATAGCGAACTTTTCCAGAAATTTCACCTAACTTCAAGACTCTCAAAATAAACAAATTCCAAGAGTTCTTACAGGTCTACTACTATCAAATGTCAGCTTTCAACTGACGCCAATTATAACCTCATGCGACTTATATTACGTGAGATACGTGACTCTAGAGCTACGAGGCTGGTTTGAAAAGTCCGTGCAAAGTCCGAGAGTAGCATCTCTTGAATGAACGCACACCAAGTTTCAGCCATATTGGTCTATTTCTTTGTGTTTGGCATTCGTGTGAATCAAGGAAGTCGAGTGATTTTCAAGAAATGGATGAAAAGAATTTCGTGTGGTGATTAAACATTACTTTATGAAAGGCAAAACGCCTCAGGAGACTAAAGAGAAGCTTGATAAACATTATGGTGACTCTGCACCTTCGATTAGAACAGTTTATAAGTGGTTTCAAAATTTTCGGACTGGCCATATGGGCACAAGTGACGCTGAACGTTCTGGACGGCCTGTGGAGGTTACGACTCCAGAAATCATTGATCAAATCCATGATATGGTGACGGATGACAGAAGAGTTAAGGTGCGTGAGATTGCTAGTGCTGTGGGCATCTCGACTGAACGGGTACATAATATTTTGCATAAACATTTGGACATGAGGAAGCTATCCGCAAGATGAGTGCCGCGATAGCTCACGCTTGACCAAAAACGGAATCGTGTGAAGTGTTGCAAGGATGGTTTGCAGCTGTTCAAGAAGAATCCGGAGGACTTTAAGCGTCCTTTCGTCACTGTGGATGAAACATGGATACATTATTATACTCCTGGGACCAAACAACAATCTAAACAATGGGTTACCAAGGGGGAATCTGCACCAAAAAAGGCGAAGACCGTTCTTTCGGCCGGAAAGGTTATGGCGACTGTCTTTTGGGATTCGCAAGGGATAATCCTCATCGACTATCTGGAAAAGGGTAAAACTATTACAGGTGAATATTATTCATCGTTATTGGACCGTTTGAAAACCGAGCTGCAAGAAAAACGCCCGCGATTGGCCCACAAGAAAGTCCTTTTCCATCACGACAACGCACCAGCACACACCTTAGCAGTTGTGGTCGCAAAATTAATGGAAATAGGATTCCAACTCGTTTCACATCCCCCCTATTCTCCAGACTTGGCTCCCTCGGACTACTATTTGTTCCCCAATTTGAAGAAATGGCTGGCGGGACAAAGAGTTTATTCAAACGAGGAGGTGATTGCAGACACTAATGGATATTTTGCAGATTTGGACAAATCCTATTATTCGGAAGGGATCAACAAACTAGAACATCGTTGGACGAAGTGTATAAGCCTAAAAGGAGACTATGTCGAAAAATAAAAAAGGTTTACCCCAAACACATAAGTAGTTTTTATTTTTGCACGGACTTTTCAAACCAGCCTCGTATCTAAGATAAATAACATAAATATTGCAGAATTTACCTGTCAACTGTTTTTTACATCATTACCTAAAATATTACTTGCATTAATTAAAACTATGTCCTAAATATCCGGATTTTTGCAGAAAGCTTAAAAAATACAATATAAATACAACAATAAAAAAAAATAAATAAAAAAAAATAATGTGGTTAGCTTAGACCCATAATATTTTTATTATTGTGTTGCAGCACAGCTGTTTTGTTTAAACGCAGTTAGAGTCATAGATCATTTAGAAAATAAATTTTACATCATACTGTATGACGGAATATACAATTTACAAAATAGTTTTATTGTGGAAAGGTATTTACGTAACTCAAAATTTAACAGAGGGTCATTTATTATCTCAGATTATTTATGGCTGACATTATTTACAAATGAATAGAATGAGAGCCCCGTAGCATTGGTAAAAATTCTAGAGTGGTTTTTAATGTTAAAAGTTTTCTTCCAAATAGACATTTCATACTTCATATTTATGCATATATATATATATATATATATATATATATATATATATATATATATATATATACATATATATATATATATATATATATATATATATATATATATATATATATATATATATATATATATATATATATATGTATATATAATTTATAATGTCCGGCACGTTGAGGCGCAATTTTTTATAGCCCCGACTTTCTTTATTTTTTATAAATATTTTATTTATTAAATAGAATCCGTTATTTGCCCCTTATGTATATTTTAATTTTAAGAATGGATTGAATGGATATTAATACTGACAGAGGACAGAATTAAGATATCAGCTAGTTCGTTTTCTTTGGAGAGAACATGGAGATGAAGGTAATTTTTGTACGCCTTTTGAAAATAGTCTCTATAGTTGTTTCAAAATTTGATTGTACTGTTTGGGCACCATTCATTTTAAAATAAAAAGAATGTAAGTTCAGCTCAAAAAATGAAAAAAAATACCGAAGAGTTATTTAGTTGCTGAAATAAAATTAATTTACGTACAACCGTTGCGTCCTGAAAGAATGAGCAGGAGTTTAATGAAACGCTACACTTAAATAAAAAAAAAGGTATATTAGCAAAATAAAAATTCCTACTTTTATTACACTCTTAAAATTACTTCTACTAAATAAAAACCCTTTAAGCTAGAAGAGTGTACACTGTGGCATAGAGTCTTTAAATTAGGATTATTAAGTTTTTAATAAAAGGCTTGATAAAACATGATATTAAAAGTTTGTGAAATTAATTTCGCGAATTACACGTGTTGAGTAGTCGTTGGAAACACACTTGTAGATAGGAAGTGAGATATTTAGACTGGTGCGCTTATGACTTACTGATTGGCTTCTCCTCGTGGGTTTTCCATAAGTTACTTGGCCTCTCCTGGTGAGATTCACATAAAAATATTGTCTCAGCCACTACCATCCTAGTTTCATTTGGGTAGCTAAACATTTTTGCCCCGAAATGCCTGAGGATGAGCAGGATATTTCAAGAAAGGAAAAAGGCCTTAAACTTGAGAGCTAGAAACCGTTACTGCACTAATGCATCACTGAGAAAAAAAAAACACTCTGGCGTGCTGGAGAAGAAAGCCACCACGGCGTTCTGGCTGAAGAAAAGCCACTACGGTATTCTGGTGGAAAAAGCCCTTAAAAACTCGATATGGCTGCTTAAATATCTTTGTCCCTTCTCCTTTGGGTCACTTTCCGGCATGCAAATCTCGACGCATTCAATGCTAGCTAAATAAGTCAAGTCGGCAACACGCGTTACATACTGTCGGTTTAAATTAAACTGCTCAAAAATTTAAAACACTGTTTTAAGCTACACTGCTCAAAAATTGAAATCACTGTAATAAATATAAAAATGTAATAAAATATAAATTATGGGAAGAAAAACAGTGTCGTAACATGATCTTAAAATCTAGAAAAAAATGAATGTTACAATGTATATATATCTATATATATATATATATATATATATATATATATATATACATATATATATATATATATATATATATATATATATATATATATATATATATATAATATATATATATATATATAAGAAAGTGTTTCTTACGAGTAACTATTAAAAGTGAAATCGCCGAATTTTGAAATTTTTTTATACTGACCATATTACCAATGAGGATGTCTTACGTCGCATGAACAAGAAACTGGAAATTATGGAAACTGTTAAAGTAGGAAAATTGGGGTATTTAAGATACATAAAGAAAAATCCCCACAGATGTGGATTACTACAGCAGATGCTTCAAGGAAAGGTATTTGGAAAAAGAAGACCAGGACGCAGACGTATTTCCTGGCTAAACAATCTGCGAAATTGCCAGGCTTTTCAGAGCTGCAGTGAATGAAGTAATAATAGCCAGAATGATTGCCAATATTCGAACCGAATAGGCACTTTAAGAAGAAGAACTGTTAAAAGTAGTTTTGCTTGAAATTTTGAGAAAAATATATTTGTGGCATCATGCATTCGCTGCTTTAATATAACGATGGTTTTCCACGTTGTATTGCCATAATTAATTGTAAAATTTCATATATTTAACACGTAAAAGATAGGAATCCATACTTTTTCTTCCATCAGATGCATACGTTTTTCACAATTTTTGTTATTGTATGTGCATTAAAAAGTAAAGTCACAGAGAAATATATAAATAAAAAATTACTTTGCTTTCGTTTGTTAAAATATGAAGGTAGTTTATCTCCCAGTTGTTGCAAAAATATTGGATAAATATTAGGTTTTGATGTATTTTATGAAGTGAATTTTTGGCTGTGGCAACGTAGTTTGAAGAAGACTGCGCGCCCTGGCACGGGCGTTCTTTCAAATTTTGAATTACATATATACATTGCATTGATCGGACATTCTTTTAAAAGAAACTAGAATAAACGCATGTCTGTCGCCAGTAATCAATAGTTAATAATTGATATATTTTTAATAAATAATCCAAAGTATCGTTTTAATTAATTATACATAATTTTTATTGTATCATGTAAAAGTATCAAGGTTATTATAAGTAACACGTGATTGGAAGCAGCGGGAAGCAAGCGAGAAGCTACGTTACTACATTCATTATACACTGAAAAACCGAATTATTTCGCGTCTTTCTCTAATATAATGCTCTCTCTGTCTTCTCGTAAAAAATACCTTAAACGGGAAGCGGTCTGTTTTTTGGTTAACAATTTACAACTCAATTTATAAAATACTCTCTATATTTCGTCATTTATTCATGACTTCCTCAGGAGACAAAGCTAATATATAATCTTATTTTTTTTTTTATGGGTCTTGCACACGTTCTGCAGGGAAGTCTCTAAAGCGCTAAAGGAGCGACACGTGTGCGGAAAAAGCGATTCACGTTATTCTTGAATCGCTGTAAATTGTACTCGGTGGGAAACGCAGTCCTGGGTAAGCCATTCCAGGGATGATTTTCTCCATATAAAAGACTGCTTGAAAAGCGTTGTACGAGGAGTACGTTACAATAGGAGTATGTATTAGTATGTGTAGTATGTATGTATTAGGAGTATGTTACAATAAATACATTTATTATAACATTTGGTAATGAAAGTTAAAATGTAATGTTAGTTATTATCATAGAGTAAATTTCTGTAATTTTTTTAAATATAGGAAAAATAATTAATGTTATTGTATTTGCCAGACCATTATAAATTATACTCGAATCAAAAAAGGAAAAGAATATCTTAGAGAGAAACATAGGAAAGTGTATTCACTTTTACTATGAGATTGACAGTGATTTGAATGTTTTATTGTTTTTTCAGGTTTTCCTTTTTTTTTCCTTTTTTAAGTGGTTTTTGTTTTTTTTTTATGTTTATTGGTATCCGGAATATTATTATTTTCGAGCTATTGAAATAATAGTATATAAAATAAAATACAAATGTGGACAGGATGTTGGTTAGTGTGTTCGTTGATTAATTAATACAACTTTTTTATAATGAAATTAGTTTTTTAAATTATAAGTGCTGTCGGATATATTTATGAACTCGACTTGTGTTTCTTTTTTTTTTTTGAAATTTTATCCCTTATTGTTCATTAACATTGTATTTTAGCTTTATCTTCTGAGGAAGTTATAAATAAATGACTAAATATAGAGAGTATTTTAGATAAATGAGTTGTTAGTTACCGACCACAAAACAGACCGCTTTCCGTTTAAGTTTGTTCTTTCTTGTTATATCACGGTCGAGATAGCATTTAACGTTGTATATATATATATATATATATATATATATATATATATATATATATATATATATATATATATATATATATATATATATATATATATATATATATATATATATATATATATATATATATATATATATATATATATATACATATATATATATATATATATATATATATATATATATATATATATATATATATATATATGTATATATATTATTGTTCATCTCCCCGCCCGAGTAGGAATTTTACCCTTTTTCATATCCTAAGGATATCGGCGAGGATGTAATTGTTAAAAAAGGTTATCCAACTTAAAATTTACTTCCCATCCGATAAATATCATGAAAATGAAACCTCCAGAGAAAAGTATTATAATCACGGAAAATTTCCCTCCGACATTTCGAAACGTTTCAGAGTCTCTATCATAGTTTTTCATTTCCGTCGGTCTGCCTGCCTATTGATTTGTTGACTCGATAATCGTCATACGAAAGAATACAGGGATTTCAAATTTGACATACATATAATACATGTATTGGTAAATAATGTAGAGTTTCAATGGAATTATGAGAAGATTTCCTAATTTTTGGTTAAAATGACCGGTCAAGTGCAGGTCGGACTTGCGCAATTAGTGTTCCGCACGTTGATTGCTTTGAAAATAAAAATTTTTGTTACGGAGTTATAAAATGATCAGTGACTTTACAAAACAAACCCCAAATGAGTTGTCAACAAAGTTTGTTTCCGATCTTTGTTGAAAACTGATGACCTAGAAATTTTTATTTTTTATTATATACCAGATAAATTATTTATGGTAATTCACTCGTGATAATTTTAGTTCAATCTACACCCTATGAAAAATATTCCAAAATTTTTTCAAAATTTTTTGATCCGCATTTTTCGAGATAAGAGGGGGAGAGCGATTTTTAGCAATTTTTTAAAAACAATTCAAAGAAAAATGTGCGCGACTGTTACAATAATATATATATATATATATATATATATATATATATATATATATATATATATATATATTCTTGAACTCATGTGTTTACAAAGCTTTCATTTGACACCCCACTTAATGACCTGGTTAATTTTTTTTTTCACTTCTTATTTCACCCCCCAAAACTAACACTTTGAACTACACGGCTCTGATGGGACCATCAATTCCTATATTATTACCAAATTTCAACTTTCTATGTCAAATAGTTCGGGAAAAAATCGGGTGTGTAGACGGACAGACAGCAGGACAGACAGACAGACGGACAGACGGACGGACAGACAGACAGACGGACAGACAGACAGACAGACGGACAGACAGGCAGACACCGAAGTGATCTTATAAGTGTTCCGTGCGGAACACTAAAAATGGATAAGGTTTAGATAGAATTATATATGGTTAATTATATACGGGGGGGGGGGGGGGATAAAAGAGGTTGATTCGTATATATTATGTCATACGTTCATTTCAGAATCCGTAAAGTTAAAGAATTTGAAAATTAAGTCAGTTTTTTACTATTTTCAAATTTGCCAAAAAAGAGATTATAAAGGCTAATGTCTGATTTAAATTCGAAATGTCTCTGAAGTTAGCCTTTTGTGTGTTAAGTATCTCATTACGAAGTACCGCTTGTTAAAAATGTAATGGAGATATAATGCTGAAAGTAAGTTTTTCTTTGGCGTGAGAAAGACAAATTCAGTGTTCATATTAGAGCTGAGTATTTACTAGGGATATAATGCCCACATGCTATAGAATATATTCTACATATCTTTACTGAATGAATTATTAGCAATTATTTTCCATTAGAGTGGAAAGAGGCCTTCGCAATTCCATTTAATTTGTTGGGCGTGAAATTGGGAGCGAATATGTCCTGACATGAACATGTTGCAGGCATAGCAAAGAGAGTTTCTCAAAAGTTGGGAATATTATTTCGAACCAGAAAGCTTTACACTCCACAACAACTGTTAATTCTTTGCAAACCCCAAATTCGACCAACTATGGAATTCTGCTCCCATGTTTGGAGCTCCGCTCCCAAACATACACTGCATTTGTTGGATTCTATTCAGAGAAAAGCTGTTCGTCTGATTGGAGACCGGAACTGACCGGTGGCCTTGATTCGCTGGAACATGGAAGAACCGTTGGCGACTTGAGCCTATTCTACAAGTATTTTCATGGAAAGTGTTCGAAGGATGTGGCCCGCTTAATTCCTTCCAGAGCGGTGCATGTTAGAAATACACGTCGCGCTAATACTTCACATCCGTATGAGGTTCAGCTCGTTACTCCTCGTACAACACTTTTCAAGCAGTCTTTTATATGGAGAACATCATCCCTTTGGAATAATTTGCCCAGGATTGTGTTACCCACCGAGTACAATTTTCAGCGATTCAAGAAAACGTGAATCGCTTTTTCCGCACACGTGTCGCTCCTATAGCGCTTTAGGGGCTTCGCTGTAGCACGTGTGCTAAACCCATAAAAAAAAAATTACCAAAAATTAATGATATCCAAGAATTTAATCAAGTCAGGTCAATTAATATTTTGCTAAAATTGTCAAAAATTCTAGAAAAAGTTTTAGAAATTGAAATTCACCATTTCGTAAGTATGAATTTGATTTTGTCCCCGAAACAATATGGTTTTAGACCAGAATGTAGCCATGCTACAGCTATGGCCGATGTGATGCATGACATCTTACGAGCTCGTGACAACAACCAAGTAATAGTCTTATTACAAGTAGACTATACAAAAGCATTTGGTTACATTAATCACAAAATATTATTTGTCCTACTACATTCCACTCTCTAACTCGTACCTGGATGGTCGTACCCAATAAATCTACCGTTATTATTCATTACTAGAGACCAGATTATATGCATTTGCATATTTAGACCATCCTCACCGATTATTGCATATTTTGCCCAAAATCTAGTAATGACGCATATTTTCCCTATATTTACAATATTTCTCGGTATTACTAGGCAATTGAATTGCTCAGGATATTGTTAATGTCGCCGTCTGGAACCGGTCTTATCGCCGGGACATTACCTTCAATAGTCTAAACATCGATTAGGTTATAGTGCCAAGTTAATACCCAAAATTACGACGGTATTTTATTCCTTTGTTTCTTGGTCGGAATATTAAGTGATAAGTAGTTAGTTTCTAAGAATATTTGTTTGAGCGTGGATCAAATAAACAATTTTCTCGAAGTCGCCTATAAAGAAAAGCTGCCAAATGTGCCTTTACTTCCCGAACCAGTGGTAACTCGATGGGGAACATGCATTGAAGCTGTACTATTTTACAACGAACATTTCGAGGCCATCAAAGGTGTAGTAAATGACTTCGATGGTGCAGAGGCTATGGTAGTTCGTCAATCCAAGGAAGCATTTAACGATTCTGATGTTTAAAAAAAACATAGCTTTGATTAGCACTCACTTTTCCACACACAGACCTACAGGTATTAAAAAGCTTGAAACTGGAGGTTTGGCGTTGACCGAATCAATTCAGTTAATGAATAAAATCCGTCAAATAAACTCCACATTGCCAGATGTATTCCCTCGTAGAGTTAAAGAAAAGTTTGAAAACATATTGTGCAATAACCCAGGCTTTGAACCTTTGTGTCAAATTGATAGTTTTATTAATGGGACGGGTGAACTTTTACCAGAAACAATAAGTGCTAACATAGCACCCAAATTCAAAAACTGTTCAGTTACCTCAGTGGATGTGGAACGGTCATTTTCTATTTTTAAAAATATTTTAAGTGATCGAAGACACAATCTTACTACCCAACATTTGGAACAATAACTTATTGTTTACGTGTTCAAGAATACAAATGTTAAGTAATGTTAAAAAATAATTGTTAATTAAATTTAAACATCGTCGATAACTTGTTAATTTTATGCTGATTTTGAAATAAAAACTAAAAATTACTACTTTTATTATTATTTAATATTGCATATTTTGACCTTTTTCACGCATATTTTAAGCATTTTTCATGCATATTTGCATGCATATTTTAAGATTTTTATGTTGCATATATAATCCGGTCTCTATTCATTATATATATTGTGCTGTCAATATTAAAACATAACCATTTAATATAAATTTATCGTGAACGACGGAAAATATATTTTCACTAAATATGGCTCCCGTTTGCATCTGACAATACCCTATAAATGTGCTTTAGAGATGGATGTGCCTTTATCCCATCGATCACTTTGATCTGTCTGCATTTGATTGAAATATTCCGAAAACGCCTAAGACCCGACAGTTTTTGTAATTTTTATTTATTTGTTGACATAAGAAATATTGTGTTTTCTGTATGTAACAAGTTCAGAAATATAAAGTTTACTTTTGAAAATAAAGAAATTAATTTATGATGTTTGAATATCTCTTGTTTAATTAAATTTTTCTAAATAATTCTTCCCTTTTTAGATATCATGTATATTAATTTATTTTAAGTGGCACAGATAATAACTTCTTATTTACTTCCTTTATAGAAGAAAGTATCGTATTCGTGAAAAGTCACTTTTTCAATTTTTTTTTTCATTTCCGTTACAGAGTCCGTAGAAAATCTAGTCGGTCTGCTAATAATTTAGAGTTTTTCCGAACTACTTCAAGAAGCATTTCGTTATATCAAGACCCACCATCTGAGCCAAGATCGATAGAAAAGAGAACAGAACATGAAATACCAGCATAATATGATATTATGATACAACATTACTGTACAACTGTACAGTACAACAACAACAATACTGTAGACTTTTCAACGTATCCTACAGAAAGGGAATATTTCCTTAGTGCTGGAAATGTACCACAGTTCAGCCGATACCGTTCAACGCAATTGAACACTTTGGAGAATCTCGAGCGGTTGCTCTTGACATATCCAAGGCATTCGACCTTGTTTGGCACGATGGACTGTTGGCTAAGCTACGCTCTTATGGTATGTCTGAAAAGTTCTGTTTGTGGCTCTCATGTTTCCCCAGAGAGCGTTCTTTACTAGTGGCCTCGACGGATTTCTTTCTAACACCTTCACTATCAACGCCGGTGTGCCCCAAGGCGCCATACCGTCTCCTACTCTCTTTCTCATTTACATTAACGATCTGCTGGAAAAAACCGATAATCCAATCTACAGCTTTGCAGATGACAGTACGCTTATCTCTTCATTAACTTTGAACGCTTGAACGTCGGCTACTCAGACGAATATCCGCAGACAGCAGGAGGTTGTTCAACTTAACAAAGACCTGGATGAAATTCCATCTTAGGGTGACTGTAACCAAGTAGAATTTAACGCTACAAAAACCCAGACGGTAGTTTTTCTAAAAAAGTTAACGTTGCAGAACCTGACATAGTTATGTCGGGGCACACCATTCCCCTAGCATCGTCCCTCAATTTGTTGGGCGTTAGTTTGGGAGCAAATATGTCCTGGCATGAACATGGTGCAGCCGTAGCAAGGCGAACTTCTCAAAAGTTGGGAATATAACTATGGAATATTGCTCTCATGTTTAGGGCGCCGCTCCCAAACATACACTGCATTTGTTGGATCCAGTTCAGAGAAGAGCTGTTCGTCTGATTGGAGACCCGGAATTGACAGGTGGCCTTGATTCGCTGGAACTGTTCTACAAGTGTTTTCATGGAAAGTGTTTGAAGGATGTAGCCAGCTTAATTCCTCCCAGAGCGGTGCATGTCAGAAATACACGTCGGGCTAATACTTCACATCCGTATGAGGTTCACCTTGTTACTCCACGTACAACGCTTTTCAAGCGTCTTTTATATGGAGAACATCATCCCTTTGGAATAATTTGCCCAGGGCTGTGTTTCCCACCGAGTACGATTTACAGCGATTCAAGGACAACGTGAATCGCTTTTTCCTCACACATGCCGCTCCTGGAAAGCTTTAGGGAATTCCATGAAGCACGTGTGTTAGACCCATAAAAAAAATTCTCTAAGCTCTCTAGTCCAAGATTTAAAGTAAACCTGCTCTCTGCCAGTTTTAAGTCACAGACCGGCGGAGGAATCCTAAGGAAAAACTCTCAGTTTTTCAACAATTACCGTAAGGATCAGCGACTATTTAATGTTCTCTCATCTATCGAACAATCTTAGGATGCATTCTATTGTATTTCCTCTAAATAGCCAGGTTAGAATTGACAAACAAAGTGCTCAGCACTTTTTTCAATTTTAGCAGTTAATAATGAATTTATATACGAGGTTTGATCGATCCTTTGAGATTGCATTGCCTCCTGTTGATTGTTAGAAAACTGCGACATTGTCCATGCCATGAACTCTTTGCCGGACTGTTGTTTAAATAATCCCCGATAAAGAGGAGGGTGTATTTAATATTGGGCTCATACTTACTAGACATGTTAATTGATGTACTTTACTGCCAACGTTAACCAGTTGG
>CM032449.1:203747053-203790443 GCA_019049505.1 Pachyrhynchus sulphureomaculatus
AAGTTATAAGAAAATCCTTTTTCCAGGAGATTGGTTTCTTCAGGTGAAAATGTGGTTTCCGTGAGATTAATAAAACGTTTATAAAACTGGTGATCACTGAACTGTGTGTTTCTAGTTTTTGTTCCATTTTTTCTGGATTTCAACAATATATTAAGTTTCTTTTTCTGTTTTATAAAATTATTGTGGATAATGGATAACAAAATATCATATCCCATTATGCAGAACATTTAATTTCAACAAATCACGTCTTTGACGATAATTTCAAAATACTTCATTATGACAAAAAATCCAAGAAATTAAATTACTTAGAAAGCTTAGAAATAAACAAATACAAAAATTCAAATCTCCTCTTAAATCAACAAATAGAAACAAACAATTCCCCATTATTAAACCTTTATCCGGAATAACCCATTATTAATCCATCATTTAAGTATGGTATAACTTATTTATTGTTATCTTTATTGTAATTGTGTGAAACCCACAAATGACAAGTACTACCCCCTTCTTTTGTACAATAATATTAAGTGTTTATTATTTTTATAATTTAATCTTGTAATTTACTACTCCTAAAGGTATATATGGGCTAATATGTTCTAATTTAAAATTAGTTTAAAGTTATCATCCGTCTGATGAAGACATTGTATGTCGAAACAATTGTTACGGTTTATAAATATAGTGGAATTCTAAAAACATCTATTGTTTTACTTCGGTATTAATTTACAATGAATTTCCATCAAGTAACGGCTACCTCAGTGAATAATATATACATAATATATATATATATATATATATATATATATATATATATATATATATATATATATATATATATATATATATATATGTTTGTTTCGTATTGTACACAATACTCATTTACAGCTCATATAACCTCTCCATTCGACAAAAATTTCTTTCTCCCAGGTCAATTTTTAAGGTTAGGAATCAACAAACCATTACTGAGGCAGTTTTAATAAATACAGATGTGAAAAATATAACATTTGTTTAAACTATTCAATATTTAACTCGAATAGAGGGTTTTTCAAGTTTATGCTTTATTTCTATACATGTTAGTAATCCCTGAATAAAACCAGTTGTCACATATACCATATATAATAGTTATAAAATTGAAAAACTCTTCAGGGTGCGATGATTGACTGGTCAATCGTAGGGGTGATAATTGTTGTGTACCATTTTGAAAATGTAAACGATATCTCAGAATTGACGTAGATATTCGAAATTGTATTGAGGTACTTCAAAACTTTGCTCTTAGGCCCGATGATTTAAAACAAGTAGATAAATGAAAAAAAGTCTTCGAACTGTTTCTGTCTTCCACACGTTCGGGCTGTTTTTCCAATATGCTGATTTCAGTTTTATAAAATAAATTTTTCATTCAACTCTAGCAATCAAAACATATACAACAAGAATTGCAATCTGATGATGTGATAAATCAAATATGATCCATCTTGACACACCAGGCAGATGACAAGCGATTTACAAAACCAACCCATTGAAATTTCTGTTTATATTTTTTTGCAGCAAAGACAGTTTTGTAGTGAATTAAAGCTGACTATTTGAACATACCTGCACATGTTTTAACAGCCATCTTTGTAGAGGTGATAAAGGGCCACCCTTATGTGGTCTGCCATTAAAAAATAAATTAACATCTCAATTATCACTACCTTGATACTAATTAAAGACATGTTCCTTAACAGTACAATTTCTGTAACTAGATTTATAAGTTGTTACTAAAACGTAATTTTTTTAACTTTTTGTTATATGCATTAAACGACATGTTTCAATTCCAAACCAACATTTTAAAATTAAATAAAAAAAAATATTACAATAACACAGGGCAACGATGAAAAAGTCTTTTTACTAATCTTACCTGATTCCTAGGTTTTTTGGTGCGCTGAGTCCGAAAATAATAATAAAAAGTCGTATCGCCCACCAATTTTTCACATTATAATATTCAAAATATGAAAAGTTTATTTTTTATCATTCGAATGTTATTAGGTTGGCATTAAAATCAGAATTTTATGAGGTTGGCAGTAAAATCAAATGTTATTAGGGTGGCAGTTCCGATAAATGTCACAGCTGTTTGTTTTCTTTCAGTTAATATAACCTCGCATTGCAGTGTTTAACCCATGTGCTTTAATTCACACTCAAAGTATGGCTAATCGTGGTTGTAAAACTCTTCCAACACTTTTTTGTTATATATATGGTGAGTTTGTAGATAAAAAACATCAAAGGAACATTACTGACTTTGTAAAAAAATTATACTTTGCATATTTTGGTGTAGAAATCGGTAATCAAGAAAAATGTTGGGCTCCTCACAAAGTATGTTATGTTTGTTTCGAGAACCTTAGGAAATGGTATAAGAAAGCTTTCAGATTTGCAGTACCAATCGTATGGAGAGAGCAAGAAAATCATTCAAATGATTGTATTTTTGTAGCGTTGATGTTTCTGGATATAACTACAAAAATAAGAAAGTAACTGTCTATCCTATCTTTACTTCAGCTAATCGGCCGATAGGACATGGACCGGGACTTCCAGTCCCTGAGCCATCTCAGTCTATTGATGATGTTTTACAGTCCAGTCCGGAATTTAATGAAAGTCGACCGGATGATGATGAGTTTCAGTGTTCTCTAGAAAATTTAAAACCACAGTTGTTTACACAAGCTGAGTTAAATGATTTAGTGAGAGATTTGGGTTTGACTAAGGGAAAAAGCAGAATTGCTTGGTTCTAGGCTGAAAGAAAAATATTTATTGGAATCTGGAACATCAAATAAAAGCCTAATCAAATAAAAGTACGGTTTAAGTTTTTATTTTTTATGTATCAAATTTTCCCTATTTTGAAATTTAATAGATGTCATATTGTGAGAGAACTGTGGGTGATACAAAAAAAACTGACACCAGATACGGTCTAAGCACCACTTAGATGTATTGGTTTAAAAAGTTTTTGCAAATATTTTTTTTTTGTTGGCCTGTGTAATTACTTTTCTTACAACTCTAGCAATATTGGGAAATTGTGTGTAAGATAAAATCGATAAAACCATGCTGTTTCGCAGAAAAGAAATTGAAGCTCTAAATAATTTAGAAGTGTTTTATCTGCTTTAATGAATAATTTTTATATCCACTGTATTTAGAAAACCAACTTATTTTAGTGAATACTGTAACCATTTTAAAAATTAACCTTAATTAATTATTTACAAATATTGGTAACTTACGAGTAAAATAAAGCATACCCATATTAACAGAAACTAATCCATTTATATCTAACCTAGCTTAATACAGATTTATTTAAATTACAAGCCGTATTATCGAAATGGATTTAAGTTGCAATCTAAATATTTTTCCGGTAAAAATTAGCTAAGAGAGTTTACAAATTCTGTCCTTTTTCAATACCTCTTCAAGTCATTAGTCATAGTCAAGCATCCTATTCGATCTAAAACAATACAATGATATTCTTAACATGAATAATAGGACTCTAGACTTAGTCCTATCAAACATCCAATGCGTAGTATCTAAAGAACTACTACCACTGGTGCCCGAGGATACTCATCATCCTGCTTTGAACATTTCATTGCTTTTCGATGTTGCTAAGGTCCGCCAATTTCCCATCGGCACAGGTCATACGCGGTATAATTTTCGAAGAGCAGATTTTCCACAGTTGTACAGCGGGTTGCTGAGTGCCGACTGGTCTAATACTTATGATGCCAGAAATGTTGACGAGGCCTGTAAATTTTTCTATGAAACAGTTGCGAGTGTATTTGGCTTGTATGTGCCCATGTCGGTAATTCATAAAAGAAACTTTCCAGTATGGTTTACAACGGATATTATTAAATCAATTAAGCGCAAGCATAGAATTTTTAGAAAACTAAAAATATCTGATACAGAATTACGGCGCAACCAATATCATGACTTGAGGTTGGATATAAAAAGGAGAATAAACATAGCATACAAGAACTATCTGTCCAAGGTTGAAAACTCTGTGCAGGGCGATCCCAGTACATTCTGGGCCTTCGTTAGCTCGAAAAGGTCTTCAAGCTCTTTTCCGACCCTGTTTACTGAGGGGGGAAAAGATTATTCAGATCCTATTGAAATTGCTAACCTCTTTGCGAATTTTTTTTCTTCGGTCTATAACAACTCTGCACAGAGTAATGCTTTCCAACACCCTCCAAACAATAATTTTAATATAAGCTCTCATGTAACTCTTAATTGTGTATCAGAGGAAGCAGTCAGTAGGTTCTTGAAAAAATCTAAAAACAAAATGTCCATGGGTCCTGATAATATTCCCAGTTTCATCGTCAAAGACTGTGCATCCGCGTTCTCGAAGCCATTGAGCTTCATTTATAACATGGCACTCACAACACATTCATTTCCTCAGGTCTGGAAGGAAGCTAGGATAATTCCTCTCTTCAAAAAAGGCAATGGAAATAACATCTCTAATTATAGGCCCATATCGATGCTATCGCCATTTGCGAAAGCATTAGAGGGGCTGATTCACGAAGATGTGTTTAATCAAGTAAAACATTCTGTATCTGAATCTCAGCATGGCTTCTATAAAAGTCGCAGTACGATCACGAATCTGGCCAGTTTCACTCATTTTGTAAGTCAGATCTTAGATGCTCGTGGTCAGGCTGATGCTATTTATATGGATTTTTCAAAGGCGTTCGATCGAGTAGATCATTCTGTCTTCCTTCTTAAATTGAGGTGGCTTGGTTTCGATGACAATCTTATTCGACTGTTTGCCTCCTATTTGAGTGACAGGTATCAATATGTCGATATTCGTGGTAATCACTCCTTCAGATTCAAAGCTACAAGTGGAGCTCCTCAGGGCAGTATATTGGCTCCACTGATATTCTCTCTGTTTATTAACGATATAGGCATAAATGTTTCTAGCAATGTTCTATTGTTTGTGGATGATTTAAAGATTTTCAGACAAATACATTGCGTTTCTGATTGCATTGCACTGCAAGATGATATACGACTAGTTAGCAACTGGTGCACAGCTAACAACTTACCTCTAAATGCCGAAAAGTGCTACAAAATGACGTACGCTAATAAAAAGACCCTAACTCATTCTGACTATTATATAAATCTTGAGATATTGAAGAATTTAAAATCCATCAGGGACCTTGGCGTAGTTTTTGACGAGCGCCTATCATTTTCGGAACACATAAATCAGGTTTACAAGAGCGCAATGCAAACGCTGGGATTCATATTTAGAAACTCTCGTGATTTCTCAAACATTGATACAATTAAATCTCTGTGCTTTGTATATGTTCGATCAAAATTAGAATACGCAGCAATAGTGTGGCATCCTATATACTCAAAGTACACTTCCCAAATAGAAGGGGTACAACGAAAATTTTTAAAATTTCTCGTATATAAAATGGAGGGTATTTTCCCACCACGAGGCTCGCCACAGGAAACTCTACTTCGCAGATTTGAGATATCGTCATTGGCCGATCGTCGCAATTTTATGCTGGTTTTGATTTGTTTAAAATTTGCAACTCGGCTATCGACTGTCCCTACTTATTGTCAAAACTAAACTTTAACGTACCATCTCGTGCGTTAAGACATTATCCCGTGTTCAACTTACCGTTCCATGCTTTAAATTTTCAGTTAAAAGACCCCCTTTTTCAAGTTATGAAGATTTTTAATGTGAATTGCAACGGCATTGATATTACCAATCTAACATATTCTCAGTTTTTGAAGGTTGCACGGGATCGTTGTCTTGGGAATATTATTAACTAATATTGTAGCGTATATTATTAGAGCTGAAACTTAATATTGTAATGTGTTTATCCGAACAGACTCGTTTAGATTTAACTTAGCTTTAGTCACATTGTCTTGTTAATGGATGTATTTATCTGTTAGACAATAAAGATTATTATTATTATTATTATCCTTTCACAGATACTCCATGTACATAATTTTAAAATAGTTGTTGTAGAATTAAGCAACACTGTCTTGCGTGCCCCAAAATAAAGAAGAGAAAAAGATCTAATTGCATAAGAGAAATTGATTTCTTTCCACAACATCGATTAAGCCCAGACTTCTGCTTGACTCAAAACAAAATTTATTTTATTCGAAAGTAAATATTTCTAACATCGATTAAGAATACACGCACGTAATAAATACTATTTGGTCGCCCTCTTCGGTTAACAAGTTTTCAAATATAATCGAATTATCCCGGGAAGGAACAAAAAGACAAATCACGGTTTTTACCTCAGATCGTCCCAAATTTAGGAAGCTTTCGCACCAACTCCATCACTTTTAGCCATTTATCGTGAAATGGGTATAAAAACTTTAGCAGACCTAAAATTTTCCCTCTAGCCTATAATCTGGACCAAATAATTGTTATTTTAATTTCATTGTTGCTGTAGACTATCTTTTAATTGTTTTAAATTAGTAGATTTAGTCTCCACTAGGGCGAAGTTATGTTCAGAAAAAACATTTTGAGCTTATTATGGATTTCTTATATAAAAGGACATTATCTTGAAACAAATTCTTGATATCTTCAACTGAAAAAATTATTTAACGAATTCAAATACACGCCTTATCTCTTAATGGAACTTAAACTAGCTATGATCGCAAAGGGAAGGAGAGAATTCACTATCATAGCACAACCTTTTTTAAAGTCAAAAAACTACTTCGTCAGATAGACATGTTACTGAGCATACAGGTTTTTTAACTCTGAGAACTTCAGAGACTACAACTTGTTCCCTGATCAGCTCACATATGAATTGTAGATGATTTATAAATAGTCAGAGTGTACAGAAAACTTAAAGACCTTGTTAAACAATGTAAAGCATCATACTTAGTATAAATGTTGGGAAGAGCTCAGTACTCGACGCCAAAATTTATACTTCAAGGGAAGGTCGAAAGAAAATTTGGCCAGGTTACGACCCCGTAACCTTAGAAATTGGTGTGTTACAACAAACAAATGTTACAACCACACACAGACAGGTTGAGAAGGGCACACTAGTGATAAACCAAGAAAGTTGACAAAGAATGTACAGTTTAATCAACGTACCCCACAAAAATGGAAGAAAGAATTTTATTTTAATTTCTTTTTACTTTTCTTCCAAAAGGAAGGTGTTGAATTCGTGAAAAAATTACGGTTCAAGATTTTTGCTTTTCTTCAGGTCTTAGGGTTCCTAGATCACGAAAAACATTGTCACTCATTTTTGTCAGTCCGCCTGAGTGCCTGTCGGTTTGTCTATCGGTGGATGAGCACGATAACTCTCAAACAAAATGAGATACCAATTTCAGATTTCTATATCTAATAAGAGGATGAAGCCTATAGTTCTTTAACTATACTTCTTCAGCTCAAGGACGTAAAAGAAGAGGGTCGATAAATTTTATGTTTTAATAATAATATGGTAACTTTTTCTGTTTTTGTTTAAATAATAAATAAATTTTATGCCTAAATATTTATAGTAAAATATGTAAGAGATGAAAGGTGTGAAACAGGAGATTAGAGAGGTTAACTTGTATATATTGTGTTATATGTCCTTTTTAGGGTTTTTGAAGTCGAGAAATCCAAAAATTAGAGTGTTTTTTTACGGCTTTCCATTATAACCCAGTAAGGGGCTGAGAGAGGCGAAGGTTGTATAAAATTGTGGAATTTAAACAGCATTTTCAAATATTTGCGGACGAATTTCAAGCATATTATTTATAGAAAATACGTAAGGGGTTAAAGGGGTGGGGTAAAAAGGGTTGCTTCTTATATACGGCGCTATAGGTCTTTTTCAGAGTTTTTGGATTCGGGGATTCTGAAAATTAAGTTAATTGTACATTACTTACAACTTTAATGGGGGAAAGGTGTGAAAAAGGTAAAGTGATCAAATATGGTATAGGTATTATGGGAATTTTTCCATGTTTTTGGCTGCGGTAATGAAAAAATTTTTAACCATAATTAATTATCGGTGATAAATAATTATGCAACGTATAAGTGGTGCGAAAGGGATTTAAAAGGGTGATTTCATATTTATTATGTTATGGTTTTTTTCAGGGCCATTTTGTCAAAGCGTTGAAAATTTAAGTATGTTTGCGTTATTTTTAATATTAACAGAAGGAGAGGATAAAGGGGATAAGGATCATGAAACACTGAATAGTTTTAATATTGTTATGAAAATTTTTTCTGCTTTTCTGTTAGATGTTGTATAAAATTTTCACTAATAATTTATAGTTAAAGATGTATGAGGTGAAACGAATAGGGTAGGGGGTGAGAAAGGTGTTTGCGTATATATCATAATATACTTCTATTTCAATGTGCTTTTTCATTATTTCCAATTTTCACAGAAATAGTATGTACAAGGAATTGAGAACTAGTTACAGAGTGACCAAACAAAATGTTAAGTTGATTATAGAACAAGAGAAGCATTGTATGCGTGAAAAATACCCTTCGCGATTTTTTTTTTCTTTGTTTTAGGTTTCTTAGATCACATAAACATTTTCTCATTACCGTCGGCGCGTTTATCTCACTGTCGGCCATAATTCTCAGACGAAATGATATTTTAATATTTGAGATAGAAATCAAACCTAAAGTTTTTTAGAGGAAGGGGTTAAAGAGGGTGTGTTGCTATATTATGGGTGGTTCTACTGACAAGGGAATTTTCAACGACTCAGCATTTTTCGAGCACTTTCTATTAATGAGTTGGATTAATTTACAAACACAAATGTAGATCTCAACTATATCTAAATGGACACTCAGAATTATCCCAATCTGAAATATATTTCTTGTGGATAATACTCCTCAAAGTGTCAAATTCTCAGGCCCTTGACTTGTCATTCGTCCAAAATCTAAGTGAAAAGTCTAAACTATAGCTTTATTACAGTGTTCAATCTAAAATGAGTACCAAAATAGTTATGTCTAATGTTGACATTTAACTAAAACGATTAACTACTATTCCCATAGTGCAGACAAGGATGCCCGATATTGTCTTCAGACAGCGTATCATTAAACGTATTTTAATGTAGCTAGACACCAAAAAAGCTTCTGGGGCTGACGGAATACCTGCCATAGTTCTCAAAAACTGTGCGAGGGAAGTAACACCAGTTTTCTGTAGACTTTCCAACCTACTCTACCTTTCTGCTGAAATGTGCGACGAGTATTTCTAACGTGCACCGCTCTGGAAGGAATTAAGCGGGCTACATCCTTCGAACACTTTCCATGAAAACACTTGTAGAACAGACTCAAGTCGCCAACCGTTCTTCGATGTTCCAGCGCATCAAGGCCGCCGGTCAGTTCCATGTCTCCAATCAGACGAACATCTCTTCTCTGAACAGAATCGAACAAAAGCTTTCTGGTTCGAAATAATATTCCCAACTTTTGAGAAGCTCTCCTTACTATGCCTGCAACATGTTCATGCCAGGACATATTTGCTCCCAAATTAACGTCCAACAAATTGAACTAGGGGAATGGAGTGCCCCGACATGACCATGTCGGGTTCAGCAACGTTAACTTTTTTAGAAAAACTGCCGCCTGGGTTTTTGTAGCATTAAATTCCACTTGGTTACTGTCACCCCAAGATAGAATTTCTTCCAGGTCTTTGTTAAGTTGAACGACCTTCTACTGTCTGCGGATATTCGCCTGAGTAGCCGATGTCCGAACGTTCAAAGTACGGAAGTAATCAGTTAAGGCTGCAATATAACTTAATCAGAAAAGGAACAAAAAAAGAAAAAATGAAAGGAAAATCATAAGGATAATTTGAACAAGAAAGGCCGTTTTGAATTTTGTAAAGACTAATTGCATCTGACTATTCGTAGAACATATTTTATAATAATAATAAAGAAATGATTACAGGATTTTTTGTTTTGATATCAGTTCCCTGGATAAAATCTCATTGTTCTAAAGGCATTTTTTTGCAAAATCGCTATAAAAAATTTTTTTTTTTTGACTGACCGGCTTCACATATGCAAGAATATGTCATAAGCTAGTTTTAAAGTTTTATTTGCACTAAAAATGTGCTGAATTTATGTCCATTTTCTTCCCTCGTTTGTAGAGCCACTCATTATGTAGTTTTAATTTGCTTTCCCTTCACCTGAGAGAGCAGGTACTTATTTTAGAACTGCATGTTTGCAAGAAAAGTACAGGGCAAATCACTTTACCGACTTTTTTAACTTAATTTAATTATTACATTTTGTTGAGAAATATTATTCGTCGGTCACATTGTCCCTTCACACGAAAGCAGATTTCAGTCCGGTTTATTTACCTCAAAAGTTAATACAAAAAAATTATTATCCTGTCAGACCTATTTGATAAGGGTGAATGTCTGATCCTCGTATGTTTAAAAAATAAAAACAATGATTTACAGTTTTTCGTCAAACTTTATGGCGTATACAACGAATTTTGTTTTCCGTATGAAATATGAAAACAACCGAACATCAGATTTTCCTATACCTTGGAAAGGGCCATAAATACTTAGGTTGGTCAGATTTATGGGCGGAAATGTAAATTTTTGAAATTCGGGAGAATTATAACGACGACGATGAAAAATCTTACTTGGCGTTCTCGAACAAAATAATTTCTGGGATCTTTTCCAGGTAACCAATTTTCTTATGTGTAAGTTTTGGTGTGAAAGATGTGGTACAGCTAAAAACAGCTGTAAGATTTATTACACAAAAGGCGCATGTTTTTTGGTATTGGTGTTTGGACTTATTTGTTAGAAATTACAAAGTGTATATACAGTGTGACAATTTAAGTCCGCATCATATGGGATTTTTTTTTAAATAATCACTTTAGCCCAGATCTGGTTATGGCATCCATTTTGTGCTTCAAATAATATCAGAAATAAAGTATAGTAAGTCATTTTTACGCATGACGTCACCTGTCAAAAATGACATTTTCGTAAACATTTTTGAAAAAAAAAACTTATAATTTGGCCAAATTTTAAAAAAAAGTTGTTAGACAAAATGGTTTATTTTGTGATTCTAGATCTGTTTGTCAAATTTCAACGGCCTACTACGATTTTGAATTTTTGGCAGTTTTTTGACATTTCGGCAATTGTTGAAAATTGTTGTGACCAATACTCGTTTAAAATTAACGTTTTGTGTGGTATTGTAAATGACCAAATAATAGGGCAATTTTTTTTAGACATAATTTAAACTCACAACGATATTTAGGTTTTTTAAATAACGAAATTTTAGAAGTTCTGGATAATATGACTGTGGATCTAAGATATGCTCTATGGCAGGGGTGCTCAAACGGTCGATCGCGATCGACAAGTCGATCGCGAGTGCTTTTTGAGTCGATCTCGAGAAAAAAATTCCGATATAGAACTATTCACAGATTTTGTTTTAGGTAACTAAAACAAAATGTAATGAATAAACTACTAAAATTTATTCGATCCACAATTAGGCCAGAATAACCCCCTCATCACTTTCTTTTATCGTAATAACCCTCTGCTAGCGGCAAAAGGCGACTTTATCAAAGGAACGCGCGGTACTTGTCAAAGAAAAGCCGCGTTTTTGATTTCCGCCTATTTTTCTAGACACTTCGGGCGGCGTGTTTGACGGGAACATTCGAGACTTTGTTCGCGCCAATATAAATGTTGCGCCTGCAGGAATAAGAGTCAGTCTGAGTTGTAACTTGAAGGCGATACATCGATACAAAGTTTATTAATAAATAGTCCAAAATGAGTGCGGCGAAGAAAAGTAAAACTTATCATTTTAATAACGATTGGGAGGAAGAATTTTTCTTTTGTATGGTAAAGGATAAGTGCATTTGTCTCATTTGCCGTGCGTCAGTTGCAATACCTAAGCGTGGGAACTTAGAGAGGCATCATAAAACGCTTCATAAAAACTATGAAAAGGATTTTCCGTCACAGAGTGAATTAATAAAACGAAAAGTACGTGATTTGATAACTTGTTTGAAAAAAGAACAAACCATGTTTACAAGACCAGCCAAACAATCAAAAGCTGCAACGATCGCGTCATTTAAAATATCTCATATATTGGCGAAACACAAGAAACCATTCGATGATGGATTGGTTGTGAAGGAAGCATTTATTGAAGCGGGTGAGACTTTATTTGGAGATTTTAAAAATAAAACAGAGATTATGTCTGCTATTAGAGAACTTCAGTTATCTCGTCCGACTGTCACAAGACGTGTTGAAGTCATGAGTCAGGACATGGCAGATAAACTAAAACATGATATTATGGAATGTACATACTTTTCTTTACAGTTCGACGAATCCACCGATATGACAGACACTGCCCAGCTGTGTATTTTTATTCGAATGTTATTCAATGACATGTCGGCTAAGGAAGAGTTTTTGACAATGATTCTTCTAAAAGGAAAGACCTGTAGCGAAGATATATATGACGTTGCCTTCAATTTTGTAACAAACTACAAGCTACCAATATATAAACTAGTGTGCATTACAACCGATGGAGCACCAGCAATGACTGGAAACGAAAACGGTTTTGTGGCATTGTGTCGAGCTAATGATGATTTCCCTTCATTTTCCTCCTTCCATTGCATTATACATCAACAAGTTTTGTGTTCAAAAGTTCTGAACATGGAGGAGATTATGGGCATTGCAATAAAAATTGTGAATTCTATCCGTGCACGTATTTTGCAACGACGGCTGTTTAAATTGCAGTTGGAAGATAGTAAGTCAGCTGTTCACACTGATTTAGTTTTTCACACGAACGTCAGGTGGTTGAGTCGCGGAAAATTCCTAGAAAGGTTTCAAGAATTATTGCCCGAAATAACAGCTTTTCTGGACGAAAGAGGTGATGACACTCAGATGCTGAAAAATGGAAAATGGCTGACTGATTTGGCATTTTTGACAGACATCACAATGCCTTTAAACACCATTAATTTGGAGCTTCAAGGTAAAGGAAAAACTATTATTGAGATGATTAGTGCAATAAACGCAAAGTAAATTGTAACTTATGATAGATCGACTGACTGAAAAGAAAGGATCTGAAAAATTTTCCGTCTTTAAAAGCAAGGATTCCTCAGTTGAATTATGATATTTATGAGGCAGAATTATCAAATATTTTGGGCCAATTCGAAATACATTTTTATGATTTCAGTAAATTGGCAAATATCGCATCATTTATGAGTTATCCTTTTTCGTGTAAAAACATTGAGGAATTAGCTACTGAAATAGCAAGTCAATTTAACATGGACTCATGTTCTGTTGAAAATGAGTTAGTGCAGATTATATCAGATATACATCTCAAAGCCACAGCATCTGATACAAAATTCTGGTGTTTTATATCTGAAGATAAATATCCGAATCTAAGGCAAATCGCCCTTCAGCTGACGGCAATGTTTGGGTCAACTTACTTGTGCGAGTCTGCATTTTCTGAAATGAAGATAATTAAGTCAAAATATCGCAATCGACTAACTGACGAACATATGTCATCATGCTTGCGATTAGCACTCGGTAATTACGTACCATCTTATGAAAAGTATGCCGAGGACATGCAGTGCCACGCTTCAACATCCAAAGTCACTCTTTAGTTAAGTTTAGACACTAGAACTCGTTTGTTTTGTAAGAACCAATAAACTCGCAATTTTGAATAATTATGAGTTTTTTCATTGACATTTTAGAGCAGATCTACACTTACCTTGACTAAAAAAATGCATATTGTGCGGAAAACTAATATCTATGCCACGACACACCCTACCTAGACGACAATCCTGCATCACACTTACTTGCAGCCTCTCAGAGTCGATCGATCATAGTCTAACAATATTGAGGTAGATCGCCAGCAGTTCAAGTTTGAGCATCCCTGCTCTATGGTATCAATTAAATGATGCACCAATACACAAGACTTTGCAAGTACGAAACACTTTAAATGAACTATTTCATGGCAGGGTCATTGGGCGAGATCAGGATAATTGTTGGCCACATCGATCGCCCGACATCACCCCATTTATGGGGTTATCTCAAACAAAAAGAGTACAAGTTTAGACCATTTAGAAATATCGATCATCTAGAAACTATAATTAGGCCGCGTGTTCAGGAGATACCTCCCGAGTTTGTGAAAAATTCCGTCAAAGAACCATGCGTTGCATTGAACGAAACGGTGGACACACCGAAATGTAGAATATTGCAATATGCGTATATTTGATACAAAGTATTTATTAAATAGGTTAAAATAGCCAATTCTTAATTTATCGTTTATAGAAAGAAACATTACATTGTTGAAACTTTAAATACATTACTAAAAAGATCAAAATGTAAGATTTGTGTTAATTTACCAACGTTCAAGTGTGTTCAGTATCAAACTACGTAAGCGAGAAATATTTTTCTATTTAAAAACAAAAGCTAATCGAACTTTGCATCAAATATGATTCATGATAATGTGTGAATTTTAATATTCTATAAAAAAATTATGGACACGACTTCATTTTGTTCTTAAATAGATTATAGGTGCCTAGTTTTTGACAAATTAAATGATTTAAATAAATCAAGCAGAAAAACAATTGCCGAAATGTCAAAAAAACTGCCAAAAATTCAAAATTGAAATTTGACAAACAGATCTAGAATCACAAAATAAACCATTTTGTCTAATAACTTTGTTTAAAATTTGGCCAAATTATACGTTTTTTCTCAAAAATTTTTACGAAAATGTCATTTTTGACAGGTGACGTCATGTGTAATTATTAAAAGAAAATCCCTTATGATGCGGACTTAAATTGTCACACTGTAGATCAATAAAATTACAAATATTTTTAAGATAATATGGAAAAAAATAAAAACCCAGGATCCTATAACTACATAAATTAAGATATATTCATTTATCACAGCAACATTAAAGAATACGAATATATTTTATAAACAGCCATCTCCAGAAAAGTGTGATTTTATGAAACGAAATTTAAAGAATATGGCACCTTCTTTTTAGAAGAGTATAATATGTGCCTGGTTCTGGAAATTTTGATCTATTTTAGCTCCCCAGAACACACAAATATAGAAACATGGGAAAGTTATTATTTTGTCCATGAAAGTTTCTTTGAAACTTATCTAATAGCTATAAAACTGGATATTAAAATTAATTTTTTCTTGAAGAAATCAAGCAAGATAACATACTTACACCAAGAGAGATACCATTTTTCGATATATAGTAGAAAATAAGAAAATAAAACACGTGCACTCCCCCTAGTTCTATGGTGATAGGCGGGGTTGGGCGATTGTACCTGTTTGTGCACTGCAACCTCTTGGATTATTGTGCTCTTCTCTCTAGGTTACAAAAGCGTCGTCTTTGTCTAAATTAGTTTTGTCCTCATTCTTGTACAGGAGTGCAACTAGCACACTATTCTACGGGTAGTGTATTTTTCCTGTTTTTAAGTATTAATGCATGCTTAAAATCCTCAAGATCCTACTAGACGTAAAATAGAACTCGACTTTTACTGAAACTAAGTTGGAAGGATGATACTTTCACCAAATAGACGACAAAGTGAAATATATCGTTATCTATCGAAAATTTCCAATATTTATCGACCAATCCTTAATTCGGAAATAGAGAAATTATAAAAAAATATGATCTCTTGATGTACGCCAATAGCTCGGGGTATTCCGGTATCTGTTGTGTCGAATGAAATTTTATTAATAAAATAATTGCAAATAAACCTTAGGAAGAAAGTATCTAACAAATCGTAAACTTTGAGAATGAATGGTCTAATTACCTATTATACTCCAAAATTGAGGATCTAACTATCTTCTTCTTCTTTATTTTAGGGCTTTACTCTGTTACTTCTGTTACTATCCTTCAATTGAGCCGGATGTCCATCTTTCCTGCCACCTGTTCTGTGATCGGCCTGGAGGTCTAGTACTGTGGGGCATGTGATCTTTAGCCTTCTTTACTATTCTATTCTGATCCATTCCGTTTACGTGGTCTCTCCATTGTCGTCTTCTGGATCTGACACATCTGACTAGATCTTCTACTTGAAGTTCTTCCTTTATGGTGCTGCTTCTTATTTAATCTCGCAGTATTACTCCTTTTATTTTTCTTAGAATTCTCCTTTCAATATTTCTTATTAGTTGTTTGGTTGGGGATGTTTCTGCTCTAGTTTCAGCTGCATATGTCAAGATTGGTCTCACACAAGTCTTGTTTATCCTTACCTCACTCTCAGTTGACATATAGCTATTTTTTCAGATGATGTATTTCAGGCTTCCTGAGATTTTCAATGCTTTTATCGTGTTCGTTCTCGTTTCTTCAGTTAGATCTATTATTTAAAATTTGTGATCCTAGGTAATCTAAAGTACGGCGATCTATAAATCAAATATCATCATCATAATCATCATCATTAGCTTATACTATCCACTGCTAAACGAAAGCCTCCTTGAAGTCTTGCCACTTTTTTCTTTTCTGGCCCGCTTGTGCCCGATTCTCAGCCACTCTCTTCAAATCATCAGTATACCAACTTGGTGGTCTACATCTACTCCGATAGGCTTCGAATCGTGGTCGCCACCACAATTCTTTTTGTTCATTTAAGAGGTAGAATGAATTTGACTACGTCTTGTACCCTCGTTCTCTTCCTGATAATGTGATTTGAGTAACGCCTAATATTGACCTCTTCATTTTTCATTGCACATCATGACACATATTTTATTGATGTTTTTTTTTTCGTCATTGTGAGAATATCGCCTTCGTACGCAAGAACGAAGAGTATGCATTTGTTAAATACTTTTCTTTTTAAACACATAGGAAGGTTAGATTTGAATACATAGGCCAGTTTGCCATATGCAGCCCAGGAGAGACCTGAATTTCATGTGTTTGGTTATTTCATTCTACTCTGATTTCATGTCTTAGATATTTATATTGGTGCACTTGCACGATTTCAACGTTATTCAGTTTTATAGTGTCTACGAATTGCAGAGGCTTAATTAATTGTGGTAGATTGTTTCGAAGTATTTTCTACCCTCTCCATACATTCGATAAGTGCTTCGCTGTTCTCAAAAATAATTTTCCTAGCTCCACTTTTAAAAAGCCACCGTGTCGTAGAAGTTCTTGGTATATGGCAGCGTACAATTTCATTTAATAATATCTGTTATATTAGAAAAGAAAATACGTACTTCTGCATTCTGGCTAGTTGCATGAGATAAAATTAAATTTAATTGAGAATGAGAATAACAGTGAACATAATAGCCGTATTTATAATCATCTTGAATAATTCTGTTTACTCCACCATGGCGACTACTCATAACATTTGCTCCATCATAGCTTTCTGAAATTAATATATTTGGTGTATCTGTAACTTTGAGCAAAACGTCTTTAATACAATTTGCTGAACTAATTACATTATAATCTTGCGGATTCAAAAAAGGCCAAAATCGTTTAGTTGGGGTACCGTCTTTTAAAATGTGTCTGAAAACTACTACCATTTGAAACTTACAAGAAATATTTGTGGTCTCATCTGCTATAACAGAGATGAATTGGGCGTCTGCTATTTCATTCTTTATATATTCGTGGCAAACTTATAGCATGCAATCGAATAATTAGTTCTGAATTATTTTTGAAATACCTTTGAAGATCGTAGATTTTTCAAAATGTTCTTTTAAAGCCAGATCCAACTCTGCACTAAAATTGATTAGACCTTTAAAAATGCACGGATTTTGCGAACCATCCCTTTCATCGTGTCCTCACAAAGCTAATTCGAAACATTCACAGAACTTTATACAATTTATAATTTTCAACAAACCGTATCTGTTCTTCAATACATTGTCATTATGTTTTTCGATACCTCTTCTGTAGGCACTATCCAGTTGTTGTTTTATATCAATTTTTCCCAAAAGTCTTAGTGCTAACAGCGAATTTATATGAACCTGCGAATTTCATACTTTTTAATTTTTTGTGATAAGTGTGCCAGATCGACTACCCTACTTTTCACCCAACTCGCTTCGGCACCTTCAGATGCAAATAGCAAACATGGAAAACAAAACAAGCTGTTTTTAACACTGCATCCGCATAGCCATTCATATATTTCATATAATTTACTTTCAAAACTTCTTTTGAGCTCACGTTTTTGTCCCATACTTACTTGAGTAATACTAAGATTCGGAATCGGTTTTCCCGCAGCTTTCACTTTAAGTTTGTCTTCTAAAGGCAACTTCGAAAAATTTTGTTTTAAATAATTCACTGTATATTCAAAGTTTCTTTTAACTCCTAACAATTTACTACACCTCGGCTATGCATCCATTTTTTCGTTCATTACATCAATTATAACACAGGTCTGCAACAAAAATGCTGTCTGGATGTTTTCAACTAATTTCTATGTATTTAGGTGTTCTGAAAACTAAAAAAATACTCAAAAAATTCCAGAACGTCAGGTTATTTTGCAAAACGCAAAATTTTATTATAAAAAAGGGTTTTTTTGGGCTAACTTGAAGTCATAAATAAATAGGTACAATTTTATTTTGATTACTGTTTTTAAATGTATACAGGCCATAACTATCATTACTTTCTAAATAAAGAACGCCCTGTGTGAGCTAAATTAACAAACATAAACGTTCTAACCAGAACGTGCGTGCTCCGATAGTGTAGAAAGTGGCGCTGTACAATTACGTGTTAACTCGTCATTGTTTTATAGATCTTGGTTCAATATAGTGCAGTGTCACCTGTGCGGAAGTGTGTGAGTTCGTCTGACAGTTTCTATTATATTTGTGGCGAATATATGGTATTAAAGCAACAACTTAATATTACGGACTTTGTAAAAAAAGTATACTTCACGTATTTTGGCAGGATAAACTTTGGGCACCTCATAAAGTCTGCAAACGATGTGTTGAAGACCTTCGAAATTGGTTTAAGGGCAAGAAAAAAGCTTTCCGATATGCGATTCCTAGGGTATGGTGCAAGCAAAAGAACCATAGTGATGATTGTTACTTCGCTCGTGTAATGTGAAAGGGTATAATTCAAAATGGAAGCAGTCCATTTCATACCCCAATCTGCAATCAGCTATTCGTCCCATCCCTCATGGGACCGAAATACCAGTGCCCAAGGCCCCTGCTACCTTGGAAGAGATTCCAAGTTCTGACGAAGATGGTGCTGTACCTGAACCCGATGACAAGTCAAGTTTTCAATTTGAAGATGACAGCAGTCCGAAATTGTTTTCCCAGGCCGAGCTAAATGATTTGGTAAGAGACTTGAATCTTCCCAAAAACGCTGCTGAGTTGCTTGGATCAAGGCTCAAAAGCAGGAACTTACTTTTGCCGGGAGTGTCTTCCTCCTAGTTTAGATATCGTGAGAAGCAGTTCACTTCCTACTTTGCCCAAGAGGACGAGTTGGTTTATTGTACCAATATTGAAGGTTTGATGGATACATTTAAGATCTCATACGACCCAGCACAGTGGCGTATTTTCATAGATTCTTCAAAAAGAAGCCTTTAAGCAGTTCTGCTTCACAATGGCAGTTTCTATGCTTCCATTCCTGTCGGTCATTCCGTACACCTCAAGGAAACCTACAAGAACTTGGAATTGGTTCTTTGCAAATTAAAATATAAAGACCACGGTCGGCAAGTGTGCGGTGATTTAAAAATCTTGGGCATGTTGCTCGGACAACAATCTGGGTTTACCAAATTCCCTTGCTTTTTGTGTCTATGGGATAGTAGAGACCGAGCAAATCATTGGACCAAAAAGTGTTGGCCTCCGAGGGAGCTTAAAGTTGACGAAAAGAACGTCCTGCATGAAACTTTGGTGCCTCCTCATAAAGTTTTTCTACCACCGCTTCACATAAAGCTGGGATTGATGAAGCAATTTGTAAAGTCACTTCCAAGAGATGGAAATTGCTTCAAATACTTAATATCAAAGTTTCCAGGCCTCTCGGAGGCAAAGTTGAAGGAAGGTGTTTTCGTTGGACCAGATATTAGACGGCTTATGGCTGATCCACAATTCATCACAACCATGACGGATCCTCAAAGAGAAGGGTGGATTGCCTTTAAAGAGGTCATAGAGAAATTTTTAGGCAATAACAAAGACCCTAACTACAAACAAATCGTCAAAAGAATGTTAAAAGCATTTCAAGCTTTAGGTTGCCTAATGAGTTTAAAAGTACATTTTCTTCATTCCCACCTCGACTACTTTCCAGAAAATTTAGGAGATCTGAGTGAAGAGCAAGGTGAACGATTTCATTAAGATATTAAGGAGATGGAAAAAAGATACCAGGAAAGATGGAGCGTCTCAATGATGGCAGACTACTGTTGGACGCTTCAGAGAGACCTTCCAGATGCTTCCTATAAGCGAAAATGTACCAAAAGGAGTCTCACTGGGAAAAAGAAATGTGTTTAGTGCTTACTAGTGAATGTATTTTAGATAAAAAAAAATAAGTTTTGTTACGCAATTATAAATTAAAAAAAATTGTTTAGTCTTTTATCTTTTATTTTAAGATGATAACTTGTTTAACATAGATACCTACATTGTCAGAAAACGTGACGTTCTATGACAAAATGAAAGTCATTTTCGGATTCAGTACACCCAAAAACATAAGAATTACGCAAAAAACCAAAACAGCTCTCAATTTTTTTTTTGCAGACTTGTGTAATCAGTTTACGTCTGTATGTAATTGCATTCACGACTTAATACTAACAGTACACCCTTTATTGCAAATTATTGAGCGCCAAAACCAAATTTAACTACTCTGACTGGAACTGCTTAGATTAGATATAAAATATAAACGAATCAACACGACGCTTCTACCCCTATCCAAATCCGCAAGATCACCAAGTAAGTGTGAACCATGGAGAGAGAATAACGACGAATTTACATCTTCGTATTAGAGACACAGTTTGCCAGAACGCAAAAACGTATAAAACGAGACATCGTTGTATACCGCCTTGTTTTACATCCAGTTCTTGTAGTTTGTGCGCTTAGAGAGCTTCAGTGACAACTCGAGGTTTAACGGTACGTAAAGTATTAGGGTTGTTATAAATTGTTCTTGTCCATTTGTAGAGAAGGTTCACTCTTTAAAAGACGTTTGTACGACTAACGTATAATACAAAATAATTTGCATTTTGCCTTGCTGTTGACAGGGGGTTCACGTGCTCATGTGCTCCTATAAAGGAACCGCCACTACTGCAGAGTACATATCTTAAAGATATTTATTCTAGTGATCATTATAAGTCATTTAAAGAAGTTCTTATCTATTTCCATAATATCCCCAGCATATATTATAAAACTAATAATAAACAAGTTTTATTTATAACCCCTAAGTTCGATACTGATAGTTAAATACTTACAATTAGGACCAGCAAATCTACTTTTAATGTCATGGAAAGCTTATAATTTGTATTTCAATTTTATTAACTTTAACGCTAATTTTGTTTCAATGATATGCTCTATACATGTTATTATTCAAATACTCTAATAATAAGTTTATAAGCCTATAATATATTTATATCATTTAAAATTTATAATGCTTAAGTGATGTTTGTAAAACTCACAGTTCCCTATATGGTATTATTTTTAAGCGTATTAAATATTTAATATACAGAAGCATTGTAACATTCATTTTTTCCTAGATTTTAAGACCATGTAATGTTACTGATTTTTCACTTCAAATTGTACTTATTTTCATTTTTGTATCGAACGGTATATTAATAAGAGATTCCAAGCCGTTCGGTATATTAGTGTGCTGTGCGGGTTTCTGACCGAATCTACCGGCACGCCGGGATTGGTTGAAAATGTGTATCCGGATTTTTGGTTCCGGCGTCGCGATATGACCGAGAGAAGGCCCACGACTTATTTAAGGGTCCGAAGAACTACGGTCGTGGCTGAGTACCATCAAGCCGCAGCCAGGCGAATTTTCATCGGAGCCGCCAAAAAGCTTCCCTCGACGGAGCTGCAGTAAAGGCTCATTACAACAATCATGAGAGCTAAATAATGCACAAGTTTTTTAACGAAAAGCCGTAGTGGGCTCTCTAAGTGTTTACTAGAAAAGTGTGAAATCGGTCGTGTTCCATCGAAGCCGAAATAAAAACAGTAAGTTACCAAAACATCCTTCCATAGACTTATCCCTGAGTAGTGCCTTAACAGCAATATGAACTGACTAAAAAGTGAAGTGAAAAGCACTATTTTTCGTCTTCGGGAGTAGTCAGAGTTTAGAATTTAAATGTCATAACTACCAGTTAGGCTAAAATTTTTTGGTAATCCTGTAAAACTGCAAAGGTTAGAACTTTTTATTTTTAAAAAACTTGAATAAATTTTCTTTTTGTTGATTAAAGCTAGTGTCTCACTGAATACCTATCTTACTTTTCAGGATAAGAACGGCTGTACCAAACTGATTTTTTTATTTACCAACAGTACACCCTTTCAGTATTTTTTCATTTTTTTAGCTGAAGTTAGATCCTTTCTATTTTAAAATGAATGGTGCCCAAAAAGTCGTACAGCTGAGGTTTCTTTAAAAATAGAAAATAATTCCAAAAAGACGTACAAAAATTATCTCTTACCCATATCTCTCTACCAAAGAAAACTGAGCTGGTGTGTGTTTAATTTCTTTAGTTCTTTTAAAATCAGGATTCACTCGATTCATTATCAGAAATTAAAGCGGGGCTGCAAGAAAATTGCGCTCAAGCTTGGGGCATCCAATATTCAAACGGTACAAAATTGCGCTCAAGGGTGGGACAAACAACTTCTCACAGGGTACAAAAAAAAAAAAGATGCCTCAAATTGAGGACAGTTTCCCATGTTACAGCATAATTTAAAGAAAATTGTAGTGTTGTATTCACCAGTGAAATTGAAAATTTATGTTAATAAATTATACTTATAATATTTCATGGTTTATTTGGGTTACCACCTACAAACACATAAATCTATAAATAAATGAAAATACTTTCTTTCATATTCTACTTATAAATACATTAACCCAGTGATTCCAAAACTTTTCGATTTACGGCGATCTTGCTGATTCCAGGTTTTCTCAATGCCCTTTTGGACAAATTCTAACAAGTTTACTTGGCGAGATGGCGTATCTTTTTTCATTAAATGGTTTCTTCGTCTTCTTCTCATGCCTTCTCCTAATATAGGTTGGCGACCACTTCTCTAAATGTTTCTCTGTCCCTCGCAACATGAAACAACCCCCCTACATTCATCCGGTCCATTCTCTGATGTTTTTTAGCCAAGACTTTTTCTTTCTTCTGACACCCTTTCTACCGTCAACTCTTCCCTGCATGATAGTTTGCACTACTGAATATTTTCGTTTCTGAGTACGAGACCTAAGTAGAATGTTTTTCGTATTTTTATGATTCTGGGGAGTTTTCTGCCTTGGTTTATCCTTCGTAGTACTTTCTGATTAGTGATCCTGACTATACATGGGTTTTTTAATATTCTTCGCTAAAGTCACATTACAGATGCTTTTAGCTTCTTAGTGGTGTAATATCTATGTCTTAACTCCATACAAACGTTAGGACCTCATGTAGCATTCTGGGAACTCTTAGAGCGAGGGATAAGTTTCTGTTGCAGAACATTTTCCGGAAATTTAAAAATGATTTCCTTGCAACCTCTGTTCTGGTTTTAATTTCAGTGTCTTGATCAGTGTCGGAGATGATATAGCTGCCTAAATACTTGTACTTTTCTAAACGTTTTATTTGTTTTCCGTCGAGGAATATTTGGCAGTTGTTGTTTTCATGTTTAGAAATGACCGTAAATTTTGTTTTTTTCCGTATTTATCGTCAGACCTATTTCGACACTTTCTATATTTACGTTGTCAACCAATGCTTGCAGGTCCTCTAATGTTTCTGCTAAGAACACGATATCGTTGGCAAAGCGAATGGTGTTTATCACTTCACCCCCTATCCTGATTCCTTCACTTCTTTCCCATAATATTTACTTGAAGGTGACTTGGAAATATAAGTTAAACAATACAGGTGACAGCACGTAGCCTTACCTGACTCCTCGTTGAATTGGTATTTCATCTGTTACTATTTCATTTACTTGTACTACAGCAGTCTGATTCCAGCAGATGTGTTTTATTATTTCTATGTCTTTCTGGTCAAGTTGGATGTTCTTTAATTCTTCTATCAGGTTGATGTGCTGTACTTTATCAAACGCTTCTTGATGGTTTATAAAGGTTTGATACACATAAATAAAATTATAAAAATTTTATAACATCTTGTAATGGCCCTATGAGGAAGTAACGGCACCGCGACGCACACTTTGAGAACGACTGCACTAACATGTGATGACAAGGTCTTGCGTAACTATTCTACCTATATACCGTTTCAAAACAAGTTTTTTCACAAAATGAAAATAGGAACAAAGAAAATATAAACGAACTAGACATTACGTTATCCAAATTAAACAAATTTTTCTCTTTCACTTCTTTCTTCACTTTCATATTTCATCAACTAGTAAACAACACATATCACAAGTACTTACAAATTTATACTGGCCTATCAAAATCTCACAACAAATTTGGCTTAGCAATAATCATGGAAAACAGCATTACTAAATTTAAACTGACTCCTTTGTCTTCCATTCTCCTAGCTGTGCATATCGCTCAAATCCAAACTAGGGAAAACTATTTAGTGATCCAATTCACTAACTGCTCTTAAGTTTAAAGTATCTAGAAATTTTCTAAATCCTAAATAATTCAAATCCTATGCTTATTACAAATCACTTTTCTAAAAGTATAACGTTCCGGTGGGTATTAAGGAAAATACACTAGTTGATCTAGATTCTAAGGCTACCTAAATAGGATAAAAACCACCTAAATATATTTTTAACAATTATTTTACTATATTTCCACTCCAATAAGATTAGAGAAATTGCAGAAAAACAGGGGCAATCAAACTAGTAGTATTTTTACTGTTTCATTTTGCTTAACTCTCACGGGGGGAAGAATACTATCTGGAGAGGGTTTTCTGTCGTTCATTTCTTCCTAACTCGTTGTGATCTTTTGTCAGGCCTGTCAATGCTTATTAACTAAGACATTTTCTTCCCCGAAGAATTGCTTAAAGTGAAAATAAAATACGATTTAATGCATATGAATATAATAATTCTTCATTTTTAAATCGGGCCCGAATAAGACTAAAAACATGCCTAATAGTGCAGTAAAAAAAGGTCAAAATAATGATGAGATAGGCAGAGTTTAGGTAGATACAGCAATATTATAATTTTATCCTCTCTGGGGTATTGTATTGTATTGTCCTGAGTTTTGGAACTCGAAAAACTTGTGTTCTTTTGTTTGATTATGAACACATTTGAGCTATTTGAAAGCAACGAGGGTTTATTGCAAATTTCATTACGAAGAGTTTGATTTTTTTATCTCGATCTGGCTTATAAAACCGGAATTATTCACATTTTAAGCTCAAAAAATAAGTTTTTCAAGGTCCAAAACTCAGAACAA
The DNA here is from genome assembly GCA_019049505.1 of Pachyrhynchus sulphureomaculatus. Classification (NCBI taxonomy): domain Eukaryota; kingdom Metazoa; phylum Arthropoda; class Insecta; order Coleoptera; family Curculionidae; genus Pachyrhynchus; species Pachyrhynchus sulphureomaculatus. The sequence goes on from CM032449.1 coordinate 203,772,365, forward strand.
TACTCTTGGTGATAACCCATAATATTGCTATATCTAGACTATGCAATTTCAAATTCTTTTTTGTTGCACTATAATTTCCTTAATTGCTATTATATCATATATATTATATGAATTATTTCTAAAAAGACGAAAACCACTTAATTTAACAGAGACTTTTTTTGTTTAATTTTCCCTAGTTTTTTTTTAGTGTTCCGTACGGAACACTTATAAGATGACTCCTGTGTCTGTCTGCCAGTCTGTCTGTCACACCCGATTTTCTCCGAAACTATTTGTCATGAAAAGTTGAAATTTGGTAATAATATAGGAATTGATGGCCTCATCAGAGCCGTGTAGTTTTGAAAGTTAAATTTTGACTTGAGCGGTTAGTTTTGGGGGGGTGAAATCGGAAGTGAAAATTTTTTTTTTACTAGGTCTTCAAGTGTGGTGTCAAATGAAAGCTTGTGAAAACACGAGCAAAAAATATATATATAATGTAATACTTGTGTACACTTTTCTTTGTATTATTTTTAAAAAAGCGCGAAAAATCGCTATCCCCCGCCTTATCTCGAAGAGTACCGATCAAAAAATTTTGAAAAAATTCTGAAATATTCTCCAAAGGATATAGATTGAACGAAAATTAACTTATCTGGTATATAAAAAAAAATAAAAATTTCAAGGTCATCAGTTTTCAGTAAAGATTGGAAACTAACTTTGTTGAAAACTCATTTGGGGTGTGTTTTGTAAATTTGGTGATCATTTTATACCGCCGTAACAAATTTTTTATTTTAAAAGCAATCAACGTACGGAACACTAATTGTGCAAGTTCAACTTGCACTTGACCGGTTTTTATTTTTTCTACTTAGTCTGCTTTTCCTTTCCTTCCTTCCTTTTTATGTTTTAATTAAGTTTTTAGTTGCATAGCATTTTACTCTGCTAATATTTATTTGTCTAAATATGGACTTTCTTCAATTATTCCTGATAAGAGATCAGCCACTCTATGTGCTTTTATTCTGTTGGTTTTGTTTGCAGTTGTTAATACTAAATACATCTTTGCTAAAATTGTTTAATCTGTGGCATGTTTCTACAATTAGGATGACATTATCCAAAAACTTTTTCTTCATTTTCTCATTGCTGTATTTTTATCATTAGTAGAACTAGTCTATCCCACTTTTTTACTTAGTTTTCTTTCTAATCTCCACAAACTTGATTTTAATAGTTATAACCTTAAAAGGTATAGCGTCTCTATCATAGACCATGCAATAATATTTTTAGCCAATTTTTTACAACGTGGTATTGACGAGGAAATGTTTTTCCAACTCAATAGGTACAAACATAAATTTCTTTTTTGAAAATGGATTACCTGATATTCAATGATTTTTTAAAAAAGATAATTCAGTTTAGATTAAAACCGAATATTCAAATAAACAATATCTTTTATCAAATATTTCTAAGCTCTATAAATCCATCCAAATCCTTCAGGTTTTCCAAAATTTCCTTTCATCCATGTTTGTCAAATATAATCACCTTTAATATCTGTAATCATGATAGAGGGATGATGGGCTTTGGTATGAAATTAATTAGGTTGAACGAGCATCTTTAATTCGTTTTCAGTAAATCAGCACTTGGGAGTAAGAGTTTTATTTAGTATATTAGTAAAGATTAGTTACTTATTAACAACGTTTCCATTTTCATTTGTTTTTGCCCTTAAAATAATAATAACATATATTAGTATGTATTATCACTTTCATATACATTCCATAAAAATATTTTTTTAATTCGTCAACTAACTAAATATAGTTTTGAAAAATTGTAAATAAAAAAGTTTTCCAGTTATTGCAAATTGGTGCAACTGTAGATATAACTCGGTTTAAAGTATATGTTATAGCCTGTCCCAAAATATAAGATCTTGTTTTTGCCGTTTTAAGTGGGCAATATAAAAATTCTGACCTTTTTTTTATGATAGGTTGCAGAGATGGACTTAAGAATTTTATTCATTAATACAAATAAATAAAATTATAAGTGTTTTTGGAGATGTTTATTTATAGATGCATGTAAAAACAACGGATAAGAAGTCCAAATATACAGTTTGAATGAATGGGGTTTACAAGAGAGGACATATTGTATAAACAAAAATATATTTTAACTTAAGCCTAATTCGGTTTCACTATCACTGTCATCAGCCGAGGTAATTATCAGTGTTTTTATATTATTTACATAAATATATGAATCTTCAACTACAACAATGTGCTGGATGAAATTCTTCCAGCTTTCACAAGGTATATCATTTATAACTTTTTTGATTTAACTTGAGGCCAAATATGTTCAATTGGATTAAACACCCAATAATACGGAGGAAGCCGCAAAACAGTGTGTCAATTTTCTCAGCCATACTATCACAAACATATTTCTTTTTCAATTTATAGTCTTTCAAAACTTCCAGAAGATCACTTTTTTTTATAACTAAAGTCAAGATAAATGTCATTTTCTAACATATATTCCTGTATTTCCGATTTGGTTTTGGCTGCATTAGGAACTTTATTTAGTAGGTGACTTGCATTGTCCATAAATATAACACTCTGTTCGGGAACATTTGGCAAAAGGGAATTTTGAAACCAATTTTCAAAATGTTCTGCGGTCGTGTCTTCGTGATGGTCCAAACTAGAATTTCTTATGTTTTTTGCAGATAATAGTAGACAATTTGAAACCCAGCCCTTTTCAGATCCAGCATGCAAAATGGTTATTCGTTTACCTTTATTTGAAGATGCGTTAGTCCGACATTTTGTACTGCTGTCAACCCACCCTTTTTGCATAGTGTCATGGGTATCGAACCATGTGTCATGGGTATCGAACCATGTGTCGTCAAGGTAAATTATCGGCCAATTCTCTGATCGATACTTTTTAATTTCTTGTAAATAAGTATGTCGCAAGATTCGTAATCTTTGTGACTCCATCACTACTTGACTTTTGTTGATTTTTCGGAACGTGAATCCCATTCTTGAGAGAATTCTGTGAAGGGTTGATCGGCCACAATGTATATTGGTCCCGTCCTGCACCAGTCTTAATTTTATTTTGTCTAGTGTTGGCACCAACTGCTCTTCATACATAGAATACATTTTTCTCCTGATGACGTCTTTTTCACAATCGTCTACATGATGCATTTGAAAATCTTTCCTTTTTTCCCTGTTCCTGAGTGATGGTTTTCCTACAATACCCTTAATCGTAGAAGTTGGGGTTTTTGTTAATTCACTGGTTTCAAATTTCTTTTCACCAAACTGTCGTAAACGTTTTTCACTATTTGTTTAGCATCAAGTGATAAATGTTTTCTCTTGCGGTAGCCATTATTGCAATTTTCCCACGGACGCCACATAATTAAAATAGAACCGTTACGTGTACCATAAGTTGTAAGTAAAACTAAAAATAATAAAAAGTATTTTTCGAATCGTAATGGGAACCTGTGATCATTAGGCCTATATTATCAGATACTTAAAGTGCTCCAAACCGGTTTGCCAGGTAGTAAATATATAGGTAAAAACAGATCCAATATGATTGCAGGTGCAAGTGAGGGCGGTATACAAAGCAGGTAAAATAAAAATACGTTTATCGTAATACCTGGCAACTATGCACAAAACCTTAATAAGGTCGTTTATTGCCCCATTAAAAAAGCAAATAGACAAGATCTTATATCTTGGGATTTACCATACCGGCGAAGTATATAATTCAGCATTCTGCCTAAAACGTTCAGAAAAAGTATAAAATATCCTTTATTTTATATTTGGTCTAAGCATGGTATAAAATACCTAACGTACAGCCATCAATGCGTATAATAGATATTAAAAACAGCAAGCATTAACTGTTAGTCTTGTTGCGTGTGGTGGGGGAGCACGGTGGAGGCGAAGTTAACACGTTATAACATTAACTAACCTAAACTACCCTGAACTAAATTGAACTAACAAGAACTAATATTTTCTAAAGTTAAAAAAAAAACAATAAGTATTTCTTTTACAAATAAAACCAACGTTTGATTTTTCAAAGATGGCCGATGTCTCTAATTTCATTTCCCTATGCATTCTTTTTATAGTTAATAATCTTAATATTGTTTATTTTGAATAAACAAAAGATATGAAAATGGTAATTGGTATTTCATTTTATACTTATCTATTGTATGATGAACTGAACTCAATACTTGGAAGTACACAGAACCTCCTTCTTAAGACATAGGCTCCTGTTAGTTCAAGTTATTTCATGTTATAACGTATTGACTTCATTCCCACTGCCACTCGCAACACGAATAACAGTTAATGCTTATTTTTATCAATATCTATTATACATATTGCCGGCTGTACATTTGGTATTATGGTAATTTGTCTTTCATTTTGTATTGTACATAATCTCTTATCGGCATTCAATAGAATTGCTAGGCATTCTATAGATTACCTAGGCAAATTATATAAAATTGTTAAAGAAAAAGAAAATATTTCCTACATTGCCTTAACGAGCCCTGCATTCCATAGAATGCCGGAATTATACACTTTGTCGGTAATACATATATGCCTTAACTTAGAGCCAAAGTTGCATAATAACGAATGTGCTATTAGACATTAAAATTGAAAATTAAAGTTCTTTATAAAATAGTTGTATATATAATTTCTATATACTTATACTAAAATAAAACTCGAGCAACCAAATACCGATAGAAAGAACACAAGTAAAAGTAAAACACTTTTTACCCTTTAAACGAAAACCTAATTACAGTGATAGTATAACTTAATTTTATATAATTAAACTACGGTGTTATGCTGTCAGCCACTCCTACTTTGCATGTATTTTCTCAGGTGTATAATCTGATAAGGTCGATCGATTTTTAAATAACCGATAAAAAGCAACCAGTTAAGTCACCCATAAACATACTTCTTAGCGGTAAGTTAAAACTAATTCAATATTTCTGTATAAATATACAGAGTCTTAAGACAACCATTATTATATTTAAACTAATACATCCTTATCTTAGCAGCAACAGCAAAAGAGTATTTATAAACGGCTCTTCTCTATAACTAACCAGAAATCATGACGCGAATACAAAAAAAAAAATTATTTATTTATCACAAAATCTTCGTCTTGGTTTGTAAATCAGTTTTCGACAATATTTATTACTTCTGCATTAGAATTATGTTGGTATCCTTTCAAATGTTTTTTTTAGTCTTGAGAATGGATAATGGAGTTGAGTGTCGGATTGCGAAGTTCAACGAGCATTATTACATTAGTGTTTCGATCTATTTAATTATTTTGTCGAATGCAAACGAGAGCACTAGAAATAAAGCAGAGTGTAGTGTTAAAATTAAGACAATAAGTAAAAAATTTGGAGATTTATAAGAATAATTCTGTGAAATTGTATGAAGCTAACGAAACGACGACCTTTATCTTTTTACTGTTTACGGCGATAAGAAATATAAACAACAGTCTTTTTTTTATTTTTCTCCCGTGTTTGAAAATGGAATATATGAGGAACACACGTAGAGTTTCTATAACAGAAAGAACAATGGATAGCGATGAATATACCTCAGGCGACTCGAAAAGAGGAAGAGTCGAAGAAAAAGAAGAGCCAATGGGATTATTCAAAAAAAGTAAAAATCTGATAAGAACACCACAGAAAGAGAAAAACGAAAGAGTAGATAAGATAGACAACTTGACATAAATGATCAGAGAGCTAATGTCAGATATAAAGAATATAAAACAAGATAAGAAGAGATACCAACAAGAGTTGAAGGAACTAAGAAAGGAAAAGGAAGTATTGAAAGAGGAAAATAGGATAATTAGAGAAAATATGAAAAGTATGGATTTAAAGATGAGTAGACTGGAAAAAGATAACGTAAGGAATAATATTGTAATATCGGGAATGAAATTTGAAGCAAATAGCCAACCAGATTTGAAAATGGTTGTAGAACATTTTATGGAGAGGAGTATGGACACAAAAGTACAGATTAAAGATGTTATAGAAATAGGAGCGACTATATACGAGATAGAACTTGGAAACACGGGAGATAAAGAAGCTGTAACGAAAAATAAAAACAAACTAAGAAACCTAAGAGAGAGAGTTTACGTAAACAACGATTTAACAAAAGATGAACGGGAAATTCAAAAGAAATTGAAACATATAGCAGAGAACGAGAGAAAGAATGGAAAAAGGGTGAAAATAGGATATCAAAAAATCGTAATCGAAGGAAGAGAATATAAATGGGACATTGAGGAAGAAAATCTGAAAGAACAAACAAAGAATGCTACAACCATCAAGTCAAAAAACTGAGAAAGAGGAGAGAGATAGACGACCCTGGCAAAGATAAAGGATGGGGAAATGAAGACTAGTAAAATGAATATGAATGAGAAGATAATCAAAAAAAATGGATAGGAAGAAAGAAATGGGAAATAATTATGGAGTTATTAGATTGAAAACACACAATAATAGGGGTATAAACGGAAAAGAGGATGAACTGACAGAAGGACAACAAATGCACTATGTAGGAATCACTGAAACAGGAAGGAAAATATTATAAGGAAAAGCATGCAGAAATCAACATAGAGACATAATAGCGGAACAAGATGTAGAACTCACACAAGAGTAAGTAAGAATAGATAATATTCCGAAGGAGTCAAATAATGAGGGATGATCAATCAGTTCAAAGCCTAATTCGTTTATTTTTTGCAAAACTAACAGTGATTTATGAGCCAGCGTATTGTCTTCCAAAAATATATCATATGCATTACATCTTACAGTAGTAAGTTTGTGCTATAATCTTATTCTTAATTTAGGTAAATACTTACACAGAAATATATATATATATATATATATATATATATATATATATATATATATATATATATGGATATATATATATATATATATATATATATATATATATATATTTATATATGTGTGTGCGTGTCTGTAGTGTGGAACATCACTAGAAGGGGGGTAGAAAGAGCCTTGACTAAACCACTCTTGAGTGTTACCTCAAGAAATGACCAAGAATTGGACTCTTTGAGAGCAAGTTCTGACCCCCTAGATACTTTTTTCAGTGTTCTACAATTTTGTTGGCGTTAGTAATAAAGAACCCTATTCTCCAGTAACTGTTTTACCGCCTTCCAAGTAATCTTCGAGAAGTATCTTTTTCCCAAAAAAACAGGTGCAAGAATTTTTCTGTTGATTTCTATAATCGAAACTTCGTTGGGCGAACTGAGCCATCACGTTTCCACTCCATTGACTGTTCCTTGGTCTCTGGGTCATAAGGATGGACCCAGATTTAATCCATAGTTACCATTTGATCCAAAAAGTTTAATGAATCCTCTTCAAAATGGCTATAATTCAACTTGGCTGTTGTGACTTGTGACGTTTTGTTAGGCGTTCAGACATTTGGAACTCCAGTTGGCTCATAATTTTGTCATATTCTAATCAGAATGGACCCGTTCGTATAAAATATTCAAAGTTTCTGCTGTACATCTCAACCCAATTCGCCTTTTCTCCAAAACCTTTTCATGGACAGACTCAACATTCTCTCGATTAGATACGAAAACGGGTCTGCCAGATCGGTGACCATCACTGTTGTCGATTCTTCCTCTCTTGTAATCCTCAATCCAGTTTTTGATAGTGGTGTAGGAAAGACATTATTCCTTCTTTACATTAAGCATGTCATCGCAAATTTCTTTAACGGGCAGTCCTTCCAAAAAGAGGAACTTTATCACCGATCGATATTCCATTCTGGTAAATTCACGAATTTTGTCAGTGGTAACTTCTTCAAAAATTCAGTATAAAAAGCACAATGAAATCTGGACCAACAAACTTAATATATGTATTTACTAAATGTCAAGCTAGAATCCATAGCATCTGTATTTGTTTTTGATAAATGGGAAGTGGTCTATATATAAATAAATAATATCCTCATATGTGCCTCATTTCACTAAGACCATAAAGATCTTTATATTTCATTTTCGCGTCACAATTCAAGAACTAAAGTTCAAGTCTGGGATATTTTTAATATTTAGATTTATTGAAAACGTTTTTCAAAATTAAAAATCATTAAAAATATCAGTTTATCGTATAACAGCAATTTCATCAAGTTTAACATATTCATTAAAAGTTTTAGTTGTTTTAAAAATCACTTTAATACTGATTAAAAAGGAATAGTTTCGCCTCATTAGAGTCTTGCGGAGTAGTGATTAATAAAAAGCCATTAATAATTTATTCATTTCAAGTTTTAATCAAAAAGTAACGGGAAATAAAGTGGTTAATTATTTTCTTTGTCTTTTTGCATAAAATCGAATATCTATATATCTTACTCTCTCATTAAAAAAAGAAAGACGAAAAAATTACTACGGTATATAATTAGGTGTTTTTGGAACCAATATTTTAGTAAGTAATTAATAGTTTTATTTTTAGCAAAATTTTGGTAGAAAAAAGTTAAAAGCTATTAAATTTTTACAAAATGTAATTTATTTATATCGAACAAAAAACACTCGAGATGTTATTTTAACGAATATTTCTCATAACTTTTTAATATGTGATGTCAGTTATTCTTGATCGTAATGCTTCGAATTATGATATACACACACTGACAATGTTTGACTCGTAATTTTATAATCCAAGAAAATGTCACACATTGTCGGAAAATAACATTCTTTTGTTTACTAGAGCATTGTGTATGACGTAAAAAATAAGGATTCTAGAACCCTAAAAGAGATATACGTGAGAAGTATACTTTTACTTTTTTGTCTTAATATATTATTAACACTCTCTTTCCTCTCTTTTATGGTACTTATAACATTATATAATAAAGAATTGCTACCTCTTTTTCGATAATACTTAATAGAGTTTGGATATATATCCTGATTTAATATCTGTTCAATAAAAATTTAAATCTGGAGGTCAGTATAGTATTAAAATAAGAAACTAACCTGAATTAATAATTTATGATATGACCAGTAGATTTTCAAAATTTAAACGAACGTAATTATTTCTAATGGTATCAGTACTTAATTACTTGTTGTAGTACAAAGAGTATTTCATACATGTACAATAAAAGTTTGGAAAATATTTTTTCTATTATTCCACAAGAACGAAAAGATACAAATGTTAGTTGGTGGTCTTTATCTTTGCCATAAATTACTTATTCGAGACAATTATAAAATATATAAATATTCAGTTTTAGCGCTCATATTTCTAGCACTATAGTCATTTCAGGATGCGGAGAGCATTAATATTACAAAATAGTTTACCAGGAGTACAAGTATGAAATGCGGATTTCAGACAACAGATAGTGCACCAATGCAGTTTGTACTATAAAGATTTGACACTGCTCCATTTTGTTGTGTCATCAACAAGTGTCAGATGCGCACGAGTGATAAATTGGAAAAGTGTGTGCATAGTGTTATATTGTTGTGTTCAATATGTCGAAATTTATACCGAACAAAGAGCATTCGCGGACAGCATTAATTTTTTGTTTTCATTTGAAGAAAACTGCTGTTGAATCATACCGATTACTTCAAGAAGCTTATGGTGAACATGCTCCATCGCAAGCTACGTGTGAACCATGGTTTCGGCATATCAAAAGTGGTGACTTCGATATTGCAGACAAGGAACGTGGAAAACCGCCAAAAAAATACGAAGATGTAAAATTGGAAGCATTGTTGGACGAAGATGATTCACAAACACAAAAACAACTCGCCGGGCAATTGGGCGTTAGTCAACAAGCTGTTTCCAATCGGCTACGAGAGATGGGAAAGATTCAGAAGACCGGTAGATGGGTACCACATGAGTTGAACGACAGGCAAATGGAAAAGCTCAAAAACACGTGTGATATTTTGCTCGCTCGGTATAAAAGGAAGTCGTTTTTGCATCGTATAATTACAGAGGATGAAAAGTGGATTTATTTTGAGAATCACAAGCACAAAAAATCATGAGTAGACCCAGGCGCACCATTCACATCGACCGTAAGACCGAATCGCTTTGGCAGAAAGACGATGCTCTGTGTTTGGTAGGACCAGAGGGGCGTGGTCTATTATGAGCTGTTAAAACCTGGGGAAACGGTTAGTACTAATCGTTACCGACAATAATTGACTGATTTGAATCGTTCGCTGCTTGAAAAAAGGCCAGAGTACCGAAAGAGGCAACACAAAGTCATTTTTCTTCATGACAATGCTCCACTACATACGACAAAACCAGTTCGCGACACGTTGGAAGTACTCAGCTGGGAAGTTCTACCCTATGCAGCTTACTCACCAGACTAGGCTCCTTCCGATTACCACTTATTTGCATCGATAGGTCACGCACTTGCTGAGCAGCGCTTTGGTTCGTACGATGATGTGAAAAAATGGCTCTATGAACGGTTCGCAGCAAAACGGAAAGATTTTTACTGGCGTGGTATTCACAAATTGCCCGAAAGATGGGAAAAATGTATAACAAACGATGGCGCATACTTTGCATAAAACACTTTTTATCATTCTTCCGAATTTAACATGTTTTTACAAAAAAAAATCCGCATTTCTTATTCGTATACCAGGTATATATTGTATAAAATTTTACTGCCAGATCACTTAAAAAGATTTAAGAAATACCCTGGCTCTTTCCTTGAAAGCTAAAATTTCAAATTACTTTTGGTTTTCACCGCAGAAATATTCATTTAAGGAAATTTCAGTTAAAATCGGAAATTTAATGGAATATGGGGAGAGTAAATAATACTCTGAAGAATATATACATAAATATTTTTTTTCACAATTTGAATTTTTGCATTGCATAAGTTTAAAAAACACAGAAAAATTTCACAACATAATCAGATAGAATTTACTTCGCAGGTTTTACTTAATTTGGCAAATACATTATCGATAATATCATTTTATATATCAGTTATATAGGTTCAAATAACCTCAGTATGATGTATACTCTGACTAAGACAATTAAAAATATGTTTTTCTATGTGGTCAACTCATTGCATTTTTATAAAAAAAATTGAGTTATTCTTGCATTATTTAACATTATTTTTCTATCTATATATTCCTCAAGTTTGCCTTAGGGTATTCTATCTAAAAAAAACCTGCAAATATATCGTCAAAGAATACAAAATAAACGAGAACACATACACGTATTTCCTAATTAAAGTGACCAAGCCAGTGTAGAGAGTTCATATTAACTCTTTTCTTTGAACTTCCGCGTAGTATGGAATATCAATATATCTTTAAAAATAAAATAGTTAAAAAAAAAAACAGATATTTCCCGAAAAGTAATTATTTAAAATTTTAGTAAATAATTTATCTCCTTACGTTCACTAAGAAGTTTTCTTAAACTAAAACTCATTTAATTTATTACACAGGCTAATATGTTAATCATAATTTTTAAGTGTATAATTGAGTATTTTATTTACATCTCAAATTTTCAAATCATGATCGCCAGTGGGTATTTACGAGTGTGGATTGGAAAAACTTGTAAAAAAATATGATTTAAAATATTTTGGACAAACATAAAAATTTATTTCTCAACATAATCTCTATTGAGATTAATACATTTGCTCCAGCGAAATTTCAATTTTCTTATTCCCTCAGAAAAAAAATTGTTTCAAACTGTGCGTAATTTATCAGGTTAGAAGACAAAAAAAAGAGTCAGTTGGAGTCCAATCTAGGGAATAGGGGGAGTGGGGAACTATTTCAAAGCCTAGCTAGTGCACTTTTGCTATTGCAATGGCCGATATGTAAGCAGGAGCATTGTCCAGGTGAAGAAGTACTTTTTTGCGCGCTAATCTTGATCGCTTCTGCTTTAACTTACTTTGCAAATTGTCGAATACCCTTTTTCAGGTAGCCAGTCATGATAATACCCTGTGAGTTCCAAAACACACTGCCATCATTTTTCCCTCCGGTAAAACTGTTTTAACTTCTTTTAGTGCACCTTCACCTTCGTCAACCCATTGTTTTGACTACTTTCTTTTTTTTTTGGGGTGGAATGCTGGATCCACGTTTCGACTACGTGTCTTGAGTGTAAAGTCCCCATGAACTTCTTTCAGTTTTGTTTCTATCTAGGCCGCAGTCGATATTTTTAAATAAAAAAAGTTTTATTACTTCACCATATTCGGTTCACCATTCGGTGGATCACATTTAACGGTTTGTTGTTGCATTGTTTGTCACCTAAAAAGGCAAGCATTCCTTAAATCTAAAAGATATATTTTTAGCCAGTGGTTGATTTTGACTTATCTATGTTATGCTTTATCTATCGTTCTTTATACTTATAATATTAAATAATATAGATTGCTAACTCTCTTTCAGTAATAGCGACTATCGTTCTTACATCTGCATTGATGTTATAGTCGTTTAATAAGTATTTAAAACTTTATTGAAAATAAATCTAAAACATTAAAATAAAGAGTTATATTACCTAATAACGAGGAATATTATGTCGTATGCAACTCGGTTACATGCAGTAGATTGTTTAACGTAACATCGAGCTTTAAGCAAATTTAGTGCGGCATAATATAAGTTAAGTGAGTTTTGCAGTCTCTAATAATATAAAAAATTCATTACCTGCCGTAACACCAGAAGTACTTTACAAATATTGAACTAACATAATGAACTGTAAAATACTTTTTCTGTTATCTCGAACGTACGAAAAGCTCAAGAATGGTCGTAAATTTCATGCTATTATCTTTGTCATAAATTATTAACTAGACATTTGAAAGTATTTGCCAGTATTTTCATAAATAATTAGCTCAGTTATTTTTAATATTGAAGCCATTTCAGGATAAATTAAAAAGCATTAATTTTATATGTGAAGAATTATAAAATAATTTATACTTTACATAAACTTTAACTACCAGATGCACATAAAAAAATTTATGAAAACCCTGGCCGCTGCCTTGGAATCTAAAATGTCAACTGAACAAATTATGTATGTTTTATTTTGTATTGTAACCACCAGAGAAACTTTCACGTAAAAAAATTGAAATAAAAATAGGAAGTTAGATGAGGAGTTAATAATATTCCATTTTTCACCATAATTTGAATGTTAACTCTTTAACAGAAAATAAAAGAGATTTTCGTAGTTTTTTACTCTATAGGTTCAAAAAATTCATATGAAAAATTCCAAAGTATTTGAAGTTTCCTTTAAAAAAAAAATAACACATAAGATTTAACTAATTTGATGATTATTTAATTAATATTTTATTTTACGGATCATATCATTTTAAATGCATAATTGTCGTGTGTGTTTGTGTGTAAACTATTAATTATTTATTTTCTATTAAATCTCCTTAAAAATAATTTACCCCAACTGCAACATACTAACGTTCTTTACTATCTTTGGAAAACTTCTTATGTTTATGTCCGTTACTGCTGTTAAGGCAGCCACCAAATTCTCTTTTAGATTTTCTGTAGATGTAGAACATTTTCATGGAGTAGTAAATTCATCTTAGAGAGCAGAAAAAAAGTCCCACAGTATCATATCTATCGCATAGGAATATGGAACGATAAGTTTTCCATTTCGCGATGATACGGTAGCATTATGCTAACTTCATAACTTATTCTGCCACAATTCAGGAATTTTTTTACCAGTCCAAACTATTGGTTGGATATATACCCTGATTTAATATCTGTTCAATAAAAATTTAAATCTATATTAAAAAGGTCAGTGTAGTATTAAAATAAGAAACTAGCCTGAACTAACCTGAATTCATAATTTATGATATTTATAAAATTTAAACGAACGTAGATTTATAAAATTTAAACGAACTTAATTATTTCTAATGGTATCAGTAATTAATTACTTGTTGTAGCACAAAGAGTATTTCATACATGTACAATAAAAGTTTGGAAAATATTTTTTCTATTATTTCACAAGAACGAAAAGATACAAATGTTAGTTGTTGGTCTTTATTTTTGCCATAAATTAACTTATTCGAGACAATTATAAAATAGATAAATATTCAGTTTTAGCGCTCATATTTCTAGCACTAAAGTCATTTCAGGATGCAGAGAGCATTAATATTATAAAATAGTTTATATATTGTATAAAATTTTACTGCCAGATCACTTAAAAAGGTTTAAGAAAAACCCTGGCTCTTTCCTTGAAAGCTAAAATTTCAAATTGCTTTTGGTTTTTCACCAAAGAAATATTCATTTAAGGAAATTTCAGGTAAAATCGGAAATTTAATGGAATATGGGGACAGTAAAATAATACTCTGAAGAATATATACATAAATATTTATTTTCACAATTTGGATTTTTGCATTAGAAACATTTCAAAACATAATCAGATAGAATTTACTCCACAGGTTTTACTTAGTTTGGCAAATACTTTATCGATAATATCATTTTATATATCAGTTATATAGGTTCAAATAACCTCAGTAGGATGTATGCTTTGACTAGGACAATTAAAAAATATGTTTTTTTCTATGCGGTCAACTCGTTGCATTTTTATAGAAAAAATTGAATTATCCTTGCATTATTTAACATTATTTTTCTATCTATATATTCCTCAAGTTTGCCTTAGGGTATTATATCTAAATAAAAACCTGCAAATATATCGGCAAAAGTCAAACAAAATAAACTAGAACATATACACGTAGTTCCTAATTAAAGTGACCAGGCCAGTGTAGAGGGTTCATATTAAACTGTTTTCTTTGAACTTCCACGTAGTATGGAATATCAGTATATCTTTTACTGTCATTAAAAATAAAAGAGTTAAAAAAACCAGATATTTCCCGAAAAGTAATTATTTAAAATTTTAGTAAATAATTTATCTCCTTACGTCCATTAAAAAGTTTTCTTAAGAAAAACTAAAACTCATTTAAATTTATTAGAGGTATGAAAGTAAAAAGTCATGAAATAATTACCTTACACAGGCTAATATGTTAATCGTCATTTTTAAGTGTATAATTGAATATTTTATTTACATCATGGAAAAAAGAACTGGCAAAGAATAGAGAAGTTATAATATACGAAGTAAAAGCTCTCTACGAAAACAACACAGTGAACATAAAAATAGGACATAAAATAGGGAAGAGACTCCAAACATCAAAAGGCGTATTACAAGGATGCTCTACATCCCCAACACTATTCAAAATATAACTCGAACAAACATTAAAAAAATGGAAGCAAAAATGTAGTGTCCCAAATACGAGAAGATTACTTATATACTCTAAGTTTCGCAGACGACCAAGTAATCATAGCGTAAGATGAAGAAGACCTCAGTTATATGGTAAGAAAACTGAAAGAAGAATACACTAAAGCAGGATTAGCAATAAACTTTGATAAAACGGAATATCTAACAACAAAGGAGGGAAACGTAGAGAATCTAGAAGTCGATAACGAAACAATAATCAAAGGAACCGATAGATTTAAATATTTAGGAACCATTATTTCAAAAAAACGCAACATCAGAAGAAAAGATTAAAGCTAGATTAGGACAAACGCGGACATGCATAAGACAATTAAATTCGATCATGTCGGACAAGCACATTACAAAGAGAAACAAAACACGCATATACAAATCAATAATACAAAGCATAATGACATACGGGTCAGAAACATGGACGATCAACAAAAGAAATAAATCTAAAATTAACGCGGTAGAGATGGAGTATTGGAGAAGATGTTGTAAAGTGACACGTATGGAGAGAATAACAAATGAAGAAATAAGAAGCAGAATGAACATCAAAGACAACGCAATAAACACCATTGAAGAAAAACGATTAAAATGGTATGGACACATAAGATGGAGCAAAGATAATAGGTGGATAAAGCAAATAACGGAGTGGAGCCCTATAGGGAGAAGAAAAAGAGGAAGACCCAGACGATCGTGGAGAGACGATGTGGACGAGGCTATGGAGAACAGGGGTCTAACAGATGGAGACTGGGAAGATAGAAACGGATGGAATCAAAGGCTGACAGAAGGAAGACAACGTCAGCTGTAGAAAATCTTTGATATATATATATATATATATATATATATATATATATATATATATATATATATATATATATATATTTACATCATAAATTTTCAAGTCATGATCGCCAGTGGGTACTTTATGAGTATGGATTGGAAAGCGTTCTAAAAAAAAAGGATTATAATATTTTGGACAAACATAAAAAGTTATTTCTCAACATAAATTCTATTGAGATTAATACATTTGCTCCAGCGAGATTTCAATTTTTTTATTCCCTCAGAAAAAAAAATTGTTTAAAACTGTGCATAATTTATCAGGTTAGAAGACAAAAAAGTCACTTGGAGTCAAATCTAGGGAATAGGGGGAGTGGGGGAACTATTTCAAAGCCCAGCTAGTGCACTTTTGCTATTGCAATGGCCGATATGTAAGCCGGAGCATTGTCCAGGTGAAGAAGTACTTTTTGCGCACTAATCTTGATCGCTTCTGTTTTAACTTACTATGCAAATTGTCCAATACCCTTTTTCAAGTAGCCAGTCATGATAATATCCTGCGAGTTCCAAAACACACTGCCATCATTTTTTTTCCTCCGGCAAAACTGTTTTAACTTCTTTTAGTGCACTTTCACCTTCGTCAACTCATTGTTTTGACTACTTTCTTTTTTTTGAGGTGTAATGCTGCATCTACGTTTCGACTACGTGTCTTGAGTGCAGAGTCCCCATGAACTTCTTTCAGTTTTGTTTCCATCTAGGCCGCAGTCGATATTTTTAAATAAAAAAAGTTTTATTACTTCACCATATTCGGTTCTATCCATTTCTACAAATCGTAATATATGATACCGATTACTTTTGATAGCTGTCAACAAACAACTGCGCTTGGCATCTGCATATTAAATATAACGGTTACAAGAATCACGTGTACTCACAGTCATGCCGGTTAACAAAATTTTCCGTAATTTTGTATGAATTTACCAAATTTATCAATCCAACCTCGGAGTTCTGTAATCTGAGGTGATCCAACACATTTCTGCTGGACCATATTTAACGGTTTGTTGTTGCATTGTTTGTCACGTAAAAAGGCAAGCATGCCTTAAATCTAAAAGATATATTTTTAGCCAGTGGTTGATTTTGACTTATCCATGTTATGCTTTATCTATCGTTCTTTTAACTTATAATATTAAATAATATAGATTGCTAACTCTCTTTCAGTAATAGCGACTATCGTTCTTACATCTGCACTGATGTCATAGTCGTTTAATAAGTATTTAAAACTTTATTGAAAATAAATCTAAAACATTAAAAAAAGAGTTATATTACCTAATAACGAGGAATATTATATCGTATGCAACTCGGTTACATGCAGTAGATTGTTTAACGTAACATCAAGCTTTAAGCAAATTTAGTGCGGCATAATATAAGTTAAGTGAGTTTTGCAGTCTCTAATAATATAAAAAATTCATTACCTGCCGTAACACCAGAAGTACTTTACAAATATTGAACTAATGAACTGTAAAATACTTTTTCTGTTATCTCGAACATAACGAAAAGGTCAAGAATGGTCGTAAATTTCATGCTATTATCTTTGTCATAAATTATTAACTAGACATTTGAAAGTATTTGCCAGTATTTTCATAAATAATTAGCTCAGTTATTTTAATATTGAAGCCATTTCAGGATAAATTAAAAGCATTAATTTTATATGTGAAGAATTATAAAATAATTTATACTTTACATAAACTTTAACTACCAGATGCACATAAAAAATTTATGAAAACCCTGGCCGCTGCCTTGGAATCTAAAATGTCAACTGAACAAATTATGTATGTTTTATTTTGTATTGTAGCCACCAGAGGAACTTTCACGTAAAAATTTTTAAATAAAAGTGGGAAGTTAGATGGGGAGTTAATAATATTCCATTTTTCACCATAATTTTAATGTTAGCGCTTTAACAGAAAATAAAAGATATTTTCGTAGTTTTTTACTCTATAGGTTCAAAAAAATTCATATGAAAATTTCCAAAGTATTTTAACTACTCTTTAAAAAAAGTAACATATAACTACCCTAACCTGAACTAATTTGACGATTATTTAATTAATACTTTGAATTGTTGTGGCTGTTACTTGATGGAAATTCATAACGAATGTAATGAAAGACTAATATTGTCCAAATTTCCACTTTATTTAGTTT